>VXAX01008069.1:112921-159896 GCA_013399835.1 Leptocoma aspasia
TTATATATATGTGTGTGTGAGTATGTATGTGTATATATATATAAAATAGTAGCATTGGTTTTACTGCATTTTGGCAGATTGGTAGCACTTTACTGGAGTCCAACAGGGAACAAATTGCAATGTCAGCTGCTGGCTTGATGTGAATTCCACCTTTCTTGCTTGGTTCTTGGGTTCATCAGCATTCCTGGTGCCACATCAGAAGTCTGTTAAGTATTTAGAGTACACAATTCATAAAACAGGCTTGAAAATACTCCACTGGAGTTGCTAGATTACAGCAGTTGCTGCCAGAGCTTTTGAGGACAAAACATTTAAAGTGATTGGTACGTACACGTGCACACATACACATCCTATACTATTGGAACAATCAAAGCACCCAACGTTTCAGAGCACATTAGGAGCATAGAATTGGAGCTTGGTTTTATCCAACTTTGGATGGCTTTGAAGCCATTAAAATATTTATCCTTAGCCTAGGAGCTTGGGCAGCATAATTTAAGCTATATACAAAGCCTACATTGTGTGTTGCAATAATGTACAGGCCAACAGCAAATTAACTTATCTGCCTGTGTAGGTACTGTAGAAATAAAAGCTACCCTGGGCTCAGAAACAGGACAGCTACCTGGCCAAAGCCCCTCCAAACCAAAAGTCTGGTATTTCTGGAGAGTTGCTGGCTGGGGCTCAGAGTGTCACAGGGTGTCTGTAGATGAATCTGAGGTCCCTGTGGTTCATTGTCCCAGGGAGCAGTGGTGGTGATGTGGTGGATTTAGCATTATTCATACTACCTTCAGATCTGAGGTTCAAAATAATTTCCATAGACACAATGTTTAAGCCACTTCTTGAAATGCATCCCTCCTCTCTTTTGGACTTTCTTGGAAATTCTCTCACCTCCTGCACGACTCCGCTCTGTTATTGTGGCCTTAGCAGTGTGGAAGAGATAAAGGCACAGTAGGAAAAGGAATTGATTCCATTACTATGCTCTCTCACAACTGGGTGAGACTGAGAAAAAGAAAACACAGGCTGAGAACCATAAACAGTGCAGTGGACTTCTATGGGCTCTGTGTACAGAACTGATTTTTACCAGGGGAGCTCTGAAATGATCATCTTTGTTGGTGGGCAAAAATAATCTTTGCGTGTGGGAATGTGAGCCTGGACTGTTTTGGGTCATTGGCAGGGATAGCACCATTCAACAGTAGTGCTGATTTATTGCAATATTTAGTGATGCACAGACATTTCTATAGTGCCCATAGTGCAGGTGTGCTGAGGAGGGAACCTCTCAGCATTTGTCTGAGGCTGTTTCTGACAGAAAGGATGACTTCTAAGATTACTTTTAATGAACAAGAGAGAAAGGAAAATTTCTATTACTTTACCACTCAACTGAGGCTGGCAAAGTGAAAATAGTAATTCAGTAGGTTTCAGTTTTATCATTATCTTTCCTTTCTGCACTACCATATTGCTCCAAAAAAAAAAGGAAATCTAAAAACTAGCTCTTTCTAAAAGGTTACAAGCCCACTACATTAAGCATAACAAAGCTGAGGGCTGAGATCAAGTTATCTCAACAGGTTACTGTATGTCAGCTGATCCACAATAATTCTGTGTGCACATGGTCTTAACCTAAGACAAATGAAAAATAATATTATCTTGCAGTGGGGGAGGCATGCAGTGAGTCAAATTCCTGAATGATAATGCAAGGGCTTAGAAAACCCCCTATCTACATAGAAAGGTGCTTATTGCAGCATCATGTTTTGTTTTGTGGTTCTAAAGGGCTGTGCACAATGGGGTTGTAATTCATATAATGTTTGATGTGATGTCAAGAAGTCAAACTTAAATATGGATATAATAATCAGGAAGTCTTCAGTTTGAAACACAGATTTGCTTCCTTGTTTTATGGAGGTGTTACTGAGATGCCCACAGGTGCTGGAGAAGTGTGTAAAAAATTAAGTGTAACCTTTAAAATCGGATTTTTTTTTTGTTTCAGATACACAAATACGCTACAAATAAAGACAAAAGAATCACTGTAATATGTTACCAGCTTTTAGGGCGATATTTGCTCTTGCATCTGCATGCTTGCTGTCTGTGCACAATATTTCTGTACAAACATAGGGAAGTCAGGAAAACTTGGGTTTTTTTCACTAGAAGGTATATATCTATAAAGGAAGGCTGAAAGTCTGCTTTCAAGTCTGCAAAGCATTCATTTCACTTGCCAATACCTGGCCATTTGCAAATGGTAACTTGGCTGCAGCCCCACATGCTCTAACTTTGGAAAAACTGCTGATATATGTGCCGTGTATGCCACTTCTTTTTACACCCACCATTTCTATTCACTTTAAAGCTGTTTTCCTTGGTCATTTTTTTAAATGTCTAAAATAATATATATAAAAACATCTATATAGCAAATAAGAAAACTGGTATATAAAGTGTAGGTTATGAATAGTATAATTATGAATCACTGTAAAATTAGTCAGCTCTATTTAATCCTCAGAGGCTTTGATTTCTTGAAAGTACTATGAAAAGTTGCATATGCCATTATCATTACATGCTGGTTTTCTGCATTTCAAAAATTAGTAAAAGAGGAGATTGCTTTAAAGCAGGACAATGTTACATTTCTTTGTATTTATTTCTGTGTAAAGAGAGTAAACATATGAATGAAACAGGTGAAACAAGCTACTGCATCCATGGGAAAGATATGGGTGAAATTTATTCTGAGTCTAGTTGACGCAGCTGAAATTAAGAAGAGCTACAGTTACTTTTCCAAGATAACTGGGAAATTGCTATGCAACTCATACCAGAGGCAAAAGAAGATGAGCATGAATTGGATAAGGTGGATCTCTTATTGACACTCTATAGACATGGAAAAGCAGGACCAGCAAATGGAGAAATATTAAAACAATCCAAGGAAAAAAAGAAAAGAGGAGTGTTTAGAACATTGTTCGATCAACTGAGCCAACAGAAAATATTTTTCAGACTCACTCTGCAAATCTCATCAGAGAACGGTTTTCAGTTGTTTCAAAAGAGGTCATAGCTGAGGACCTGACAGTGTCGTGCTAGAATGTTGAGGATCTGCAAAAGTGTTCAGCAGCTGCTCAGCTGTGTAACTGCAGTATGCAAGCACTGTTGGAAAACAAAGTTAGATGTTTAAATAGAGAATAAAATGAAGTGGGCAAACTCTCGAGTTCTTTGCTTGGGGGACTTCCAGAGACAAGGAGCTGCAGAATACAATTAGTGCAGGGAGCAGTGCTAGGGTAGTAAGAAAAAGAGAGAGCAGACATAAGAGCTCTGCTAGAGGGGTGAAACTGCTTCTGGAAGATTTGACGTGAATAACCAAGACATGCAAAGTAAAATATTTCATTGTGTTTCATCTGGCCATTTAAAAACTTCATTAATTTTTTAACTTAAAGAAGGATGTGCCAGTTCCAGAAACATGAAATTTCATGTAGAATTACAAATTATTATGAATAACTCCCAAATCTCATACTGTGCAGTGCTTTTCTTTTTTTCTCCTCAGTGTAATAAATGCCTTTATGGAAGAGTAGAATTGCTTTTATAGGAGAAAAAAAAATTCAAAGCCTTTAAGCTAACTTTAATAGACATTAAAAACTTTTTTTAAAATGCAGGTGTTCTATTAGAGTGAACATTTTAATAATTAAAAGTCAATAAAAATGAAAACATGCCAATATGACAATCATTTGGAAAATCTACTGCCTTGCTTCCAGGTATTGGTGTGTGTAGAAAGTCCTCTTAGCTC
Source organism: Leptocoma aspasia (assembly GCA_013399835.1). Lineage (NCBI taxonomy): Eukaryota > Metazoa > Chordata > Aves > Passeriformes > Nectariniidae > Leptocoma > Leptocoma aspasia. Next base: position 116,661 of record VXAX01008069.1, read on the forward strand.
TAAGCACTCAAACACAGGAGTTTATAGGCAAATACCACATCCCTGTGTCAGCAAATGCCTTTTCCTGCTCTCTGGCTCTGAACAGGGAAGTCCTTGTTAATCAGCCAGTGTGATCTTGGCTTAATGATTCAGAATCACTACAATGTGATGCCAAAAATCTCTCCAAGGGGAAAAAAAAAATCTCATTTGTTATCATTTTTGAAGACTCTAAGTATGAATGAGGTTTGGAAAAAGAAAAAGTAAGGCTGGAACTTGGCTTTTATGGCCAGAAAATTCTTGTATCTCTTCCAAGTGACACTGTAAGGCTTTCTGGTTTGAAAGTTTAAAAAGAAAATTTTTGTTTAATACTCATGGAGGTGAGGGAAAGGACAAAGACAGAAACCTTGAGCTTTCCTTCATTTTCCCCCATCTTCATCTTGATCTGAATATCTTGGAAAAGGAGAGAGCTCAATTTGGTGAAGTAACTCATTTGGAATATCAGTTATCCTTTAAAAACATATCCCAGACTTCCTAAGCTGTCAGAAGGTTTGTCACTGCCACACACAAACCTTCAGAAGTTACATCTGAGGAGGGAAGATGTTGGATGTTGTTAGAAATCTTCCCCTGTATGACACACTGTCTCAATTTCTTCTAGAACAACCCTTAATTAGTTCTTTTTTTTCTTCCTCTTTTCTCTTTTTTTTTTTTTTTTTTTTCAACTCTGCAGCACCAGGGAAAAATTGGAGTTAAATTTAATGTTGGGACGGATGACATCGCCATCGAAGAGATGAACGCCATCATTAACGATGGGAAGTACCACGTGGTTCGCTTCACAAGGAGTGGTGGCAATGCCACCCTACAGGTGGACAACTGGCCCGTCATCGAGCGTTACCCAGCAGGTAAGGCCTCACACAAACACCTGGCACTAAGAGGGTGGGGGATGCCTGGAGTTTGCCTCCTGTTGCTCCTCGCCTACTGCAATGTCAGCTCCTTTGAAGTGTTTTAGTAGCTACAGAAGTAGTTAAAAGAATCCTGAGCAATACAGTTTATGTTGATGGCATTTCCTAAGTGAGTTTAAAAGCCCAAATTCAAGTTATTACTGGAAGTGGAAAAATGCAGTTATCGAGGCATGAAGTAGTAGTTTTGTTTCTTGCTATCATCTGTTTTTATTGCATTTTTGGTTTAGGTGGGGAAAAAAAGGCTTTGACAAAAGCTACACAGTTTAAAGTGACTCACATATCTATCCCCAAGTGATGGGTGAAACATTTACTGAGGAAAAGGTTGTCTGTGTTCTTTCGATTACAAGGTTACAGCAATCTGAAGCTTATGAATTTAGCAGAAGTCTTCCAGCAGACACAAATCAAACGGCGTCGCAGTTATCAATTGTACAGCCAACCACCCAAACTGAGGTGCCTTAACTTCAAATGCAAACTACAGGATATTATTTATGCAGATGATGCTGGTTGCTTGAAGAGGACCACTAGTATGACAGCAGAGCTGCCTTGAGCAGACCCATATTTAGTTTTCTGCAAATGCTGTGTGCTGAGGATTACTATGCTACTAATTTTATTCATTTTTAAAGGCAACAGGTTTTTCAGATATGCAATCTTTTTCTTATTGAGTAGGACTACTGAGCCGTAAATGGTAATTTATGCATCTGCATGTTATCTCCTAACAGTTGCTTTGTGTGTTTATATTAAGCAAAGGCAGCAAATCTAGAGGTGTAAATGAAGGCAAATATGCAAACCAGAATGCTGATTGCGTAAATGACAGTTCTGATTTATCAGTTTAAAAGTAGAAAATTCATCATTTTTGGGGGTGGAGTGCAGCAGGAGGGTGTGTTTCACTAGTAAGGAATGCATAAGCCATTCCCTGGACTAATTATTAGTATTTAGGATGGGATTTTTCATTATTGTTGTTGCCATTTCAGTTGTCTCCAGCTATTTACTTGACTTTTTAAAAAATAAAAATAATTTTTAAAAAATCCACATGTGAAATATAACCCTTCAGATAATTTCTTGGAAATAATTCAGAATATATGAAACAATGAAAGTATGTATTGGGAAAGAAACTATGTATAGCAGAAGTTCTTAAAAAACCCACCTGTGTGCTAATGTGCTATGAATGAATGATAGATCTGGGAATTAGAGCCATTAATGGTTTCTAAGTTAGACACATCTATGAGAGGTGATGAACTCTTGAGGGAAAGGGGGATACTGAATGAAGTACATTCAGTGATCTTTCAGATATTCCTGTTTCCCCTCTGCCCCCCTGGCTTTGTAATTTTGCAGTGTTTGGTAAATAGTTCCTGAAATAAGGTGTAAGCTGGGGACGACTTGTCATTGTTTGTGTTCAAGACCTATTCAGTACAAAGGGAAAAATAGGCTTGAGGTGGTTTTTTGTTTCTTTTGTGTTTTACCTAAATGATGAGCATTAATTCACCACCTCCAAGCTCGGCAGTGATGCATCCCAACGAAGAGGAAGTCAGGCAAACATGCCAGGAGGTCTGTGTGGACGAACAGAGAGCTCTTGGACAGGCTCAAACACAAAAAGAAGCCTTGAGTTCTGAAGCTAGTGGCACATAGAACTTGTTTATACTAAACAAAGAACAATTTAGAAAATAGAAGTGAGTTCCTGGGGATGGGATTGGTGGGGTGGAAGAAAGTTGGATGTTTTCTTTGAGAAACGAAAACTAAAAATTAGATCTTCTTGAGCACTCTACGTGCAGGCTGCATTTCAAGGCATTCTCAGTTGCTTCATTAGCTGTGGTACAGAATCCCTTGGCTTGTTTTATTGCTGGATTTTCTAGACTGCTGTTGGCCTGTAATTTTCTTTGACTTTCCCACAGTAATATTTTATGACTCCTGTATGCCATTGCTTTGCTTTTGGCTGCTATCCTCCCCCTTTTCACCTTCCATCTCTTCTCCCTTCCCAGAAAGTGACCATCAAGCCACACCTTTCTCTTCTCTTTCTATGCTGCTACATCAGATTTGCCAGTCTTCTTGTTTGGGGTTTTTTTAATTAATAATAAAACCAAGATTAGTCAGCTTAATTACTAAAGTTGCTATACTTACATATGCTGGATTTTTTTTTTCAAAGATAAAATTAAATAATCAATTGGTTGTCTAAAGCACACCAGCTGATCAGGTCTTTCTTTATGAGGAAAGATTTTTCTCAGAATTACACTTCAGGTAGGGATGCCTGATTACAAGACATTGGTTGTTTGCATTTGGTGTCTTAAAATGCTGGGTGAAGATTTTCTGAGAGAAGTCTCTGGTTAGCGACTCGGGATTTTCCTGTTTCATTGCATGTGTATCTTTCATCCAGCCCCATATAACTGCTGTGGATAAGGAAATCCAAGGCCCAGAAATAGCTGGTACCTTGCAAAAAAAATATCACATGTCAATCCTTCACAGCGCTTTCATGGTGGCTTTGTGTGTTTTACCCAAGAGCTGCATAAAATGCAGAAGAGTGACCCTGGAAGTTCAACAGAATGTAGTCTGTCTCTCCTGTGACATCATTCTTGATCCCACTAGATTTGAGTTTGCTCTGGGCCAATGCACCTTCAATTTATATCTGAGTGGGTGTGAAATGAGAGAGCTGTAAAAGGAAAAGAGGCAGGGGGTCAGTGGTAGAGGATGATTATCCTAGTTATGGTGGATGGTTGTTTTTTGAAATATAGTTGGGAAAAATGTGTTTTAGTCCTAAGACAGATGTGAAGATTTCAGTATCCTGAAATGGCTGGATGATTTTCAGAAACAGAGGTTCAGATTTACATATGTATGTTCTTCCAGACTACCATCAAAGTAATTTTTTACTCTGAAGTTTCTTTCTTGTCACTTCTCTGAATAAAATGCTAGAGCTATGTGGATGTACACTTTGATTTCTGCCCTTTATTAAATGTTCATCCTGTTTTCCCCATTTCTTGTGTTTGTGGCTGGTGCATAGCCCTGTGATTGTGAGTGGCACACTGTAGTTTTTTGATACTTGATTAAGATGCCCGTATCTTCACTTGATTTATTTATTCCATCTGTCTTAACTAAATTCAGTGTTATGTCTTTTTGCTGAATTATTACCATCCCTCTGCACCTTCCCAAAGAACTTCAGTATTTCATCTTGACCTTTTCTTTCAGATAGTGAATTCACATTAACTTATCGGGATGCAGCCTAATTTATTATGATATTAAACAGGAATGAGAAAACTGCTGACTGTGCAGTCAGAGCTCTTAATCAATAGACTATCCCCATTTCCATGCAGATCCTTTCTACTCCTTGTGGCTTATCTTGTCTGCTTCACTGTCTAGTTTTAATTGCCCTTCCCAAAGGTCTGGTTGCTCTTGTGGTGATGGGACTGCTCCACAATAGCAACTCCAGCTGCTTCTCTGAAGAGGCTGCTCTAGTAACTTCAGTTAGGTAATAATTCTACACTGAATTGAAGGTTTCCTAAGGATGCATAAAACAAAGAACTTGTTAATCTGTGTCAAACTGAACTAAGAATTATGGTCAAAATTTTAAAAAAGGAAAAAAAAGGAAAATTTGTTTTAGTAATATCAGAATATTAATTTCAGTATTTTCTGAATAAAATGTTCTGACTTTTTATGTCAAGATTGACCAGTGTTTATAGGGGACTTAGATAATCTGAGAACAAAGCATTTTATTTCATTTGAAACATTTTATTCCTTACCTGAAAGAAAATGCATTTCAAATACGATCAAATAGGGAGGAGAAAAAAAAAAACCAAACCCAAATCTTTATAATAATAGTGCTCATAACCATATCTGTTTATCATGAAAAACAGTTTTCTTAATCATCTGATTCTTGTTCCTTGGAAGTGAAGTGTGTACATTTTACTAGTCAGAGAAAGTATATCAAAACAAGGTAGAGAGGACATTTTAAAGCCACAACAACCACCACTTACTGTGAAAGAATTTCAGAATCATTTTCTGACACTAACTCTCTGCTTTCTGTGGTCAAAGGCAGTTTGCCCGGTGATGATTCTTTTAAAACACACAGCACAACTAATCATTTTACCAGTGAAGATTTTCTCTTCATGACTTCCATCGTAAATCAGACTGATGTAGAATTTTCTATCTAGAAAATGACCTATTAGATATTGGGCAATGGGTCTATGGTTTCAAAGCTGTTCAGTCTGCTGAGAATGCTCAGCATTCCTGGGACTCTGCAGCAGTTTGGAAGATACTGTCTGATGTAGGAAAATACCTAAAATGCTGCCCTCCCAGTCATCCCTGGATCTCTGCTGAGCCTTAGAAAAGCATAACTTGGTTGCAGCTGTCCTCACGTACCCCATGGGTCAGGACATGTCAGGGATGTGTCTGACAGACCAAGACCTGACAGCATGAGCATGTCACTCACACTGCTTGCAGAAAAGAGCTTGTCCAAAGCATTGCCAGACTACTGGAACAGATGCATCTCTTTGATTGGGAAGTATAAATCATGATGGAGCACAGACACCAAAGAAGAACCTGTGTGAGAGACCATGGATGCTGGCAGAAGAACAAACTGACATTATGCTAAGTTCCAGTACCTCTGCAATATGGCAATCACCAGCTCTAAGGGCTTTGGTGTAATATAGAATAATTCTGTGCTGGGTTTTGGTTTGGGGTTATGGTGTTTTTTGTTTTTTGTTTGTTGTTGTTGTTGTTTTGGTTAGTTGGTTTGGGGTTTTTTTTGGTGGTTTGGTTTTGATTAAAGAGCTGAAATCTCACATGTTGTCTTTAGGGACTCTCTCTGAATCTCTCTGGTTAAAGGTTGTTCCTGCAGAACATCCAAGGGCTAGGGGAAGGGGACATGCCATTTAAAGGCTTCTCTTGGTCCCTGAAATTTCTATTTTCTAGAAAATAGAAAAAGTGTCTGTCATCTTTTCATGGGATACATGTGACTTTAAGATAAATGCTAGGAGTCAGCTATTACCATGTATCCTATTTAGGGTAAATAGCATCCATTTGTCTTGTTTTATTTTTGTGTTCAGATTGACTATAAAATTAACAGAAAACATTTGTGACAGTACATTTGTTTCTCCAGGAATGGATTAGCATTTCCCAAGCAATCCATGTACTTGCCTAACTTGCTTACTATTGGCTTAGAAATAGCTTCCAAATTCAAGCCCCTACAGCCTCTTCTGAAAAGGATCAAAGACGTTTTTCAGGTGTAAGTGTGTGGTGGTAGGGAGACATCTCAAGCACTTTCACAAATGTGTCTTTGGATATTCTAATAAAAGGGGCAGTCAGCCTGTTATCACCATATCCGTGCAAGATTATAATGATCAAGGTGATGTAGGAATCTAACAAGTAAATGATCACTCAGTGTTTGGCTTGCCTTGTGCCATAGAGCAAATTTTCAAACCTCTCTGGCCACTGCTTTTGGACACAAGACTTTCAGGGTGTTTCACAGGAAAATAACAGAAGCTTCTGACTGCTATTTATTTGTCCAGCAACACATTGCCTGTACCTTTTTTTTCACTGGGTTCCTGCTTTAGATAAAAGAATCCATCTTGATTCTCTCTTCCCTCCATAGCAAGGGAACCCTTGCTATGGCCAGAGTTTTGACTCCTGCTATCAGATCTGTCACCACTCAGTCCTGAGGGTAAGACATGGAGGATATGAGGAAACACCATCATCTGATAAGCTGCAAATTTTACAGACCTGGAGGAATCTCTTATTACTTGTTCCCAAAGACAAAACAAAAACTGTCTTTATGCCCAGGAGGGAATTCCAATGGAAAAGACTTAAGCTGTGTTCACAGCAATTAAGCTTCTGTGAAACACAGACTGCCCCATGTCTCCTGGTTTGGATGTCACTTTCCTGCTGTGGGAAACCAGCAGTGCCAGTGAAATAAGGATATCCCATAAGACCTTGTTTCCGTTGGAGATAACAGTGTTTGGAAAATCTGTGAGGCTTTCTCAGGAGCTCTCCATCTGGGAATATGTAGAAGATGAATGTGCAAGTAAACACTTCATGTATAAATTTATGTCATATGTATAAAATCAGGCTGTAGAGGTGAAAGATGTAGGTCTAGAATGTTTAGTCTATGGAATTAGTAAGAAGAGAGTGGGAAAAATACCAGCTAAGTCAGTAGTTGTTTTGTGTCCAAGTAAAGTCTCACCCTCCCTGATTTGGGAAACAAAACTCATCACTGTTATTTATGGCCTTTCATGTGTCCATGGAGTCACATCCCCCTGGGGTTCTGTTTATGCTGAGGTCTCCACCTGGGAAGGTCTGCTGGTACCAGTTTAGTTAAACCTACTCTGGTTCCGTAGGAAATAATGGGGTATACATATGAATGAGTTAACATACGTGGCGGTTTTGATTTGCAAAAAGTCTTTGATGAAGTTCCATGTGAAAATATTCAGGAAAAATTTACCTGGCCCTGGTGGTAAAGGTCAAGTTCTTTGATGGATCAGACTCTATCTTAGGGAGAACAGGGTCACAGATTCCCACCCAATGAAAATCAAAGGAGTAAATAAATTGATTTTCAATAGAAGTGTGATAATTTCAACCTTGTTTTATATTGAATAACATTGATCTGTTTTATATAAAAGTTAGAAACCATACACTCAGGCTGTAAGAGATACAAATTCAAGATTACTGCAGAAGAAAAAGATAAGTAAATAAAGAATTTTAAAAAAATGTGCTTCCTTTGACAGGCAATGAAAAAACAAAATTAAAAAAACCAAAAGGTATAAAAATCTAAGAAGGTACTTTGAAATAAAAGCAGTTAATAATCCCAGACTTTTACATTTTTGAAATTCAAAAATTATTGGTTTTGTGCAATTTATTTGCATTTTTTCTAGAATGAAGGATTTTGCAAAATCTTCATTGGCTTAAACAACATTTTAATCAAACAAAGCACTTTTCATTTCATCCCAGGGTTAAAAAACAACTGACTCTGTTGGACATGCATCGTAGCAGTAAAAGTAAACTTGATCTATGAAAGATGATGCACATGGGTGAGATAATCTGAATTTTCATAGAAAATATTTTTAATTGATTGCACTGGCTCAAGAAGAAGGTTTAATGCTGTACACAGGTCATGGATTATTTTCATTATCAGTCAAAAAACAAGTTCTGAGAATGTTTAGAATGTGAAAGAAAATATTAATGGAACTATATTTAAATCAATGGGCCGCTTTCCCTGTAAGGATTAGTGGTTTGGATGGCTTTTTTCCCCATTCCCATTTCTTCTTTTTTTTTTTTTCCCCATGTGTATATAAAGTAAGGTTAGTGATAGAAGAGCTTAAGAAATTAGAAATTAAAATGTACTGAGTCAAGTCTGCTTCTTTGCATAAATTGTTTCTCTTAGAGGGTAACTTAGAAGAAACATCCTACTCTTAAAAATTTTTCTTTTGCTTTCAGTCCAAGCACTTTTCAGTTCATCCCACTTTGTTCTTACGTGTCTTTTTTTCAGAATGTTTTTCTCATTTCTCTGCTCATCATAATAACCTTTCTTTGATTTTTCTTTGTTTTGATTTTGGTTTTCAACTGCACGTGTATGAAAATGGACAGTAGTGAGAACACTAGGACCTCAAGGATATATGAAGACAGTAATGCAGATATTAATTCTGCATTTTAAGACCTTAATTTTCTTTTTCATACCTCAGAACTGGAAAGCCCAATGTCATTCTGCAGCTGACTACCTGTTGAATGTCTTTCCTCATGAATTATCTATCAGAGTATCCAAGTTTAGGGCAAGAAGTGGTGTGACTGGTCCTATATCTATATCAGTGTGACCTGCACTTTGTAGTATAAGCTTTGGTGTCACTTCTGTTAATTCAGAAGGGCTCTGTTCCTCTTGACCAATATCTGCAGCCTCTTCAGCATTACCACCATGCCTACTTTCATGTCATCTACAGATTTCATTGTGTGGATGGCACTTTATACTGAGACCAGTGAAGAAAATACAAAAGATGATTTATGGCGGAACTCAGCTTGGGTACTTCCTTAGGAGCTCCACTGAGGTAGCTTTTCTGGGGGAAAACCATTGCTTTTCCTTCAGTTGTATCTGCAGTGGCTTCTGTGGTAGCTCCTACGGCACAGTCTAATGCAGTTTGGGAATTCACCATGGTATTGTTAACTCAGCATTGAGTTTATGACGTTTCTGTGACTAAAACACACGTAGGTCTTCCACTCATTCAATTAGATGGCATCAGTTCCCCAAAATACGTGGAGAGCTTTGGTACATCTGACCCAGCTACTATTTCTTGAGGCTTTTTATTTTTCAAATATAGTTAATTTAGCAGGGAACGTAAAGGCTAGAATAGGGTACAGTTGACACACTGGCAGGTCTGAATGTGACAAGTAAGGACTGCTTATCATCTGTGTGAATGATTCACCAAGAAGCCAGACACTGAATGAAGTGGGAGCTGCAGAGAGGAGACAACTCCAGTGCTGGTTCCTGGAAGGAGATGCATCCTGTGAAGTTGGAGTCTCGAGTGTGATGCAAGACAAGCAGACCTGTCAATAGCTACATCAGCAGGATATCAGTCTTTCCATGAGATAGAGGAAGGAGGAGAGAAAAAACCCTTGTTCGATACTATCCTTTGTTGTGTTTTTTTTTTTTAATTGAGCTTTTTACCCTACATTTTTTACACTCCTGTATTTTTTCCACAGTTAATCCATGAATTGCTACATGACATCATATCAAATGCTTTACTGAAATCCAAATAAATTAGATATACTTCGTTTCCTTCATCTAGAAAATTAGTTAGCTTGTCGAATACAGCTGTTTAACTAGCCTTACATGATTTAGTAAAGTTTTGTGTTTTATCTCATTTTCCAACTGCTTTCATGTCTTGAAATATTTCTTTTAAATTTTTTTCTAAAGCAGCATGTATGGCTAAGGTCAGACTAAATACTTCAACTGGGCAATTTTTAAATTCTTCTCATGTAAAGCTATTACATTGTCTGTTCTCTACTGTAAGAAGTAACAACTCTCATTGGATACCTGGATTTAAAAACTCCTGCCTTCTTCTTTTTAAGTTCTGGATTAGAGATCATCTTTCTCACTTTCTTGCCACACAAGTTCAGTAAGAATATGTACATTGCTTTTTTCTGAGCTGTGGAGGTCTACATTAGACACATTCCTGTTAGTCAATTCAGTCTGCTCCCTAGGATCACCATCAGCCTTCCTATAAAGTAATTCTTCTTGACTGTATGATCTCTTTCTGTTTATAGCACTTTAGAATCTCTGGCTTTTGAACTTAGTTTACTTTCTTTGGGAGGTTCTTTGGTCTTAAGTTCTGGCAACTTTTCTTGAGTATTTATTTATTTTTCTGATTCTGAAAGGCACTGCTTTCTTTACTGAGCAAGTCTGGGGTTTTAACCTCCTGTAACATAGCCTGTGATAGTGTACTTGTTCACTGTAGCAGGTCTTCCCGATATATTTTAACATTGCAGGTGCAAACTCAAATATATATATACATATCTCATTATTTTAAAATACTTTATAGAACTTCCAAGTGTCATTCCTGGATGAATACAGCCCCTTAAACTGATTGCATAATCTGACTTCCTTCACCTTATCAAATTTTGTTCTTTTTAATTCAAGAATCTGAATTACAGCTTTATTTTTAGTTGACCTCATATTAATTGAAGTCAACTCTTGATCACTCAATCAAAAAATGTTTCCTACAATTTACTTTTCTATGATGTCTCCAATACCTAGCCAAAGCAAAGATAAAATTTCTTTTTTTTTTGTTGGTTTTGTCTAAACAAAATCCTCAATGAGGATTTCCTATTGTAGGAAGCTGATATCTACCTATATTCATGCTATTATGTCCAGTTATAATATGAATAAAAGAAGGCATTATACCAGAGTGTAAAATAATGGCATGGAGAAGTAAAAATAAGACAAGGAGTTATTTAAGACTCAATTCAGCAAGTTCTCCAGAATAAAGATGGAAGAAACTATTCTGTAAGAAGCAGGAATCAAAACACATGAAAAATTCATCTAAGTTACTAAGACACAAACCAGCAGTTAAGTGATGGATGTAACTAGGCCAGTGTGCTACCTTGCCTTTGTAATTGCACAACTGATTTCTTGCATGTTTTTCTCATTTCATACAGCTCTGACTGCTCTTTGGTTATGACTAAATGTATTTGTCAGCATGCACCCAGGTCTCACTTTCTGTATAATTTCATTGTTGATCTGAAAGATTAATGTTAACAAAAATGGAAATTTATTTTCCTGTTCTCTTTGGGTGAGCCTCTGTTGCAGCTTACCCAAAGTCAATGAAGTTTTTTTTTGAAAAGCACTGCTGCCCTTTGAGAGATTATGAAATTGTTCTATCCTGCTGCTGTCTTTAAATAAAGAACCTAGGTGATACCCAAACAAAGCACTACAGTAAGTCTCTTTTCAAAAAGTGGTTTCAGTAAAATTTCCCAAATCAGCTTTTTAATTTGACAGTTTATCAGGTCTTTCTGTCAGATAATGCAATATAATAATGCTTCCCTGAGTCTGCAGACAGACTTTTTTTTCTCCCTTTATTTTTCATCTTGGATATCAGAGTGAAATACAAAGGCTAATCCCTTCTTGGGCTTGTTAGATCCTGTAATTAAATTCAGATCTTGATAAAATGTGTGGCACAGTTATCATTACTTGATCACAGAAGGTATAACACCTTTCAGTTAAATACAGCAAGGTGGCACAATGGAAGGAGAAAGAAAATGTCAAATGAGCAGTGATTCAGAAAAACATTTTAAAAATACTGAAAGAAACAGAGATGTGCTCTTTTTGTGTCTTTTGGCAGAGGATGGGCCAATACCTGCTTACCATAATTAGGCACAGGGTGATATGGAAATGGAATTTCTGAAGGCAACAAGCTCCAGAGATTCAAGTTAGAGGAATAAAATGGGAATTAAAACAGACCTAAGAATGAGACACGGCAAATCTGTCTCAGCTGGTCCCTTTCACCCCTTCAGAAAAGCCCTTATCTATTAATAATTCCCTTATCTATTAATAATTCCCAAAAGTCAGATCACAAAGGATGAAATATTGCCAGTACTTAGACGTTCTTTTACAAACTTGTATTTGTATTGACATAGGTTTCCTGTGTAACCTCCAGCATCATACTTACCCAATCTAGTAGGGTAAGTTAGAAATGGAGGATTAACATCTTGTTGGTTAAGAAGAGAACAATTTACTCGAACTCTTCCCCAAGGAATTTTAGCTGCATCGTTTCCTTAACAAGATAATGCTGGTATCTCTGATGCTGTCAATGATTTAAAAGAAATTCGTCATTCTCCTTTTCTTTCCCAGGGGCAGGACCATGTTGTGAGTGCAGAGATTTGAACAGATTCCTTTGCTTCTCTGTCCTTCCAGCCCCCAATGGGTTTGTAGTTATCTCATTACACGGGACTTTATATAATGTGTCACTTGCTGAGCCAAACCAATCATTCGCTCACCCCAGTGAAATGATTTCTGTGTAACACCCAGGTTGGTAGGTTTGTGACAGTGCCCCTTTCCTGAGATGCCTCACTGGATGAGCACACACATGGGTCTGCTCTAAGGCTCCCACTGAAGCTCCCAGGGGCTGGTTGAGCATGCAAGAGCAGAGTACAATGCTGTGTGCTTCTTCTGCAATGCACTTTATTTCCATTATCTGGGGCAAGCCTGGAGTCAGTCTGCAGTGGGAGCCTTTCTCAGGACAGAACAAATCAGTGTGGTGTTGAGCCTTCCAACCAGTTTTTTTTGCCTGCAGGTTTCAAAACTAATTTCTCTGCAGTGCTTTTGTGTTTTAGGTGCTCTTGGAAGATGAGGGTTTTTTTTTTTATTTGGGGCACATTCATGCATGTGTCCCCAATATATTTTAGTGGTGGCATGAGGTGTGACAGCAGTATAGTACTTTATGTCTGCAGGATAAGAATTTCCATTAAACTAACTAATTCAGAAATAGTCACTATAATTCATACTGCAGCTGGGAAAACAGCAACTTGCTCTGTCCTAGATATATTTTCCACAGAGCGAACTGCATTAAGCAGGTATCCAGAAGGACACAAATCATTGCTGTCTGGTACATATGAGCATGCACATTCTTTAGACTCTCTTCCCCCCCTTGGTGTCCTGTGAACATGGGAGAGAAACTGTACACTCATCTCTTCATCCTGTGGTGTGATTAGATTTCTTCAGTCTTAAACCCTGTTAGTTTAAAAAACAATCACACAAAAAACATCTTGCAACTGCAGCATCTACGCTGTCAAAATATTTCTTTTCTTTAATACTTTGGGTTTGAGATTAGTGGTACCTTAGTTGCAACAAATTCTACTGTTGTATTATATCATGCATATACAAATAAGTTCAGAGTGTTCAAAGAGCTACCTTGACCCTAGCAAGGTATAGCTAAGCCAGAGGATAGCTTTTTTTTTTTCACCCTACCTGTCAAAAAAGAAAACCTTGTATGATTTATATAACCTAGAACTCTTATGAGCTTCACAAGGGGCAGATTGTGTAGTATACAGCATTTCAAATAAATTTAAAGCAGAAATTGAATATCTCTCAGTGTATCAGAAGCATGAAACATTGTAAAGGGCGTCCTAATTTCAGCCCTTTGCATGCAGAAGTTCACTGAATTAAAGGCAGTGAAATTATGCTTTTACAAATTGGTTTAATTGAGATGTGAATGGTTTATTTTCCTCAGTGAACTATTTCTAAGCAGTTAAATGGCTTTTCTGGTGCAGCATTGGGTTTAGTGGACATTAAAAAATGAATTAAACACACTATCATCAAGGTTAAGTATATATAAAGACAATTTTGATTTTCCTGTTTTACAGATCTGATGGGCATTAATAGAGGAGAGGTTTAAATTTTTAAAATTATAGTTTATACAATAGGGAGAGAATAATAAATATGCCCTTTGCAAAAGAACAAATTGCTAAAAATATAACGGTAGCTGGGTACTGGGCTCAATCTTGAAAGCATACTCTCATTTTCAGAGCATGGCAATTGCCTCATAGCAATTTTTAACCAAAGGATTCTTTAGCATCTCACTTTAGGGTCCCAGTCCTAAAGGCCTTCTCTTATGTAAATTCAAGTGAGTTTTTGTCTGAACTAAACTACAAACTCAGTTATGGATGCACTATCAGTTCCAGAAAGCTGTGGTAGGATATGCTACACATGAAGGATTTGTGCAGGGAGGTTTCAGACGCAGTTTCAGCATTCCTCCTCCCCTTTTATTAAGTTTTCTGGTGCTCATGGGTATCCTGTGTGTAAAAATCCTTTAAGAGCCAAATTACAGTCAGAGGAGCAACACTGCAGAGGGCAGTGTGGCAGTGACTTTGGGGAGCCTGAAAATCACAGCCACACATCTCATTTTCAATCCCAAAGTTAGTGGATATTCCTCACCCAAGTGGTGAGCAGTGAATATAATTAATTTTTCATTAGTCAGACTGAGGTAATAAGCCCAGTATTGCATACAACTGATGGTTCTCAGTGAGGGACACTCACTGACTGGAACTCCCCCAACCACTGGGGTTCTCTACTGACTCTAAAAAGCTTATGGCAATGCAGGCAGTGTCCCGGAGAAATAGAATTCCAAGAAGACTCTTGCAGGGGTCTCGTCTTCCCGGTTGCTCCACATGAAACATCACACACAAAGGCTGTGAAAAAGGAGTACATGGAAATGGCTTTGTGGGCACACAAGGCTAAAGCATTAAGAATTGGGGAGGATTTTACCACCTTTTGCAGCACTTTGAAACAAGCTCTGGAACAGGAATCAAAGTCTCTACCTGGAGTCTGTGGTTCTATGGAAGAAAACAAATTGGTGTGTGTGTGTGTGTGTGTGTGTGTGTAATGAGATCCCCAGAGAGGCACAATCTTAAGTTCTTTATACTGTCAAAAAGAAAACTATGCAGTGACTTGATTACAGTGTAAGTGCTTTCAGGAGGAAAAAACCAGTAGATGCTTACAGTGCTTTTTAGCTGTTCCTAGAAAGCTGTAACCAGAACTAAGAAATTCATGGAAGAAATGGGCACAGAATTTCAACAGTGAGCTTTGGTATTCACTTCTGAGAGATTTACCTCATGGTGTGTCATCACATAAGGAGAAGGTGGTTCCCTGGAAATCTGATTGAGCTGGTTATAAATGAACCAAGAAATAGTTTCATGGCTGAATACCTGCTTTAGTCATATCTTTTGATGTGCAGTTGACATTAGTCCTATGTCTTAGGAGTGTATTATCAATAATGCTATGGTACCACTGTGTTCATAACAAAGATATAGCAATAACTTTCCAGGAATTAAAGTCAGAGTAGGAAAAAAAAGTTTCCAGGTGTCATTTCTATATCCAGAAACATTACTGTGCTAATCAACAGCTATGTAATGCCTTAGATATGTCAGTCCTATTGCATGAAACTGAGAATGTGCTTGCAAAAGAGCAGAAAGATAATACTTGAAATATTACTTAAATCCTAAGACATAATTTATCTTTCTCTTTCTCAGCTTTGTATATTTATATGTCCATAAATCCTGATAAATTCCTAAGGAATTATTTTTAGTTAACTGCTTGCTTATCCATTCTATCTGATAGAATCACAGTTTGTTGCATGTAATTTTTGCAGTATCTGACTTTAGTTAAGGAGCATTCCAAGGAGTAAGCCTGCATGCAGCTTTTCCAGCTGAGCTGGAGAGATGAGCCATGCTGCAGGAGTTTATCAAAAATATTTTGCTGCCTTTGCTGCCTGTACACTTCCCTTTTCTGTCATAGCTCTGTGGATGCAAGCACCATGGGTGTTCTCTGCAGAAAACAAAATGAGATGTTACTCCAATCCTTGTCAGAATCCTGTTTTAGCCTTGTACTTTATTGGTGGTAACAACCCGCCCTGACAGTTAGACATATTTTAGTGTTAATTGAATGTACTTCAGCCTCAGCGGTGAAACTTTGTTTCTAAGTTTCAGTGTTCTGCTTTAGAAGCAGTGACAAATCTGTGAACATAGGAATAAAAGCAAGGACAGGAGGCAGCTTCCTGTTCCCATTGAATCTATTGAGGCCATGCCAGTACTTTCATGGGTGATGATGAACAGTAGATTGATGGACAGATGTAGTCCTTCCTGTTCAGAGGCCTGAATTTTGTCTTGAAAAATGCTTATTAAACTGGAATGTATTAATATTTTATTAGTAAGTAATCTGCCCATTTTAGCTGTTAGAGTATTATCTGCTTTGAATTAGATGCTTATTTAATACTTCACTTTGCTCAGTACCATCATTTAGAAATAAAAATAATTTAAATAGCATATTACATTATATTTAATAATGCATTAGTGTTTCGTGTTAGAGAAGCTACAAGGGTTCATAAAGCTCGTAAGATGATAATAGCCTTATTTAATTTCAACATGGTGGGTTTCAGTATGTTTTTAAAAGGTCAAGTGGTTCCCTGAGAAAAAGTAGATGTGTAAATTGTGCTAGCAGAGCTATTTTCTTTCTAAAGTTGGTCTTTTTCCCATTTAACATTTCATAAGTGTTTCAAAGTAGAAGTCAGGTCTACACGTGGGTATGGCATCAGCAAATGGATTTTTGTAAAACAAAATGAAAAATCAAACATGTTGACAGCTGAATAGTGATAATCTATCTCCTTGCAAATTCATTACGCTTAAATAGTTCAATACTGATTGTTTCTTCATTCTGGTGTTTCAGCTCAGATTTGCTCTGAAAATCAAGCCAGTAAATTTAGACCTACATGAAAGTTAGCTGCCAGCTTTACACTGCCCATCCAAAATATGGCCTCATTAGCTTTTAAAACAGAGCAGCTCCTCATATGAAAGTGTGTCCTGAGCAAGAGCTTAAAGCATAGGGGTGTCTTAGCTGGTGCAGGATCCACACATGCTAGGACTGGCTTTGGAGTCACTGGCTTTCCCTTCTGGAGGCCCAAGGTTTCCTTGACACCATCTGTCACCTGAAAGCATCCCAGGAGAGATCTGTTCGAAGATGTCTTCAGGCCATGGTTTAGAAAGGCACCAGAGAATTGCTTCCGTGCTCGATGCTCAGTGTGTCTTTATGGACTTTTGAAGAATAGGGTGCACTGAAATGGACTTTCCACAGATGGAGTTTGTGCCAACACTGGCAGCCTTTGGATTCTCCATGAATGTGGTTTGTGCCAACACTGACAGCCCTTCTCCTGCCTATTTCCCACACAGGGTCTTTACTCAGCACCAGGTGTTTGTCCCATTTTTAAACAGAGAAAATGAGAAGTCATGAAGCAGAGATATCAGGAGACTGGTAAATGTGTTATGGTAACCAGACTTTCCCTTCCTTGAGAACTTCCTAAACCATACAAGAAGGAAAGTATGGAAGAGTTTTGAATATAGAAATTCAGAGTATCTGAGCACTGAACTTTTTGATTCTCTTCAAAATTTCCATCTCAAAATAAAATCAAATATTTCACAACAATTCTTAGTATTCTAGGCTGTACTACACAAAAAAAAAAGACCACCAAAAAACAAAAACAAAAAAACATAATCACAAGGGGAAAAAAACCTTAGCTAACTGGAAATGTCTTGCAGATTATTAGAAAATGAGCTGCATTTTATAAAAAAGTTAAAATTATATGCAACATATCTTAGGTTACAGGGGAATTATTAGTGATTTTAAAAAATATATATTATAAGTAGGAAATCAGATTATTTCAATTTTTTAGCAAATAAAATTAAACCTCTTCTGGGTGTCTACTCACAGCCATTATGGTTTTCCATGGTGGTCTTCTCGTTATAGTTCTGCAATCCTAAAGCACTCCTCTGCTTTTATCTCAGTGAGCATCTGTTTCAATTATTTACAGTTTCTGTTTCTACGTCTTGCCAAAAGCATTAAACCCCCCTATATGTGCAAGTTTAAACCTTTCCTTTTGAAATAGATTATTCTTTTATAGTAAAATGTCTGCAAGGCTTAAATAAACAAATTGAAATGCCACTTTTAGACAGAACTGAAAGTCTTGAGCTTGCTTTGGCCAAGGGCTAGGTTTTTTGGGTTTGGTTTTTTTTTTTTTTTGCCTGCACTGCTGACACAGAACAGATTTTTATCTCTTAAATGCCATTTTCTTTCTATATGGGCACATTTGGTTTTTTCTGCTTGGCAAAATCTGGTCCAAATAATGACATCTGTTTTCTTCCTGTTGGCTTGTGTGTAATTATGCTTGTCCCTAGGAGAACAAGATGATACAACCTGGGCAGGTGCAGCAAGTGTGACAAAGCACCTGTATGTCCCAGGACTTTGGGACATAGAGGTTAACTCCAGCATCTTCATGTTTTGTGAAAGAACGTGAAATCAACATTTTTTTAAATTTACAGCTACAGTGAAGTTAGTTTGTGTGCTGTTGATGAATGTTGATGCTGAGTGCTTTGGATTTCATACAGTATTTATGAAACTGGTCATGTAACAAGCATGACTTTATCTGTACCCTGCACTGCCCCTGAACAGTCTGCTAAAGCAGTCCAGTTGCAGCAGATTTGGAGATCACAACTGAAGGCCAAAACTCTGTTTCTCTTATCAACTACATAACCAAGAGCAGGATTTAACTCTGGAAGATTTTTCCAATTGTTTCAGATAACTTGCAAGCTGTACACAAATAACTTATGGGAAAAATAGATTTTTCCAAAGCCTTTCACTGACTACAATAAAATGCAAAGATATAAGCAATGACCTTTTGACAGTTTGTCCTTATTCTGATCTCAGAACTTTTGTGGTGATTAAACTTAATTAGGAGACTTACCACATAGTTAATAAGTCCTTTCTTATTGATGGCTTCTGCCTGAATACTGGATATTCATGGAGGTACAGCCCAGTGGGAATTTAAAATGAGAGCTGAGGACAGTATTTCCCATTTTGCCATTGTTCATTTATGTAATATATTGTTTCTGTCAAGAGACATTCTATATAGCACCTCTTTTCTAGCATGAAATGAAGATCATCCAGATTGCTACCTGGGAAAAAGTCAGTAGAATACCCTCAGTAGCTGCTATCTCAGATCCAGCTACTTTTCAATGCAATAGGCTTGAAACACTCCATTTTTCAATTGTTGAAAATCTATGGAATAAGAAACTGCTTACAGTCAACTTTTGGTTAAATTCCTATAGAAAAGGTAACCTTAAATGCTGTGACATTATGATTTAGAAACAGTTCAGAGTCCTTTTACCTTGGAGAACTACAAAATGTCACTCTTGGGGTAATGTGGGGCATGGTACCATACTTACAATTCATTCCTCTTCAATGATTTCTATCAATTGTCCTCCCTATTTTAGCAGCAGCCATATAATATTAGCTCCTTTAATACTACACAGGCAGTACAAAGGATCTTTGTAAAACTCCAGATAACAAAATATGACCTTTAATTTATCAGACAAGTCTTATGTTTTCTTATCTGCTTCTTGTTGCTTTTCATCTTCTCTTGCTTGTTTTTGATATAATACACCAATCTCTCCAAATAAACCATCCAACACTGCTCAAACTGACACACTGCATTATAGTGAGGAAATGAGAGTCAGGAAGAGCACCCTTTTCATTTAATTAGTAATTAATCCAGTGAAAAATAATCAAAAACAAAACCAGGGCAGAAGGTAGTTGATTTGAAGTTCAGCTCCCCCTGAGAGGTTAATAAGAATTCACAGTTTAATCCTGTAGAAAGCTGCAAAAATATTATTTGCTTTATTTAATACACAAGCATGAAATAAGGAGCTTACAGGTGAATATAAGATGTTTTGGTACAGTCTTTAGGATAAATGGACATCTTTCAATAGATGTGGTAATTGTATTCTTAAAGAGAAACCTAAGTTTTACTCTATTTTTAGCATTGTTATAGGCCCCTAGTGAGAGGTTTTACTCTTCTGTGAAGACTGCTATCAGTCATTCTGTGGACAAATAGTCTCTTTGGATGCTTAATATTCGTTATAATGAATTTGGGAGTTCCTGTAGGGTATAAAGGATCATATCATATTATGATAATTTAGTATGAACTTGCCAGGCTTGACACTTCAAAGTTTAGAGGGATTCTTCATGGTAGTCTCTCTCTTTATAGGTTAAATTTTTTTGAGAAGGTAAGGCATTGAAGAGCTGCACTCTTACTTATTTGCTACAGGTTCTTTCTCTAATTTAAGAGTTTCTTTGCACTTTTATCTTTTCACTGAGGTAAGGTTTGTCCAAAATGTTCACATTCTGCAACTCTGCATCTACCGTCCCTTGGAGCACTGGAGGAGGCCCAAATCAGCCTTCTGGGTATTAACTCCTCGTACAACATCTTCGAGACTGACCACTTTCAGCCACAGAAAAGGACATACACCTCCATCTGATCCATCCAGAGCTCACTCCTGGATCAAACACCGGCTAGACAAGTCTGTTAAGCACTCAGCAAAAATATAGGTCAGAGCAGCGTTCCCCACTAACACAGTGACTTCCTGAGGTGAGCTTGGACCTCTTCTCTACCCCATGCAACCCAGTCTCAAGAATGTGGGCACAATAATGGAAATAAATGGTATGGAAGAACTTTAGTATGGGCCGTTACTGAGACTGGGATTTCATTTCCTGGCCATGTTTGACTCTTTGTGGACTGTTTGCCCCTGTATCCCACCCAGAGCTGCTGTGGCTTCCTCTCATGCCATGCAACTGACATTTCAGGCAGGTTTCATCCCTAACTGCATCTGGAGGAATGACGTGGGTCTCTGCCTTCCTCTTGTAGGTGTCAGGGGAGTCATGATTCAGAAGGAGCGGTGTCAAGATCATGATGGGCAGAACTAGGGAGAGAGGGTTGTTTATAAATGCAGATAGACCTTGGTTTCATCACTTTGTTATTTATTTCCCTAACACATCACTGGGACTAACAATGTGAATTTGTATTCTGTTAAAGAGTTTGTTTCAAAGAAAATATTCTCTAGTCTAGGTTGCTCTTCACAGACTCACGATTTTCAACCTTCTTACTTATTCCTTTTCAAGGATGCTGCTATTTCACATCAATAACTGACACCTTTATTTCAGAGCACAAAATAGAATTACACTCCAGCCCTGACAATATAATAAATCAGGAGGGATAAAATACATATTAGTGAAGTTCACATAGTTGGTTTGTCCCAGCTGACCTATAGATATAAAGGTATGATTAAAGTTTTTTTGGACTGCTTCTTCTCAGTCGTGACACAAGATTTAACTCTGACTCAAAGATTTGACCTTTGCTGCTCTTCTCTGCTTACCTTGATTCTTTGGAATTATTGTTATTCCCTTGAAGCCTTTCTGCCAGTATGGAATTAACATTCTGTTGTGACAAAATATTGTGTATTTGGCAGAAGAATGAAGCCATCTAGAATTCAATCAGGTTAGACAATGTCATGGTGCACATCCTAAGTGAATCATTTCCACCCAGCTTTTTTAATCAAAGAAATCTTGGCCATATAACCTGGAAGAGTAATGCTGGATAGTCACATAGCTGTCTGCAATTAAAGTTTAGGCACATCAGGGGTTTTTTTATGAATTATGATTGAAAGGGTGCCTGCCAGAGCACTTAATCTTTCAGATGGGTAACAATAAAGTCTCAAAGCCACAGGTTTATTTAGAGTATGAAAAACCTTCTTGAAAGTGTTTTTACTGAAGAAGTTCCTTGTGGTTCACCATATTGGTAAAAACAAGCATAAATACAGGAAGGTAGAAAACCATGAACTGAATACTCCTGAGGAAAACAATCTGTGGTACTTATGATTTCTCTACTGGGGATGAGATTATAAGATGTGAGAATGCATTCAGTTTTACTGGGTCTATCCAGAGTCATTGTAGCTGAGTGTATGACCCAAACCAGCTGTTTGGGAAGAAGCAGTTATTGAAACTATGTGTGTTTTCCATTAAGTAGGAAATTCCATTAAGGGCTTTTGTTGCTTTTAATGGAGTTTCTGTTATTTCAGTTCTATGTATAATTTTTTTAATGTAGTTGTTATGTGTCTACTGGTTTCATCATTACTAAATCCATGTGTTCTCCTTGAAACTAAATCCAGATAAGTTCCACACCTTTTCCCTCTAACGTTTCCATTTATATTATACACTAGAAGAGTTTAAGCTAATGTAATAGTGTCAAATTGAGATGTATTTCACAGCGCACTTTTCCTCTGATGAGGAATGGGCTAATGTAATCAGCAATTATTTTTTTGTGTGACCTTTACAAATGAAATTGTTATTTCCTTGCTTTTCATTTGAATTTTGCTCCCAGTGGTGCTAGACTGCTGCAGCTGGTATAAACATAATTTATTGACAGAATCACATTATAATAGTCTCAAAACCCATACATATTGTATGTTCTAATGAAATATTTCAAAGAAATGTATAAGCTGGCCAAGATTAAATTTATGCTGTTAGTTCACAGAGGAGTTTCCAGGATCACCATAGAGATGTTCTGGACCAGGTGCAGAGTAGTGAGTGGACCTTGCCTAGGATAGATCCCATGTTAGTCATGGAATTACAACAGAGAGTTGCAATAGCACTAAGGATCCAGTCTGGTGGCTGCAGGGGTCCTCTTACCACATGTTCCTTATTTGCACCTACTGGGTGAGTGCAAAACGACACAGTTTAATGCCTTCCCAATATAGGCAGTTGTGAACACTAAGCAAAATAACTGCCTGGTTCTTTTGGGATCTAGAGAGTTCATGAAAGGCATCCAGTGAGTAACCGTGGGTGAAGTTGATGAGTGAATGATGATTTCTGTCCATGAGACTTATTTCCATTATGTTGATGCATTCCTTATGCCCACAGACCTCTTCTGAACAACTTAGCCTTTCTTATAAATTACGTAGAAGAATTTCACCCACTCCTCCATTTTTAAAAAAAATATAGATAAGCAAAAAAAAAACCAAAGGTACACAACACTAACTAAAAGTCATGATTCATTTACTGCAAGTTAAGGAAACCTTTTAGAAATAGGATGTTCTCTCACTTCTTCAGTGACTCAACTGATAAAGCCTCAATAAAAACTGTCAAAACATCTTATTGAAAAGATAAATGTGTTAAAAGTAACTCACTGTCAGAAAATATAAATTATTACCTCACTGGTTTTGGTACACATATATACACACATATTTTGATGGAAGATAAAAATCCAGAACAAAAACATATAAGATCATACCTTTTTTTTTCTTTTGGTTCCTGTGTTGGTCACATGACATTTCTTATGGGGTTTTTTCTGGTACTTCTCAAATTTCCATTCAGTCACAGGAAGTTTGCTGTAAGAAAAGGAGGCCAGGATGAAGAGAAGCAATTTTAAAGATCATAACAGGAAAAAAAATTAAAACTTTCTCTATTCTCACATTATCAGAGTGGTTGTGTTGAGATGTATTTAATTCTAAATTTTCACTTTCTTGGAGAGGTACAAAACCGAAAGTTTCAGTAAAATGTTTAATTTCAGTTTCAGTTCTGTTTTATGGAAAATCATCTAAACGCTGAGAACAGAGAGAAATGTACATACAAACAAAATGTGTATATTATATATATATATGCATATATGTCCATGTACTTTTTAATATGACTTGCACTTAGATGTTCACATAGTATATTTAGTCAGAGAAATTGTGGAACCACCTTCTGTGGTTGTCCAAAGAAGTTGTGGATGNAATGAACAGGAAAAGGCCATCTCCTCAAAAGCAAATAGGTCAGCTTCTGGCATGATGTCCATGCTAAACCAAGTGAGAGATGCATGAAACGTAGAAAACAGCAGTTCTCAGCTCTGCAGAATAAATACCTGCATGAAACCACCATGGTTTCATTTGCTGTTCTGGCGGGCTATTGTACTGATTCTTCCCTGCAAGCCTGTTATGGCTTGTAATTTTGTGACAAACTGGAACACTGATCTCCTGAATTTGGATAATATTTCTGTTTGACAGTTAGCAGTAGGATCCTTCTAGCTCAAGAACATATCTTTCTGAACACTATGTGGGCTTACTGCAATGTGTCCTTAAGTTTCCACTGCAGATACAGGACTTGGTTTCTTGGTTGGTTTGGTGGGTTTTGAAGTCAAAGAAAATATGCACGTTTGAGCCAATAAGATTGACATATGATTTATGAATTACTGCTTTTTTACTCATCTTGCTCTTCTTATCTCTCAGATTCTTTACTAATATAAACCAATACAACGAAAGAAAAAGATATTGTTGGTCTAAAACTCTGCTGCCACCAAAAACCTGTGCATTGAAAGAAATATTTAGGTTTTCCATTCTTATAAGTAGCTTTCTAAATGGTGTTCTGAGGGATCACAACTATATAACTCAAACACAAAAAACTATAATTGCAAATAAGTATTCAAAGTATTTGGCTAATTATTCCTCATCTGCTATTTTCCTGACTGTACCAGCCTTATTTTATCTCACTGTTTTAGTTAAAGAAGTCAGAGATCTCTGCACTGACTGAGAATAGATACAGCTGGCAAATACGACAAGTTTGTCCTTTGCATTGCTGGGTTCTGGTTAGTTCTTAATTTATGAAACCCCACCACAGATGGCCTCTTGCTAAATTTCAAAGCACTTCCACGTTTCAGAACCAGGCTACCTTTCAGCAAGTCACTTTTGTCAAAGCCTTGGTCTTCCTTCAAGACATTGTCAAGGAATCCTAAGAAAACGTACAAACTGTGAATGCCTTGGTCGGTTCTGTACCATGTATTTGAATCTCTGGATTTTATTTAGCGAAGCAAAGAATGTGTATTTTTTCTGCTTAGGAATAAGTTACAGCAGGACTATTATTAGACAGAAGAAGTAAGTGTGCCTTAGATAGTGATTAAGAGTTGTGTTCTTCTTCTTTAAATGACTAACCTGAAGTGAGAGGTTGGATGTCTTTTGAAAACTTAAACCTGTTTCACCTGAACATGTTTAACTAGTTAATAAGAAACATCAAAAAAGACAAAACCCTGAGGTCAACTATCATTTTTTTGTAAAGCCATTCGATGATGTTTAAATTTGTTTTTTGGGTCTGTCTATAACATAAGTTTAATAACCTAGCTCAAATGCAGATTTCTAATTTTCAATTAACATAGGAATAATTTTGTTTGCTAAAATAAAATAAATGAATGAATGAAAAGTCTGAACCATGAAATGTTCTAGGTAGCACTTTTTAAAATTCCAAATTTCAAATAATCATGTGGCAACTGTATAGCTCAAGCTTTAAGTATTAACTTTTAACCTTTGACCTTACAGATTTTAACCAATGAAATGTCTCTTTAAACTTTAAAGGAAACAATGATAACGAGCGCCTGGCGATTGCTAGACAGCGAATTCCATATCGACTTGGTCGAGTAGTTGATGAATGGCTACTCGACAAAGGTAAAAAACATTGATTAAAACTTCAAATAAAAAAATAATTTGAACATAACCAAGTAGTGCTTCATTGTAACACTAATAAACATAAAAAATAAATTTCAGTAAAACTAAATTAAAACAAATTTTAAAAAGTAAAATATAGAGTAATATTTGCATACCTTGTATAATAATTTCTATACATTTCTAGAAGTACCAGCTGTTTAATAATCTTACCCTGTTAACTTAAGGTTAAAGGGACTGTTAAATATAATCCACTAACTCAATCTATGAAGGTACTCATAGCAAACATTAACCAAAAATTATAAATCATTCATAGATTATATTACATGTTACAGCATCTAAATTATTAACTAAAAATATGTGTAGTTATGATATCTTCATTATGGTCCTGAAAAAAAATTTGTTTAAACTGTAGGTATCTTAAATAGTGGGCAATATGAATTGCCAATCAAAATGAAGTCCCTTTAACGTTTGCAACCTTCTAAGGGGATTTTGGAACAAACACTAATTAAAACAGAACTTAAAGTTGTGTGCATGCTTTTTTGTGAGCAGAAACCAAATAGTCACTAAAGTGACTATTCTATTTACTAAGAGTGGTACTGTTGCTGAGGATTTCTCTGTTTAATGGAAATGTGCCATGATTTCTCCATTGGTATGTGTATCATTTCTGAAGCCGCTTTTACATCTAAAATCTTTATTTTAATTGATAGCCTTGCTGAAAGCCAATCAGACATCTATTTTTGAATCTGCCTCTGAGATACTCAGTGTGAACCATGTGTTTCTTTTCAGTGTGTGTGTTGAAGGGAAATAAAACGTTTAAATACAAAAAGGAAATATTAAATTAAAAATGTAAATATTCACTTATAGAGAAATGCAATGGATTACTGCATAAATTCTTTAAAATTCACTTGACCTAGTGACTTGATGGCATACATATAAACTTTGTGTGTATATACATATTTGTATATGTCTATACATACATAAACTCATTTGTACATAAAGTTATAGGCTCTATGCTGCATTGCGTGGAAAAAAAACAAACTTTTAAATGTTGGCAGACTTGAAGATAAAGTTATCTTAAGGAATAATAAAACCTGGCATTCTTGAGACACACCAAAAGGTTAACACTGCTTTCAGGTAAAAGTGAGAGGGATATGTCTTGTAGTGCCAAACACATTTGCAAATATATTTGATTGGCCTTTTAGCAAAAAACATATAAATCCCAAAATGTCGCAAATTAAGAAAAATGCAAACGCTCTCAAAATTTATGCATTTCATGGACACTTCATTAAAAAGCAATGAATTATGAGTCAAATCCTTTTCTTATAGTTTATTGCTCTCATTTTTCACCCCATGACAATCTGTTATCACTCGTGTAGAGTACAGCGTTCACAGTCAACATTTTTGCATGTATATAATATTATCTTCACAGGGCGTCAGCTCACAATCTTCAATAGCCAAGCAACCATAAAAATTGGAGGCAAGGAACGTGGCCACCCTTTCCAAGGCCAGCTCTCTGGTCTTTACTACAATGGCTTGAAAGTTCTGAATATGGCAGCAGAAAATGATGCCAACATCATGATAGAAGGAAATGTGAGACTTGTTGGTGAAGTGCCTTCCTCTATGACAACCGAGTCCACAGCCACCGCGATGCAGTCGGAGATGTCCACGTCAGTCATGGAGACAACCACCACCTTGGCCACGAGCACCGCCAGAAGAGGAAAGGCTCCGACCAAAGAACCCATTGGTCAGGTTAGTCAGCTTCCTCGCCTTTTGCAAATGCCTTCGCACCTCTGAGCGTGGCTTCCTTTGTCACATTCCCTCTGCAGATGAAATTGTTCCTGTTAAAGGAATGCGTGAGTTACTGTTGAAAGTTCTGTACCGTACACGTCTCATGGATGTGATGTTCATCAGCATTTTGAGGGAAAGTAAGAGCTTTGCTTTTCTTCTAAATTAGGCAAACTCACCAGTTCAGATGGTTCTGGTGCTGAGTTATATTGCTCTGTCATCCATCTTCATAGTGGTGCATATTTTTAAGTACCCCTTCTTCCTTTGATGGCTTACATTGATTACTTTAGTGTAGGAATGCAGGATGTCTGGAATTAGAGATAATGAAACGAAGTGGTGACTTTATCCATGAGACAGAGAAAAAAGATCCAGTTTTAAGAGAGAACAGGAAGGAGGTGTGAAGACAAAAACTTGCAAGAGGCTGGAAAACAGGGAATTAGCACTTCCTCTAGTCCCACAATTGATCATCTTCTCTGGCAGTATTCCTCATAAGAGGCAATGGCAGCAGAGGGAATTAAGAGCACTCTGCACCATGGGAGACTAAGGCTCCAAGTCATGGACTGTTGTTTACTGTTTGTTGAGGTTATTTGCATCTCATGGATTTGGTGGTATATTTAATTGCTTCCAGGTTTTGTCAGGATCTCTGTATAATACATGGAGGAATTTAATTTTTGGAAAAGGAAGGGAGGAAAAAATATGAGTGGATTAACCTTCATCTTGTGTATATCCTTGAGTAACAGCAGTCAGACATTGTGCTTCAAAAACCTAAAACTTATCAAGACATTCCTGTGGTGGGGAAGATTTTTTAATCTCTATTATTTCTTTAATAAAATAAACAAAACAAAACAGACAAAACAAACAAACAAAAAACCTTCAACCAAACCAAGAAAAAAAAAGGTACACTGCTAAAAGCTTTTGTTATGTTCTTTCGGTTCACAAGCTTGTTTGTGTGCCCACTGTGCCACCAAGCCATGACAGACAGCTATACTCCTGAGATCCAGAAGTAGGACAAGGAACACAGAAAGCATCATGAGGGAGAGACAGGGTCTGCTGAATAAGGTTAATTTTCTCAAGAATGAAGCACATGCAGGTTAGACAGAGGCTGAGGTCAAATTGCCTGTTCTCTGTGTAAAACCTCAAGTCACAGAGTGAATTGGGGCATCAAAGTTGACACTTCAGCTTTTCTGTCTGTAGTATCTTTGTATGCTTTGTACTATGGATCAAAAACTACAGTAAAGTAAAAGTAAAAATTGTTATTTAACAAACTTGAAGCAGTACATTTCAGTTAAAAATGAACCATAAAAAAAAAGCATTGTGACTTGCAGGTTGCAGGAGGTTTTAATAATTACCATACTGAGTTACAGAGTTTTAATAAATAGCAATACATTTTCTTTGTTCTTAATTCTGTTTTAAATAGTATCTTGCACTCTATTATCCAACTAGTCTGACCTCAGTATTTGCAGCAACAAAATCTAAGACTTCATCAAATTTACTGAAGGGAAGGTCTGTCCCTAAAAGTGTAGAACACCCTCACGGTGTGGAATAATTTGAGCTAAATTAATGTTACTAAATTAAAATTAAACAAAGTTAAGCTGTTCCAGTTCCCAGAATACTGTTGACCTCTGCCACTCTTTCATGTTACTCCCAGGCACAATTTTGGAGGGAAAATGTCACAGGCACCATTCTCAGTTGGCACCTTGCATGATCTGTAGGCAGTAGGAATTTACCAGTATAATTTCTTTGCCAGTTGGCCTCAGTTTCTGGGAGTATTCCCCAGTATAATTTGCACACTACATGCATGTTTAGCCACTAAGACTTTTCTTTTTGAGGTGTTCCAGTGGGATATTTTTGGAAGAACATTTTCTTAAGCTAACCACTGTGAGGAGGTGTAAATTTTCTGAAGAGGGGAAACAAAACAATTGGGGCAAAGTGATCTTCCAAAGATGATCTGTTTCGAGGCTGTGGTGCCTGAAATAAGATGTGGCTGTTATTGACTCTATCACATGTACTCAGTTTTTTAGAGAAGCTTGCTGCCACTGAGGCTGAGTGGCCTCAAGGCAGTTGTGTTTCCTCTTCCCTTTTTGGCTGAAGTGGCTATGCCAAAATACCATGCGCTCTTTGATATCCCACCATGAGGAGCTTCCAGCAGGCTCCAGGACCACCCAGAGGTGCAGAGCATTGCTCCAAACCCAAGTTCTGAGGGTGAAGGTTTTGATCAACCTCTCCCACCTGTTAGCCTGGCTGGAGCAAGGACTTCATGCATCTGATGGGAAACTCCAGATTTAGGAGCTTTAAAGCAACATTTGAGGGGAAAGCATTCCATGGTAACATCACTGCAGCACTTGGGGCATCCTGAGTGTGTAAGTGAGCCCTTCTTGACTTCATCTATGTCTGAATGTCCTGGTAGAATCTCTGTGTGTCATTTCATGCACTTAATTAGTGAGGGACTGCACTGGAACTCAGTTTGCCATCAGGCCCATGATTTGATTTTGAGAGATTGATAACATCCCAAAGTCAGAGCTGAAATTTGTCTGCAGGATGCTATACTACTCATGCAGCAAAGACCTAGGAAGCTACTGAATCACCTTAGGGACATAATTTCTTCTCTTCATTTATACCTGGTTCTTACTCTACCTGCATGTAATAATTTCTGAGCTTGTGACCCATAGGGCTCCCATGGGAATGTCCTGCAAGGTGCTGATTAATCACTTTCCACCTTGATGTCATTGGAGATGAAGGCACTCACCATCTCATGAAAAAAACCTACCTTTGATTTCTTCATTCTCTTTCATTTTTGTCCTTTATGGGTTTTTTTTTTCCTGATTTTTGCTTATATATAACGTCTGCAATGGTGTCAACTACACTGACATACGGTAATGCACAAGAAGAAAAGTTACCTCTCCAGCATTAATTAGGTTACTGAGGAAAATATGCAGCTGAACAGCAATTGCTAATGAAAAAAGCCTTACATTACTGCAAACCGGTGCATGGCTGAAATAGAATAGAAGCAAATGATCTAATCAGTCAGAGATTGTTTGCTCCATTTACAGAGGTATTGAATTCAATTAAAGATTGCAATACTTAAAGAAGATCATTTAAATCTCTATTTATAGGAAAAGTTCTTTTAAAAAACCTACAATGTTTAATTGACAGAGTCTCTGCTCCCTCACAGATATTAACAAAAGCAATACATAATGCAAGATACACATGGGACTTCCAGAAAGTATGTTGAATACTGTTGTGCATGATTTTAGATGAAGGAGGTGCTTCTGCTCTCTTAGTGCTTCTGCGAAAGAAATGCTGTTTGCTGAAGACTCTAAATGAAGGTTTTCCCAGCTTGGAAATATTTTAGCGATGGATGTTTTGGTGATGACAGACGTCCTAATTATTGCACTGGGAAATGTAAATTTTTCAAAGGGGAGAAAGGTACTCAGAGCTTATTGAATGTCAATAGTAGGTGAATGCCTGGTTTTCCTTAGTGCCTTAAATCCTCCCCCCTACTCCCCCTTTGATTATAATGGCATTCAAGCTGTCAGTCTCCATGAGAGGCACTGTGTAAACACAGAGGAAGTCAAAGTCCCTGCCTCCAGTATCTCACAGAATAAACAAAAGGTATCAGGTAAGGAGGAGGGAAAAAAGAGGAAATCAGGAGGTGAGAGGAAGAGGGAAATAAAGCAAGCATTGTGTTGTTTCAGTGTTGACAAGTGTGCAGATTTGCACCCATTGCGGGAGGGACACTTTACTGCCCTGTGGCTTTTTATCCAGACTTTTCAGACAGCTGTAGGATCACCACAAAGCTACAGCAGATTCTGGATCAGGCAATTTAAGGGGTGGGCTGCCTAGTCAAGAAGCTGGTGCAAAATTGGCACCAGCTGGGTGGTCAGTGAGATGTTTCCTCTGCTTCACACTTTGCCATTGACACCTGGGGGAAGCCCTGGCCACTGGCACGGGAGCTGAGGATTACAGAAGAGGTCCTTTGCTCCCCCCAACACCACATGGGAGGAGGCTCAACATTTTGCATACTTTCATGTGCAAGGAAAGAAATCCCCCAGCTTAATTTTTGCAAGAACAGGACTTGTGTTAAATGAAAATATGTGTTGCTAACTTTTAGGCAGCCTTAAGTACGCACTCAGACTCAGAAATCATTAATTTTGTCTAAGAATATCACCTTTTAATGAAGTTATTCAGCAAAATGATACAGTTAACTTCTTCCTTCTGTCTTTTATTTTTAACACTTTTAAAAAGTCTAATTTGCAAATTTTTCTGTTCAGTCACGAAGGTGATAAACATTTTTTAAAACTGAAAATAAAGATTCTCATGTTGTAGAACTCCAAGAGCTGAAATGTTGAGCTAAACACTGAGTACTGCAAGGCTTGCAATAAAAATTGCAAGAGTTGGCAGAAGCCTAAAAGGCTTCAAAAGGACTTAGAGAATGGGTTTTGCTTGAATTAGGAAAGCCCAATCAGGCCTTCAGTATCTCTTTGGCATGGCTTTGTGAATCTGTATTAACTGGAAATCATAAATGAAGTGATAGTAAATCAAGAATAATATGCTCATTTCTCATCCCTTTCTAAGGATTTGATTATGACAGCCTATCCACAGAGCGGCCTCTACTCTCACGCACTGGAAACCGTTTCTGAAAATTGTGTGCAAAATAGCTTTTTTAAATTTTTCCATAACGTATTCTGGCAGTCCTCTTTATTCTCATCAGGGTGAGTTCTTATCAATAACACTAAGCCACTTAGCCAGCAATTGCTATATACTGTGAGATGATTACATGTTTGGGAACAATAGGCACTGATTTTTGGTCAGGCAGAACTAAATCAGTGAACTGAAATTTGGTCAGTTGCCCTGGAGGGCCATACATCAGGTGAAGGGTATGTTTCTTTACATATATTGAAGCAGCAGATTTAAATAGCATTCACTGTAGCAGGGACAATGACAGACTTGGCTCAGAGACTTCACCTGCCAAATAAAAACAAGCACTGGAGAAAACAGGGAGTTATCCATGGAAAGAGTTCAACTTTAAGAACGGTAGTTGAACAAATAACCTTCACACAAGACAGCAAATGTGAGCATGTTTTATGGAGACACACTGATCATTAAATGAATGAAGATAACATTAATAGGAGGGTGAGTTTTTTCCACCCATTTTGGTTTAAAATTATGTACTGTATGGTTTGCAAAGTCCAGTTTCTATGCACAGGCCTTGTGTTCTTTTCATGTATCTGCTTCCACTTCTTTCTCTGGATGGTCACACCAGTTTGTCCAAAGTTCATCAGCCCCAGTAGGCAAAGCTCTTCCCCAGGGCTCTGATAAATCACGAGGATTTGACTTAACAGATGCACACTAGTGTAAAGTGAATCCCACAGCTTCCAGTATCCCAGTGCTCAGCACCCATACGTGTCCCGTGGCTGACAGATCCTGGGAAATTTGAGTGTTCAGGACAAATTCATTTGCAGCAGGATCTCTGTGCAAAATGGTAGTTTTGAAGTACATGTTTCAATTGCAGGTAGGCAGAAATTTAACTAGGTGCATGAAACCCATGCAATCTTCCTTGGGTTTTTTGGTTTAAAATATCGCATTAAGAATTTTAAGATTTTCCTAGTAACTTTTGATAATTTAATTGCTTTAAAACATAATTGTCAACATTACTGACACTCAAGATGTCTAAAAATTTGAGAAGAGGATACAATGAACATTAAACTTCTCTATCTTTGTTTTAATATTTGCTACCTGATCACATTTGATTTTCCCATTCTACTGCAAAATATTTGCATATTGAATATTGGCTTTTCAGCTGGAGTACTGAAGTTGTGTAAATAGGGTGGCTTTAGAAAATCAGTATTCAGTACAGTTGCCTCTTGAACTGGCTCATTGGTTTTGTTGTTTAAAGTATGACTTATATGACCTCATGGTTGTCTGTCTGTCCCTCTTAATAAATTCCTTGGCCAATTCAGTCAAATCTGGTTCAGCATAAAGATTTCAAGAACATTAAGCTCCCAGAGAAGCTAAATTATATGAGTTCTGGTGACCATTTTGGTCTCCTGTTGCATATTGCAGAGCCAGGTCTTTCCCTGCTTTGTGTTTAAAAAGCAAAGATGAAAAAGAAAAACAAAGTGTATGTGTGTGCTTAGGATGAGTTTCTCAAAAGTTCCTCAAACTAATTATTGTTTCTATATTCCATCAATGTTTTTAAAAATCTTATCCTATGACACTTTTATATATAAATACTCTAACAGTGTCCTTAATTGTGCCAAGCTCAGAGGATAAGATTTGCTGTTAATTGTTGTTGTTGGCATTTGTTGGAGAGGAATGATTCATAGAGGCTCTTTGAAGCACAGTAGAGCACCAAAGGCAAATCCTAACCAGTTGCATGGAAAACTACAGGCACAGAAACAGCTGAACATGATCAGCAATGCTACTTCATTCCTACTGCACTGCACAATCCAGAAAAGACTTCTGGTTTGTCTTTGGCTCTGTTGTGGATTAACTTCACGAGGCACCATCCAGGGCTGGATGGGTTTCCAGCCCCTCCAAAAGGAAGCCAAACCATGGAATTTCTGTTCAGCCAGTGGGATATATCTAAAACCTTGAGCACTGCTTTGAAACTACCCCCTATGGTGTGTACACACAGGGAAAAAAAATCTGCTTGTAAATGAAATTACAGCAGTGTTAGTAATCCAAAGAAGGGCAAGATGCTTGCATAAATGGCTGATTAATTAGTTGCAAATAAAATTTCTTTTTAAGTTCAGTGTGAGAGAAAAAGATCTCAGGCTACTTGCTGCTTTAATTTTGTTGTTCTTTCATGTTTAAATTACCAAGTTAATTTAATACAATTTGCTTTATTATGGTTCTTTTAACCCAGATTAGTTTTATCCACTCTCAATGACACATTACCATTTTTAAATATGGTGAAATTTAGTAGAGCAAATATCATCTTGGTATCAATGCTTTTTCATAGCATACTGCCATTATTCCTAGTAAGTTGCTCACGTCATGTTAGGACAGTAATATTTCTAAACCATCCCTTTGTATAACATGGGACAGCATCAAACTGTTGCTGTGCAAAGTCACACCCAAATTTAGGCAGTGATTTTTTGTTTGAGAAATATTTCCCTCACAGTTACAGCTCTTTGTGTCAACCTCTTTTCTTAGGAAGGGTCCTCACATGAAGCAATGCTTGGTTCTCTCCCATACTTTGTGCCTTCCACTGTTCCTTCTCAGTGCCTGCCAGCACACTAAATAAACATCAAGATTACACAGAAATGGGATTGTTTCACCCAGGTGGAACAAAAGGTTGTTGCTGAGCTGGTGACCCTTAACTGTACCATCACATGGCTGTAATGTATTTTTCTCCATTTGGGATGGCTGAAAAAGGCTGGGTGTGTTGCAGTCACTTATTCTCAGTAGCCTTGAAGGATAGAAATCCCTGTATTGTGTCTCAGAGCTTCTGTCCTCCCGTGAAAAGAAAGCGAGAGCTGTTCAGTCCCCTTATCACTTTCTGGAGCCATGCTAAGCCTGAAGATCTCGTTAACCACTTCCTTTGGTGCATTTTTATGATTGAAGTACTGTGTGTTTTACAAGATTGGCTCACACAATTCCTTTCAGAAAGCATGAAATAATACATTCTATTTCTTTTGTGTGTGATTCCTGAGAGCTGAGGGAAAGAAAAGCAAATTGACTCAGGGTGTGACCTTCCTCTTTCAGTGGTGAGAGCCCAGAGCAGGCACCCTGCCCTGATAAAGCTTCAAAGTGCTGCCACACTTACAGCCCCCCCAGTGCACTGCAGCACTGTCAGTCCTGTTGCTGCAGCCAGCCAATGGATTCCAAGTGTTTCCACGGCACATGGAGCTGCTGGTAGATGAATTTTTTTTCCCATATCTAATTAATCAGGCTAATTGATGCAAGCTGCAGCGTGCAACCTGCTTTTATGTGTGGCTGGCAAGGACCTGATTACTACAGTCTGTTGTGTGATGTTTTGTTGAACATTAAGCGTGTATCAGAGATCTTCAAAATGTAGGTGATACAACTGTATAAAATACTGAAAATTTCCTCTAAACACAATGGTGATAGCAATGTGAGAAACCTTTCTGCTCACTTACAGTTATTAAGACCAAATCTCCATTCACAGGCATGCCTGCGGATTATTTTCTTTAATCAAACAATTCTTGGGACTTTCAGTTAATAAATTAATACAGAAGGTTTCTTCAAAACCCTTTTTTCCCCCCTGTGAGTAGTGTCAACATCCTATGTCTGTTTTGAATAACTCAATAAGTACTTTGTGATTTATTGATTTACTTAATTTAATCTGCTAGCTAAACTTGTCTTTAAATATTTGTTTTCATTTAGTAATCAACAGTTGATTCAAACAGCTGAAACTTATATTTTCTTTATATGCTGGCATTACTTCAGAGTTAGATACTTCCTAATAGTTATGTCTTGATGCTCTTTGCCTAGAGCATCTGCAATTCTGTTATGTATAATTTTGCATGCAGTGTTTGTTTCTTTGCATAGTTTTCTTTTCACTTAATGAACCTCTGTTGAAATGTCTTTTTTGCAGTATGGTTTCACAAGCACACACATATATTTATACACACAAAGACACACATATTTTTAAAGGTCAGATGAAGTTATTAGATTGGAATTTTTTTAATGAGAAGGGGAACAGTAAAGTCTCCAAAGGGATTTAATGAAGAAAGCTGTGAGGCTTGCCAGTTTCTCCAAAGAGGGAACATAAATGATGGGCAGGGACATCTGTATTAAGGAAGAGAACTGAAATTTTTTCTTTGGATCCAACTATACCACCATCTTCTAGATGTGCATAGAAACATAGGGTGAGAAATAGGAACCATTTTCTTGAAGTCCACTCCAGAAGATCTGATGGTATATTCACCAATTGAACAGAAATCAAATATGATACCATCTTCCTTCAGTTCCTCTCCATTCATAAATAACCGAGCACTTCCCCGCTGTGAGATGATGGTGGGCTGAGGATCAAATAGATTCTTGGCTTTGATGTGTTCAGGTACATCATCACTTCAGATTGTGTCTGTATCTAAAAGCACGGTGGTGCAAGTGCCAGGTTTTGGAAGAACGTGTAGCAGGTAGAAGTAGTTCTGGAAAGAGCAGAAACCACTGGGGAGGAAGCCCGAGTGAAGAGATTCCATGGTGCTGACATTCCCTCAGATCCTGGAGGAAAGAAGCTCGCGCGGAGAACAAAACACTTGGAGGTGAAATGTTCTGTGTTATCTTGCTAGGTCTTTAAATCCAGCCACATACTAAATGCCTGGGGCTTTGTGGGTGGATCCTGTTGGGAAGAAAGACTGAAGAGGTCGACAAGGCTTTTGAAATGGCCGTCAGCTTACAAGTTTTTTTCAGCTCCCAACATAACACTATAAGTATAGAGAAGATTCTGACATTTTCATGAATTAGAAAAAAAGGATGAGGTCAGAAAAAATGGCCTTAAGACATATCTCAAATGACAATATTATTTTCAGGTTTTTAAAGCAGGACATCTTTATCTGTGCTGAGTGATGCTGTGATGATGCCGGGAACAGCACGAGTGAGGTTCTGATGTCCAGGTAGCCATAGCTAATTCCGCTGACTAATAGACCATTTGCTTTTCTCTTCCTATCCAGATTCTCTTGG
The DNA here is from genome assembly GCA_013399835.1 of Leptocoma aspasia. Classification (NCBI taxonomy): domain Eukaryota; kingdom Metazoa; phylum Chordata; class Aves; order Passeriformes; family Nectariniidae; genus Leptocoma; species Leptocoma aspasia. The sequence continues at coordinate 153,347 of VXAX01008069.1, forward strand.
GGTTTTCACAAATGTGCTAGCATTAATAAATTCCAAAGATAAATACTCCCCCTTCTTTATGTCTATTTCAGGTCATATTTTGGAAAAATTAGAGTAGATCCTGTCTCCATGTTTCACGAAGCGACACATTCACTAGAATTAATTGTCTGGGAATTTTATGAACACTTTAGGGACATCCATCTAGACTTAATGCATTCAGGATAGCTGATAATTCCTTACATTAATACAAAGACTTAGTTGCTTAATTCCAGGCTCCCAGAGATATTGAATATGAAAGTCTGAATACATTTTCTGTAGGTGTGATGGACTTGGTAATTAACTGATCTAATCCATACCAAAGCATTATCAATACCTTCATATCCCACAGTGTAGGATGGCAGTGGTAGCTAGATATGTATTGCCTTCTAAAAATTAAGTATTTGCACATGTATTTGAGTGTTTAAACATAATTTTTTTTGCTACATTTTTATGGTGAGGTGATGTCCAAATGCAACTAGGATAGCATGAACGCTTAAAATATTTCCCTGATAATGACATTAACATTTCTTCTCCCTGGGGTGGGTAGTGGTAGCTTGTGTCACCATACACAGGAATAGTCTTAGAAATAATATTTTCTAAAATGATCAAAAATGGCCAAATATTATCGTTAAATGAGGCATAAGGGCAGTTGTAGTATTTTCCTTATGAAATGACAGCCATGGTTAAAACCATATGCAGGAAAGAAGGGGTCAGGATGTGGTTATTGCCTTCCCCAGTGATTGATGGAAGATTCATTTTTGATGACCCAAGATAGTTTTCCAATTTTTATCAGCAGCATACAGAGAATGAAAGAAAAGAAAAACCTGTGTTCAAACATATTTCTGTGTGATTTTTTTTAAAATTATTATTCCTTATTGTTAAGTACAGGCAAATTTAAAAAAAAAAGTTTCAAAATGAAAATCCAAATAAGACCAGTGTTTGAAAACAGTTTTGTGTGTATTATATTCATCTAATTACACATAAATCTGTAAATGGCTAAGATCAGCCCAATGTTTTCTGTCAACTGTTTGAAAAGCTTTGCAAATCTGTTGAGACAGTGCCTCCTCTGCAATCTTAACTGACTTTAGTATTCAAAATTTTGCAATAATTTCTGTAGTGCTGAGTCCACACGGAAATAGAGAACACTATGTATGTTTTTAGTGTTATACAGGTAAGCCTCTAAAGAAAATCCTACAATTAATTTAATCCTACACTTAACATCTTTGTATAATAAATATCTTTCTATATTAATAATAGCTATCAGCTTGCTTACTCTTAGCACTGATTGAAGTGCATTTTTTTTCCATAAGAGGGAGGTAACAGATGTCTGACATGATAATTCTACCATATGGCAATTCCATTTCCTTTCTAGTGCAATATTAAAATAATAATGATGAACATTGAGCAACATTGTTAATCTTAGTAGGGGGAAGTTTCCGCATTGTTGAAGAAGCAACAAGGTTTGATTTTAGCTTAGTGTTGAACATCAGACAAGGTGTATTGTTGTTTTCCCTCTATACTCCTGGGTTGGTGGTAAAATGAGCTGGATAACTCAACAAGAATGGTTTTGCAACACAGTGTGCCTTTTTTTTTTTTCCCCCTGCTGTTCTGAATATATAGCTGTTCATATTTCAGCTCATACTCAGGTTTAAGCACACGTTTTCCAAAGAATTATGTGCAAATTTTGCTCATGCTGTTCAGATGACTAGCAACCCAAACCAAATGGCAAGTTTTCTTTTTGGCAAGGCAAGGTCACCAGTAAAAAACTGTACATACATGGCATAGGTAGATGGAGTCAAAGGGGGAAAAAAAGAAAGAAATTAAATAAATGTTACAGGAAGTGTATTCAGGTGTTTCAGTCAGGTAACAAGGAGAGTCCAGATGTTGCAGTCGAGCTAGAGAAAGAGGCAGAAACTCACTCCAACTCGGTTTGCGGCATAAAGAGAAACTTTATTTGAAACACGCGGGTTTTATATCATACATCGCTGCAGTTAAAAGCTGATTGGTTTTATGGTAATTTATCTGACTCCATTGGTAGTTTTAGCATTAACATAACTCAAGGACATTGTTCCATAACATGGCTAATGTTTACATTCTTTTCTTCAAAGACTTGTTATATCTAAATCTCTCTCTCCGGCTGTGTGAATACAGACACATCCATATGCCCATGGGAGAAAATAGGAATTTAGAGTAAAACTCCTCGCTGGCATTCCTTGGTCAACGAAGAGAAAAACGCAGTGGCAGGGGTGAAACTCACAGTATGAGCACAATTTTATTTAGAAATACTAACAGTAAGATAGAACTGTAATGGTGCATTTCCTGACTATTGGCTGTAATAATTGAAATTGCTTTATTTTTTTTTTTTTTGGTAGTGTAAAAGGAAATTTTATAAAATTGATTGTTGATGAATAAAGCACATGAGATTTTTCAAATAATGCATGTGGGGCCTCAGTGTGCAGAGGAATTCCTGTTCAAGATAGCATTTAAATATATGTGTTTTCTTTAAACATGGTCTTAAGTAAGTGCTGGGATTGGAAGGGATTTAAACATGTGCTTTTCAAGTCTTTTCTTGAATCAAGTATTTTCTTGAATCAATTACTTGAATCAAGTAATTTCTTGAAATTAGAAATAATAATGTCTGTTCTGGTGCCATCTTAACCTAGGTCTAAGCTAAAGGTAAAGTCTCAGTCAGTTCTCATTCATTCCCTACAGAAGACATTTTGTTTTCTTTCATCTCTCTAATTAAGATGTCCCATGAGGTGTGATTCTGACATCTGAGCCACTGTTCTGTAACAGTGAAAATTTGAAATGAATGGCATGTTTTATTTCTGTCCAAGTAGAGCACCTATGAATTACATTCTACAAAATCTCACCACAGGTGATAGGGCATGCAAAGTGTACTCTGATTTGCACATTTTAAATAGCTCATTAATTATCAATGTCAGCATTCTCTTAATTGTAGTTCTTTGTGGCCAGCAGAGCATTTACTGGTGATCTTTAGAGAAGATGGCTCATTTCTCTGTCAGCTCTCCTCCTTTTTTTTTCCACTTGCTGTACCACACTACTGACAGTTAAAAATACATGAATAATTGACAGATTTTTACTACATAATCTGCTGTCATATTTGCCTCAAGAGCCTGTATTTAACTTCCTGTGGGAGAGAAGTGATCTGTGGAATCTTGAATAGATGATGTTTAAGGGCTGTGAGACCTTTCTTTGTAAAGATGAAGTTTGGACAATGAAGACACTGAAAAGTTAGATAGGAATAATTAATGTTCTTAGAATATCCCACAGTTATAACAGTTTTGGTGAAGCTTAAGAAGATACAGGGTGCTAGAAAATAAAACATGACTACACATAACGATAAACAAAAGCAGACCTCAGATATGTCAGTATTATGATAAATAATATAAATTTTAGTATAACTTTCTCCAGTACAAACTTTGATGGCTCTCTCCAAGTTTCCATCCCTGACTTTGACAAAGAAGAGCTGGGATAAATGTGGCTGATGCTACTAATGATGTTAGTCCTTTTCTGCCCAGGCTGGCAGCAAAGCTCTCATTTAATGCTGGTTTTCACTTGTGTTCTGGGAACTGGAGTGCAAATGTCCATTGAAAGCACAGAAGGTTGCATGGAACAACCTGCAGCCACTCTTGACCAAGAGGAAACTGCAAATAGTGAACTAGAGAGGAAATGCCCTGGGCTGTGCTGACAAGTTTCTTAGTATTGTCAAAGCACCTACATTTTTGTTTTTCTGAGAGGATTTATGTCTCAAAGAAGGACAAAAAGCTATTAATACCATTGAAAGCAGCCAAATAGATAATTGTTAATAATTTTTTTTTAAATTTGCAAATGAATATGCTCTGAGAGTTGGATCAGAAATGTGTATTACATGGACAGAAAGTAAATGGTAACAGATCCTTGATTTTGGCAAATAAACAAAACTGTTTGATAACTGTTTCATATACCAAGCCAAATTCTCAGTCACTGTGATGCAACTGTATTGACTTCAGTTATGGGCATCAGTGTAGCTGAGGGGAGAATGTGAATTACAAAATTCTAATTTTCTTGTTGTGCATTAAAAAAAAAAGGAATGCAGGAGCTCTTGGGATGACAACTTCAAATGAAAAATAGGCAAACCACCTGGGTTTGCATCCATTCTTAACCACCAGCTACTCAGGTAGACCACAGTATTGCGTGCTATGGCATTTGCAAATAATCAGATTTAGGCCCTAAGTCAGTGTTCATTTATACAGGACAAACTAAGAGCAATAGGTCTGTGCTGGGATAAGACTCTCTTTTCCTGAATACTATTCTACCATCTCAGGCAGTGCATTTAATTTACTGAACAAATTTTCTGACTCAGATATTGTTGGTACTTGAACATTGCTTGAAGTCATGTGGGACTCGACACAGTTGCCTACACAGAGGCATCTAACGCCAACTTGGCTGCTTTTGTGGCAACAAGAGGACCCTCTCTCCAAATTTTCTGTTCTTTTGCTCAAAAGAGGATCATACTCCTAACAACATAATGGCAATAATATTGATATTTAACTTCTAACACCTCCTTTACGATCAGCGTGTCTCTTTGGCTTTTACTAGGGAGAAGGGATCGCTCTGCTCACTTTGCCAAAGTGACCAGTTAAAATTCTGCAATCAGCTGAGACAGGGCAGGGAAGAGCTTGGCTCCCAGGTGGGTTTTACCATACGTAATAAGTCAGCAAATGGTTACAGATTTACAGCTGTAAAATGTACATACAGGCATTAATGCAGTTCAGGCATACAGCCCTGAACTGCATTAATCAGGCTTTTCAGGTTTTTTTAAAAAAAATCATACAGCTGAACAGAAGAAAGTATTTCAGGTTAAGCTGCAGTCCTAGTTTTTCAAACAGGTTTTTTTCTTCTCTCATATGAGGAGGGTAAAAAAAAGGTAATTGTATTTAGTATGGTGATAGAGAATTTGTGCTGGTCTCAACCAGCTGTTGAAATCAGTGATAAGAGGCACTGGCCTCCCTCACTACTGCTGGATAAAAAGCTGCTGCTGAGTCTATTTCTCAAGCTTAAGCGAAATTGCTTTGAAAGCTTGTGAAATTCAATTTGCAAGAGAATGGAGGATCCTCTCCATGTAATTTCAAAATGTGAAAAATAGTAATTGCTTTTACTTCATTCAGACTATCCATGTAGGTAAAATGGCCGCAATCCTTTGGGTCCCAGCCTTCTCTGCCACTGGAGTCAGGAAGAGGTTGAACCCACACCAAAGTGTGGGAGATGCTGGACCCCACATCTTTTTGTCACGTCCTTTCCCTTTGGTGGGCAGGCACATCTGCTGAATGGCTGTGCCTTCCTATCTGCTCAAGGCACTGCTTTGTATCTGGACAAATTACACAAAAAAGAGTTTGTTGCAATAGCTCTGTCTTTAATTGAGTGTGTTTGTGTTTGTTTCTTCAGTGTGGAGGATAATCCTGTATATGAATAGTCTGGCTTGATCTCAGATTTATAAGGTGTTTAGATTTCTTCCATTCGGTAGAGAACGTAAGTATTAGCGGATTTTTTACAAGCCTCCTGTTAGGAGCCATCCTTGATCCTATGGCTGGCTTGCCTGCTGGTAATCTTTCTCCGTGCTTGAAGAGCTGACAAAAGCATCTGGGTCTCCCTGGCAGTAATTAGGGCAAGCTAACTGCCTGCTGTGCTGGAAAGTAGCTCTGAGTTTTGATAAAATGCAAATGCAAACTGCAAGCTGGCTGGTTACCCATGCATTATTTCCTTTATGCAAGTCTATACCTTTACACAGAGGAACCGCTGCAGTCCGTTATGTTTAACTGAGACTATTATCTCATGGGATTTTTTTAATCTCAGAAATTCCACTGAACTCTGGTGTTATCTTGAGAATGCCAAGCTCAGAGTGAGGCATTGTTTTTTGTTTTCTTTTTCCTTCTCTTGCACAGCTATAAATGTAGAATTGGCTTTACAAATTAATCAAAAGCTTCAGTTTTCAACCACAGAACTTCAAAAAGCTAATGGAGGAACCTTCCTCTACCCCAAAAAACTTCATAAGACATGGAACAGCAGTTCTCTTGATGTCAAGTCGTTGGGTATTAAGTATTGATGAAGTTTCCTCCAAAGTAAAACATACAAGCCTGTAGGTGGAAAAAAGACACCCTCAGGTTGCAATCTAGTAATTTTGTGTCCAGGAAGCCTACTGCCCCTAAAAGTCATTGAACAGAAACAGGAGAAGAGATGCTTAGGATACATTTTACTAACACTAACAGCATCCACTATGCATTTGTGCTCACGGGGTTGAACAGCTTTGTTTGCCTAGGAGATGATTTGTAAACTAAGGGTGTAAGTGGTGTGTTGTGAATGACCACATGCCCAGCAAAAAAGTGTGGGGAGCAGCAGCTAGTTATGAAAATTTATCTATTTGGATTTGGAGGGCTTTGTTTGTTGTGTGTTGGGGTTCTTTTTCTGCTTGTTTGGGGTTTTGTTTTGTTTTGTTTTGTTTTGTTTGCTTTTTTCGCTTTCTTTCCTTTTT
>VXAX01008069.1:159902-185218 GCA_013399835.1 Leptocoma aspasia
GCTTTTTTTTTTTTCTACTGTTGAAGAGAGTAATGGTTTAATTTGTGAATAAAATCCTGCCTGGCTCCTTTTAACTCAGGGCAAAGTAGTCCTAGGGTCTGAAGATGCTGTGAGATCCTGTTTTGTCTACAGTTCTGTCGCTGTGACAATGTTTATTGGTCTTGACACTCCTTTCTTTGATATTCATTACAGTGCCCTTACAAGGGTTCTGTTCTTCTCCTAAAAGATAAAGCAGCATCTTCTGGTTTAAATGATAAGAGATAGAAATCTGGCATTATAAAATAAGAGATTTTGTTTTCTGTAAATCACCTGAAGGCCTTTTTAAAAAAAAATCTTTGTCGTATTTTACAACTCCTGATTATCAGATCGTCTTCTTGCATTTCTTCCCATGTTGTATCATGATTTCTTCGATCTCTGCAGGAAGCAGAGCATCCCCTCCCTCATCATAAGCATTAGTGCTCTACCTTAGACTAACTGAGAGTAGGTGCTATTAAGTCCTGCAGTTATTTTCCTTTCTCTTTTCAGAGGTAATTATCAACAAATGCTGATTTATTTCTTTTTACGATTATAAACACATTTGCCACAGCACTGCACCTTTGCTGTCACTCATGCTCAGTTCCACCATGGTGTGCCCTGAATCTGTTTTGTGATACATGACACAATTATATCTCAGGGAGATTTGCTCTTCCCTTCCCTATGTAGTATGATTAATTTATGTGCAGTCAATCCATGCTTGGAATGAAATAAGTTTTCTCATCTTTCTGCCTTTCTTCATGTTTTTGTGCTCAGTGGTTTGGTTTTTTTTGGGTTTTTTTTGTCTGAGAGGAAGGTTTCTGCAAAGCTGTTTTTGGCATTTATTTTCACTGAGAAGCTTAGTTAAATAATTGAAACAGCCAAAAAATGGCTTAGAAAAGGGGCAAAATGTATTTTCTTGTTTTGCTTCATGAACAGCTGAGTTTGAATACCGATGCAGACACTAAAGTAAATTAGATTATCTCAGTTCAGTATTCTGCACCACAGTTCCAATCCCCATCATTGTCCCAATCCCCATATCTATGAGATGGAAAGATTAAGTAATAATGAAGACATGTCACTGCACCTGCTTTCACAGTATCAGGCTACACAGAGTAAATTTATCCATAGTTTTGTTTGTCCCCCTCTGGCGTTATCTGTTGTTCCCAGCTCCCAGATGAGGACTCGATCTAGATCCCCACAGACTCTAAAAACACATTTCTAATTGTTGGCTGTTCATATTTGCCTACAGATTTTGAAAACAAGATGCTTTTAAAGGTCTCTCTACATAAAGTAAACTGTAAGCATCTGAGTTGAAGTGTAGCTTCATTTTTTAGCACACCGCTAAACTGTAACACTGGTGAAATGTTGAACATCTGGCACATCAGGCAATTTAGTGGCTACGACGCTGTGGCTGGCACGGGAGTCTTTTCAAAGGGTGTTTTGGAAAGGGTAAGAGCTCACCATAACAAGGTTTTCAGCCGTGTGTGTAGCCTCTGAGTCCTCCAGAGCCACCCCACAACAGCTTGTACCCTGTCCAGGCTGTCTTGCAGCTTCTGGGCTTGCCTGTGACATCCTTTGCCCATCCAGCTCACCACAGCCCTTAGCTCCTGCTGGCATGGCTTTGACTTCCCCAATCACTTCTAAGGCTAGGTGAGATGAACCTATGGATGATGTGGCAACAGAGGAAATAAACCCAGGAAAAGGCAGCAAGTCCAGAAAAAAGGATCAAACTCTGCTCCCTTACATTGCTCTGAATTACAGCCATGTCAAAGCTGTGTTGTGCTTTGGCTCTGGCGTGGCCTTTGGCTTTCAGTCTCTTTCCTTATTCCAGCTTATTTTTTTCTCTTCTCTAAATTCTTCTTCCTTTATCAGTCAGCATTGTTGATGTAAGCATTATATTTTTTTACATGTTTTTTTTTCTGCTTCACTGTTATGCACTGTGATGATGCTCCCCTTTACTGTCCTCCAGCTGTTTTGATTTTGGCTGGTTTTTTTGTTTTAGATTTTTTCTTTTTTTTTTTTTATATGAAATGGCTCCTTTTTGTTAAGGTCATGTGCCATCAACCTCACTGAGAGAGTCTGAGTTCCATGGCAGCCATGTAATTGACTGGGTATCATCTCACTGAAAGGTCACAGTGTACTTTAGAGGGTGCTTTTCCCTTGTCTTAGCAGCATTTTAGATAGGTTGTTTTGCTTCATGCAATTCCAGACTCTTGGTTTGAACTTACAGTTTTTCTTATTCTGTAAATGGAAACTATATTTCATATTAAGAATAATTTATTGTACTCAACAGCTGCTGTTATGATGCATCAGAAATGGCCTGCCATGATTGATATGTTTACACTGAATCACAGCATCTGGAATGATTTCCCCATGCATTTCTGTCCTCATCTGCTCAGGTCTGAAGCTTTGGGAAACCAAGACATGTGAGATGAGGAGATAGGGAGTGGGAGGGAAGAATCCTACAGACCCTGTAGCTCTTCCTGACTTCTGCTGATACTTTTACTAATACAAGGAGAGCTCTGCAGATGAAAAGCAGGGCAGGATGTACCTGGAGATTAAAATTCTGTTTGAGTGCTAAAAACAACTCATGTCCCCTGTTGTTCTGCAGCGGCTTAGACACAAAGTTATCCTTTGGCTTGGTGCTGATACGTGCAGCGGCAGCAGTGAGGATGTTTCCTGCTGTTCCAAAAAAAGGACCTAATATCAGCCCTTCTCTATAGAGCAGTAGTCCAGGCATTACATTTGTTGCAACTTCTGCTACAAGTCCCTGTCTTTTTAGGTGATGTAACAAAATTATGAATGATAAAAGTATTTCAAGTGCTATTAAAAACTAGGCACAACGCTTGTAGTGTTGCCATAACTATAACTTCCTCATTTTGCAACCCAGAATTCATACTCTCAGGTTCTACTCTGCAGACAGAGAGCTAGAAATTCATCTTTTAAAAACTTGAAGTGAAATTATGATATATGCATTTGCAAAGGCTGGAGTGTAGAGAACAGTGATAGATACCATTAAGACCTGAAGGTCTTACAGTGAAAACTGGCCACATGTATATGTGCCACAAAAGAACAAACCAAGGGTTTCATAGGAGCGTCACCTTAACATTTTATTAATACACTAATTTATTAGCAAAATATTTACACTATTTACTAGCAGTATACACTAGTGTATTAATAAACTTCAGAAATGGCTGGTACTTTAATCTAGAATAGTTGTTGCAATAGAAGGCTTCCCAGGTCATTTTTATCGCTCTCCAGTGGGGCTGAAGGTGTTCTGGTGCAATGGAGTTTGCATATTCAAGACACTTTAAGACTTATGAGAAGGTAATTTGTTAAAGACAAATAGTGACTGCTACCCTCTGTGTTATAGCTTGTCTTTGGACATAAATGGAAGCTTCAAAATAATAATAATGCCCAGGCTGGTAAATAATATATGTCATCCTTGCCAATCTAGAAAAACTTTGCATGCCTCTTCAGTCTATAGATATGACCTCCCTTCATTGTCTGAACAGAGACCTTTGTAAATCATTTGCCTCATTTAATAGATTATGAATCAATTGCTGTGAATTGGGGATTTTTGGCGACTTCTGTTTTATTGGATGTAATCTTTCTCCTGTCATGGGTGTTCCAGGGAATCAGGTTGTTATGACCCATTGTTGATGGCAGAGATGTTATTCCCTTGCAGGAAAACTTCTCCTACAAGCTGTAAATTGAAGTTGAGAACTAAATTTATTCTGCCTAATACCTCACACTGAGGTATTAGTGTGAGGATATGGACTCAACCAGTCCCATAGCATCAGCTTTGGTATAAATTTGACAACTGTGCATTTCCAGTATTTATCTGAGTTGTATAATTTAGTACAAAATATTGCAACTGTTTTTCTGCACGTACTGTGCTTTAAATAATTCAAGTATTTTCTTAGCTATCAAGTAGTTTGTATGCCAATTGGTGTTTTGAGGTTTGCTCAACATATTTTATGGTTGTATTGTACTCAGTTTGAGTGTTTGTACATTGTTGATGCTCAGTCTTTCTCATATCATTCATGATATTTGGTATTATTTAATTTTTCTGGGCTATGGTTTTCAGACAACACCAAGAGGTTCCTTGATATTATCAAACAAGAAGAGTGTATTTGAATAATAATCAGATCAAGAAATGAGAAAAACCTGAATTTAGCAACCCCAGGCATTTAAATCAATTTAAATTTAAATCACCTTTAAATAATGCCTTACAATTTTTTTGGAGATGCCAGAGAAGTCCAGTGAGTTTAAATATCAAGAAAACTGCAGTAATTTTTTTTTTGACAGGTTTGGGGTTGTCATTTCTTTTTTCCAGATGAGCAGATGCCCTTATATTTACAGTACAAAATGCAGATGGAAAATCAACATCTTTTTTTTAATGTGGCTAGCTCGGTTTGCTTTATATTAATGTATACTGATATTAGTAGTTGTGGGCACTGAAAGTGCTTTCATGTGAGAGGTTGTAAAGAGCCATTGTGACTCAAGCCTGATTTCCTGTGTGCCTCCTATGCCTGTTTCCTGGAAAGCAGACACTCTCAGGATCACATGGGACCAGATTCTGACTCTGTTGAATCACAGTGCTGTAAATTTGAGAAGCCGGGTGTGTAGGCATCCAGAATAAAACTATATAGGAAAAATTCAAGGAGAAACCTTGGTTAGTTATGTGGAGAGATAAACTAACCATTGAAAGTCATTTTAGCCACTTCACAAGATACTTGTGAAGGCTTCTTTTTAAACTTCCCTTCTTTGACTTCTACTATATATTTCTCCTTTTTTGACAAGTCTATTCTAACCAGCTGTGTCAGGCTTCAGAGATGCTTTTAGAAACACCTGTCCTGTGGTATAGAAGCTTGACAGTCATTCAACTTATATCTTTTGCTAGGAATTCACAAAATTCAATTGTAGAGTCAAAGCAAACATGGGTTTTTTTTGTTTTTTTTCTAGCATTGCTGCCAATCAATTTTAAAATAGAAACATTCTCCAAGAGGATCAAAATTAGTGCCCAGAGAGGTGTGTTAGTGGTGCAGGAAGCCGAAACATGAACTTTTAAACTTGCCTTACCATTCTTCTCCTGTGCCCACCTGCTAAACCTTTCCATTTCTGGGCATATTTTGCTCTTCACCTTTTCTTCCCATTGGACTCATAACAGTGCAGTGTATTTCTCCCAGTTCCTACTCTAAGGCATGATCTTGTCTCTGTCTTTTGCTCTACCTCTCAAATAGTCTCTTTTTATCCCACATGGATGAGAAGGTGTTGCCTTCGCACAGGAATTTTTTTTTTTCTTTTCTTCACAACCAGTAATGAGATATTGAGTTCTGGAGATACCAAAGAGGTCACCCCTGGGGGCAAAGTCCTCAATGTGCTAATGCCATGGCTGGGTCAGCAGGTGATCAGAGCTGCCCTGTAGTCCATCCACATGAACCACTAGCCACAAGATCTGTAGTCCCTCAAGTGTGCAGGAGGGCAGATATCCTCCACTGCCAATTATCCTCACAGACCTCATTTTTGAGTGTCCTGTACCTCAGCTGGGAAATAGATGTAATTTTCATGACTCTGTTTTGGTGATGCTTAAAAGGTTTTTTGAACATGTAAAATAAATCCATTTCGGATTTTGAGGTCTGATTGTTGGGTTTTTTCTCTTCAAATGTCCTGGGGCTAGTATTCTCTTTGATGCTTTAAATTGTAACCATAGTTTTAACCTCCATATGAAGTAAATAGGATGGAAGTAGGATTAGCTGAGCAGGAAGTCTTTTTAAGTAAGCTCAAAGAAAACAGTACTTTCCACTGTTTTTTGTCTGAGAGGAAAGATCAGGAGAAGTTTTGGAAAATTGTCCTGAAATGCTTCACTCATTTTCTCTATCTGGATGAGAATGAGCACTATATCACACATCATCATCAAGATGTCTTGCGATTGTCTTCCCATTATAAAATAATGTAATAAAATAACACTGAAAATGAAACAGAAAAATGAAATATTTGAGACTGTACAGGAAAAAGGGCTCTTAATGTTTAATAGCTACCACTAAAGACCCTAATTCAGGGTTCTGAGTTCTGATGCTTCTGTAGGTAAGATGAGGTGTAAAACATTGTTTAAAACATATGTGCTGTGAGGCTGGGCTGTGCTTTGTGTTTCATGATTGATGAGGTATTGTCCCTAAATAAATCCTGCAATTGTAGCTGCAGTGGCACAAATAATAGAACATGAAGGTATGAAAGAAAATGGCCAATTTGAGTGATAGGAAAAGAAGCTATGCTTCATTTGGTCTTCGAAAATAAGGTACAGTGAAGATATGATTGCCTTTCTTGAAAGGTTATATAGAATTTCTACCATATAAACCTCTCCCTGCTTTTTTTTTTTTTTTTTTGAGTGACTCAATAATTTGTGCACATTGTGCAGTGTATTTTTCGGTTTTGAGAGGTATGTTAAGTAATGGTTCTGTAAAATTTTAAATGGTGTCATCAGATTCTGAGTTGTTTGCAAATTATGTATTGACGTGTAAGGGTGGCAAAACCAGGCAGAACACTGATCCTGAGAAAGAGTGCAGCTCACAGAAGTAGTTGTCATTTTGTTTTTCTAATGGTCCATTTTTAATAGGCAAGCATCCAGCACCAGGCACTTAGAAGAAATTTATTCTTCTATGTTTGAAAACTAGTATGAGCCTAAGTTACACTTACTGGACCTCTCCTACCCTTTAGCATGCTTTAGCTGTCTGATGTTCTTTATACTTCAAAATTATTTTCAACCTTTAACCTAATGAAAGAAAAAGTATGCTTGTTTCTTTATAGCAAATATGTAAGTAGCAAACAGATTTAAAACACATTTACACACAAAATATATCTTAACTACACAAGAAAGTCAGATTGACAAATACCATTGGCCTCTTGTGTTCATTTCAAGTGGAGTTTAGCTAATGCCTGTGTGGTTGTAATCGCTGTGAGGTTACTTTATTAATCAGAACACATGTTTTGAAGTGGCAGTCAAAAAGATGAGGGCTTGGGGTTAAAAGACTTCGAGGCATAATAATTCTTAATCAAAATCTCATTTGGAAAAAAATGGCACCTGGATTAAGTACAGCACCATGAGTCTTCCAGGGAGTGTACAGCAGCCTGTCATCACAGTGATTTATGCTCTTTTCTGCCTGCCATGCCCAAGTATATTATCTAGGCTGACATGCAAATGTCCACATATCAAGCAAGGTCTCAGCACCTGCTACAATGTCCGCACTGGATTTATCCCTGTTGATACCTTGGAATATTGGTTGAGAAGGAACGACGTGGTCCCTTGACACATATCAGCGAGATGTGGCACGACACGATTGCAGCACAAGTTGGGCATATATTTAGACTCAGCAGCAGAAGTAATTAAGAGTGGAGTTTGATTGTCATTTGGCCTTGCAGTTGTTCTCGCCATGTGAGTCTGGCAACCTGTAACCTCACAAGTCAACAAGAAACCACCCAGCTCCCGTATTCTTTGACATTTCAGGGAGTATTTCTATATAGACACGAAACAAGCACTCTGTGGGAAAAATATTACAATTATAGATGTGACTCCTGAAATCTTGACAAGTGCAGAATAATTTAGATTGTTCTGAAAATCTCGTGCATACATTTTCCTAAATTAAAAATGTGCACTCTTTGAAAAATGCATAGCCTGAGTATTGCTTCCTTAAGCACTATGAAAAGGTCACTATATAATTTACTTGAAAATTATAACCTTCCGATAGGTTTTGAACCATCCTGTAAATATAACTAGAAACACAGCATTCTGGATTGATGTTTTCTAAGGCACCACTGAAAGAAAACAAAAAATATTTATAAATTAAATTTTATAGAATAATCTTTATTTAATTGTCAGGTATCACTGCAACTATATTAGGTGGGGTTTATTCATAGAAAATATTTATGCACTAGTTTGTCTTGTCTTAATCTCCTCTCTCCCCACTACCCTCAATGCAGAGGCAATTTTTTTCCGCCTTGTCCTTTCACTACATGCCCTTGTAAAAACTCCCTCTCCACCTTTCTTACAGGCCCCATTTTGGTACTGAAAGGCCATGATAAGATGTCCCTGGAGCCTTCTCCAGGCTGAATAATCCCAATTATCTCTGCCTTTTCTCATAGGAGAGGTGCTCCAGCCCTGTGGTCATCTTTGGGGCCCTCCTCTGGATGTCCAAGAGGTTGACGTCCTTCTAATGTTGCAGGCCCCAGAGCTGGACACAGGAGGGGTTTCACCAGACAGAGAATCACCAGCAGAGGGGCAGAATCGCCTCCCTCACCCTGCTGGCCACGCTGCTTTGGATGCAGCCCAGGATCTGGTTGGCTTTCTGGGCTGCAAGTGCGCTTTGTTGGGTCACACCAAGCTTCCCATCAACCAACATCCCAAGTTCTTTTCCTCAGGGCTGCTCTCAATCCATTCTCCACCCAGCCTGTATTTGTGTTTAGGATTGCCCTAACCCATGGGCAGGACCTTGCATTTGGCCTTGTTTCAACTTAACAAGGTTTGCCTGGGCCTAGCTTTCAAGTCTATCCAAGTCCCTCTGGATGTCATCCTTTCCCTCCAGCCTGTTGACTTCACCACACAGCTTGGTGTCATCAGCAAACCTGCTGAGGGTGTGCTCAATCCCACTGTCCATGTCACTGAAAAAGATGTTAAACAGACTGTGAGCAGTAATTTTTTAAAAGTAATCTAAAGTTCCTCTACTTGACAAAAGCTTCTGTGCACCTAAATTAATTTTTCTTTGAAATCTCGGTGGCAGAGTTCTCGAGCTTGCAGTTTTCCCTGTCAAACCAGACACAAAGTTAAGCTGCATCTGAGTAATTTCAACAATTCTCCACAAAAGAGGCTGCTTTTTCTGGATTGCATCTGAACCTCCTGTCACTGAAGAATTTATTCAGAATTTCTTTCTGACGGTATAATATAGCTTTGTAACTTTGTTCAATTTTCTGAATTTATTTGTGAGTAGTCAGGTTCCAACCCTACAACGGTGCACCAGAAAGAGGAGGTTTTACACAGGCCCTATTCTCTGCCTGTTCAGGGGAATCGTCAAGTTATTATCATCTAATTACTACATGGAACATTTAATGGAATATGTGTAATAATTATGAATTTGACAGGGACACATTAGGAAAAATCTTAGTATTTCATCAGGCAAGCAGATCATACTCCAGAAGATGAGTGAGGTTATTTTCATGAGTAGTTTGTAGAAGTGAAGAGTTCAGCCTTGTTTTTTGAAATGCACAAGGCACATTACAAAGCAAATTTGAAGTGCAGTATCCTAAAGTGATGAGGACATCTGGGAGAGGTTCAGCAGTGGCTAAAAATCACAAATGGGCTGATTTTTGGTCAGAGATGTGTATTAATAGGAAGGCTATGAAATTTGCATCTGATTCTGGTTCAGGTTTAAGTATCTCTGTGGCAAACCCTCAAATCACAAGCCTCTCTGTGGTCTCTGTGGTCATTTTTTGCACTATACTCTGCCATTTAGTGAATACCCCCAAAAGTTTTTTTGTGCAGGAAAAGCAGAGGTATGAATACATCTGTGCTTACAGTTGAAGATCCAGATTATTTTAACACAGTGAAGAGGCCTGACTCCATTAGAACATCCTTTGGATCTCAGAGAGTAAACTGTGACAGTTTATAAGGGAAACTTTTTTTATTAATATAACTGTATTGTTTGGCAAAATATCTATGTTGCAAAGAATATATGTAAGTAAATAAGCCAATTTACTCAGGATTTTAGTGAAATTTTTATGCCAAACAATCTGAAGCTTCTTTTCCTCAAAAAGAATTGCAGGTTAGGGGCTACAGAGACGACAGAATACTTTCAGAGAAGACATTTTGTGTTTTTGCATTATCCACTGATTAAGCAATATGAAATGTGTCCATTTTCCTCTGATTACTTAGAACCCCTTATAGAACCATGGAGTGTGTACGTGTGTCTGGAACTGATTGTGAAACAGATGTTTCTCAATGTTTCATCTCCCTGAGCTTCTGCTGTGAAGAGGTGAGGGAACAGAACACATTCAAAATGCATTTACCAAATACAAACAAATGCACTTGAAGACACAGTCAGCTGTGCATGACATTGCCTCTCTGATGGTGCTCCGGCTAGAGAAGAGGGTTGTTGTTTGCAGTGGAAAAGACAATGATGAGAAATGTGAGTTTGCACACTAGGGAAAAAGAAAACCCAAACCAAACAGATGAGGTAATGCTTTGCAAGAGTTTGAAAAGCAAAGGGAGATGGGAAAATAAAAAGCTTTAATATATCTGACGTTGTTGTCTTTCTCTGTGTTCGCTCTCACCCACACAACAGAACATTTCTTAATTTTTCCATATGTGTTTTCTTTGTATTTTTCATTTATTGTCCTATTTTTCATTATTAGTTGTATACTTCTAGATTTTTTCCTGTCCTGAAAAATTTTGGTTGATTGCTCTCTGTATTGTATCCTTCCTCCCTTTTGCTTAGCTTATTTAATCATTACTATTTTCCCCCCTCCAAACCTATTCCCCTTTTTTTTTTTTTCTGAAGAAACAACATTTTTCAAACTGCCATTTCTCATTGAACTTTAGCAGCACTCTTGCAACTGCTATATCCCCATGGGTCTGTTTTTCTCTTGCAGTAATAAAGCCTTTTTTTTTCCTCCTGCCGGGGAACACTGAGATGACTGATTTCAGCAGTGAAACATTTCAAAGCAAGTTTCTAAGTCAGCATCTGCAGAAGTGGGATACTCCTGCCAATGCTACAAGTAGCTGTCCTTTTGAATTGACTTTTTCTACATGGTGCATGCAAGCATGGGTGCAGGAGGAGAGTTTATTGCTCTGGGTAGATCATGTGCATCATGAGCTAGTCCATACCAGCAACATAACAGTGCCAGTAGAAGTCTCTGTTCACCTGGTGCTGAACCACTCACTCATCTAGGCTGAAACTCCAGCCTAGTTAGGCTGTTGATTTGATGAGCCCTTCTGTGATTGCCAGGGAAAGGGAGGAAGAATCTCAGAGAGGTTTGATGTGAGGTTTTCTGGTGAAAGTAAATTCATAAGGAACCTGTCTTCTTTTGTATTTGTCCATATATTTCAGCTTTAAGAGGGTTTCCAACCCATTGGAATTCATTGGAATCCATTCCAATTAATCCAATCCAATGCCGTTTTTTGCCAAAAACTATATAATCTCTTTCCTTCTTTCCTTTGTTTGCTTTTGTTTCTTTTACCCTGTTTAAAAAAATATAGGAGGAAGGGGAGAAAGGTGTCAAGAATAGAGTCTAAAAGCTTTTAAGTGAAAGCAAATGTAAAACATTCACTTACTTAAAAGAATCTCAAAGATCATCCTTTGTCTCCCTGTAAAGTTAGGGATTTATATGAGTTTTTGTGTGATTTAGTCACCTGTCACTGAGGAGCCAGATTTGCTTAGACCTTTTGTTTGAGGGACGTGGTTTTTATTCAGTAGTAAAAAAAAAACAACCCTCAAGGCTTCTAATTATGGCAAGAAGGAAAGGCATTGGGTACCATTTCTAGTTGATGTCATAGATGGAATGACATGTCTCAGACATGGGATAGGTCAGCAAATTTTAGACTGTTGAGTCACCATTCAGTCAGTCACGGCACTGGTCTACCCTGAAATAAAAACATGGTGCGGTCTTTGCAAAGCAAGATGTAGTAATCACCTCTGAGAAAAGTGCTTTCTTCTTTGTAGCAAAGAATGTGCTATACCTGTCAAATTTCAGCACAGGGACTGTAATTGGTTGAGGTATTTCTTGGGTTTCAGCTGTGAAAGGGTTCATGAGAAGCTTGTAAGAGGAAAAGATGCATGAATGTAACCCTGTGTGCCACTATAAAATTACCATCTTTTTCTTTCTTAGACTGAAAAAGCCTATTTTGTAGGCTTTTGTGATAGGAACTTCTTTGGAGACCAGGATGTTTAACCACACATACAATTACTAACTGCATACCTTTGCGAATAGCTCACCTTATTCCTCAAGAGCTTACTGGTTTACAGTGCCTCTTGAACAACCCTCCTCCTATGGTCCAGCTATCAGGGAGTTTGGCTATTTTATTTGTAAATATTTAATTTCTGAATATTGTATTCAGTGCTTCTGAAAGAACATTATTTTTGTCACAGAAGTTACAGGTTTTCATGTAATAAACCAGCAATGAGAGTATTGTGGATTTGTGTAGCCCTTTCCTAACAGAAGACTTCTGATGTGAAAAAGGGCATGATCATTTTATCATATGCTGGGTTTTATCTTCATAGCCTGCCCTTGTCAGAGGATAAATGATCTTGGAGTGATTGTCTTGTGCTTGAAAGGTCACAACTCCCACAAATTTATGAGGTCATGATCCTTAGTGTTGTCTCGTTCATCAATCTCCATGAAATTATGGGAAGAAGTTTTCTGGCCAAAGTGGGTTGCACCATCGCCTCACCTTACTGCATGTCCTGACTGGAATCAAATTGCTGAATACCTCCAGAGCTTCTGGACCAAGCTGCATGGTCCATTTGGAACTCGATATTTCTAGGGTCAGGGTGTTAATTGCTGCAATTAACTCTTCTGAAGGTACCTGGGAAGGGATGGTCTTTAATAAGCAGAAATGGTTCCCCTGAAGGCAAGAAGAGAGAGGAAGGAAGTTTATCTGCCAATACTTAAACTTCCAAAAACAAAAACCCTTAGTCAGAAGTTGCTGTTTTGGCTCGTTGTGTGAGCACATGTTTAAGGCATCTGTGTGGAGTGATTTGCCAGTAGGCTTTTAGCCACAGTACGTTCTGTCAGGAAGGCCTCTGGGAGATACAAAATTTTGGTATTTTCGAAACAATTAATCAGAATAGGAAGAGGTTTTTATTAGTTCTGTGACGCATTTATTTGGATTGGAGAGCTGAGCAGAGGCTGGCAAACACCAGGCTTACATCTCTAAGAAATGGTAAAAAGTGTTTTTGCAATCAATAGAAGTTGTTTTAAAAAATTTCATCCTTCAGTTCCCTCCTTGTTTTTAGCTACTAAATCCCATGAAAAAGACATATCATTATCCTCTGCTCCACCAGTTCAGATGTTCAGAGCCCTTGATAAATTAACAGACTGGTTATTGGATTGGATTTATGATTCTTATGCAAATGCAACTGCCACATTCTGTGCAGAAAACACATTTAAAAGCCTGAAAATAGCAATAATCCTGTTCAGGAGCTACTCCAGCTAATACTTTCCTATATAGATTTGAGTATTCATTAATAACTTCTGGATTGTTATTAGAATTGTTTTATTATAACATGTAATTTGCTTGAACTGACTACGTTTTTCACAAAATGGTTTTAATTACAGAAATAAATGACAAAGCTTAGTGGAAATGCTTATACAACAGTGCAATCATTTTCTGTGTGCCAACTGGAAACTCATTTTTAACAGAGTTAAAGATGGAATTTACCAGTCTCCCCAGAAGGAACACAAGGCCTTAAAACTTTACTTTATCTGTCTGAGAAAATATGAATGTGGTGTCATCCACACTATTTCTTCTTGGCTTGTGCACTATTAATCAATTATCTGTTACAGCTGCAGAGAAAATCCAAAGAGTTGTTCATTTTACTGAGGATGTATTTTGCTATTAGGATCAATTTTATATGTCAATGAGATGTACCATTGTGGGTTAGAATAACGGTATGACTCCAAATATTTCTTTTTATCTGTGGGGACTGAGCCATTTATCATTCTTCCTTCTGGTGGTATGGACACTGCTGTTGCAGATTATTTTGGCATCTTCTTCCTCTCTTTTTTTTTTTTTTTTTTTTTTTTTTTTTTTTTTTTGCTAGCATTCTGTCTGACTGTTTTTGTAGCTCTTGTTTTCTTTATAAATCAGTAGGTATAACCTTCTCCCAGATTCTGGTTTGGGATAAAGGCTTGTAGGTAGCTACAAGATGAAGCCAGGACTTCAGATGCAACCTACCAGGAACAGAAAACCAGCATTTTGCTTCTAGTTGATGAGCTGGTTGATTGCAAGTCTTGTCTCTTCTTTTGAGACTTGCTAATGAACAGCAGTAAAAATGTAGCCCGGGAGTAGCTCAGAAAGCAGAGGTGCCCTGATTAGAAATGACAGAAAGAAAGCAGGCATGGTGAAAATGAGGGTGTGGAGCTGGATGACCCTGTGGACCAGGGTAGGAATAGAGAAATTAATTCATCAGGATCATGTGCAAAATCACATCCTTCAGAATAACAAAGTATTGAGCTACAAGTTAATTGTTCATCAGTTAGAAATGAAAGAGGAGCAAAAGCATGGGGAGGTCTAAATAACAACAGTATGAGTAAGCTGTGGTGGTGTGGCCATGGAAAAGGCAATTGTACTGCTGGCCCCTCCCAAGGGAGGGAGAACTGCCGAAGATCCAGTCCTACAAGATTAAAAGAAGTCTGTTTCTGTGCTAGCCAGCCCCCCCAGCTTTATGTGACGCTTGCAGCACACCAGCACTCTGCATCCACTGGAAATGTGCATCTTTATCCCATTGTATTTCATAAACACACAATATTCAGATAGTTGCTGTAGAGTGTAAGAATTGCTGAGAGTTTACATTCTGCTTGTCTGATATGATTTTGTTCACATTTCCATCTTCTACAAGAACATGGTTTGTGCTGCATCCAGCTCTGGGGTCCCCAGCACAGGAAGGACATGGAGCTGTTGGAGTGAGTCCAGAGGAGGGACACTAAACTGATCAGAGGGATGAAGCAATTCTTCTATGAGGAAAGGCTGGGAGAGCTGTGATGGTTTGGCCTGGAAAGGAGAAGCATTCAGGGTGACCTAATTGCAGCTTTCCTGTTCCTGAAGGGAGACTACATGAAAGGTGAAGAGGGACTTTTTACAAGGGCATGTAGTGACAGGACAAGGGGAATGACTTCAAATTGAAAGAAGGTAGGTTTAAATCAGACATTTAGAAAAAATTCTTTACTGTGAGGGTGGTGAGGCACTGGAACAGGTCTCCAGAAAAGCTGTGGATGCTCCATCCCTGGAAACATTCAAGGCCAGGTTGGAAGGGCTCTGAGCAACCTGATCTAGTGAAAGGTGTCCCTGCCCATGGCAGAGATTGGAACAAGATTATTTTAAGGTCCCTTCCAACCCAAACCATTCTATGATTCTATGAAAACAATGACTAGAAATAAAAATAAATTAACAAGTGAGGGGAGGGGACTATTTATGCCAAAGTATTGAAGTGACCTGAGGAAACAGGCCCACAGACAAAATTAAGTTGGGATTAATAAGAGGGTAGTGAGTGAGTTGTGTTCCTGTAGGAACAGCAAAAAGCTTGGTGTCAAACAATGAAAAGTGAACTGGTGTCATTGGTTGGTAAAAAGGTCCTGTGCTGGTTGTGCTAAGGATGTAGTTGACCCAAGAGGACTTCTCCAGCTCTGCCTTCCTAGGAGGAAGAGGCTTGAGGAGAGGTCTGCTCCAACTGCTCCTGCTCAGAGAAAATGATCCTACTGAGAGGCAGACCCAAACAAGGGTGACCTAGTATGGCATATGGCAAAAATATCTAAAGAAGATTTTACAAATAAATAAATGTTAGGCCAGTTATCTGTACTTAGAAACATTTTTCCTAGTGGAATTTTGATTTTGAAGAGCTGTTAAGCCTTTTCTTTGGACCTGTCAGACCCCAGGCTCCTCAGAGCTGACATTGTGCTTATACATCACACTAATACAACAGTTAGAAATAATTTCATAAATTAAATTAATTGGATCATCAGTCATGGACTCCACAATAAAATAAGTTGAATGTGAAAATTTTATCAGTTAGAAACGTACTGACTTTTGATTTTTTATTATACATACACAAGCATTTGCATCTGTATCTTGTTTTAGTTTTTTTTTCTAAGCCTACTTCCATTCTTCCTTGTCTTATTTATTTGATGATTTATGCATTTGCTACAGAGATATTTTGTTAAATATTGAGAAGTTTCTGATTTAAACTTGACTGTGATTTGAGCTGTAAGTATTTCTTATGAACCCAAAAGCTTAAATTTAACATTAAGCTGATTTTATTTATCTTTATTGTTTTAATGTTGTAGCAAGACCAAGTAAGGCTAGGCTTAGTTCATTAACAATGAATGAGGAAGTAGCACAACTATGCTGTCAAGGAAATGAAAGTGCATATAAAATATGTTCAGGGCTTTTTAATTAACAGTTTTACTCTGCATTGTCCTACTTTTTATTCTTTAGTCTTCTTTAAAGCACAGAAAACAGTTTTGATCGACAAAGAATAATTATCCTGGTTGCTTTCAATTAAATAAGTATACACTTCTAAAATGCCAAATAAAATTCACTGATATTGTTTGAAAAAAAAAGATAGAGGGGGATGGTCTGAGCAAATAACTCTCGGTTTCTGTAATCTGTGAATACATGAATATTGTGACAGACAGGATGTTCCTGGTTCTTTATTATTAGAGTTAAGGTGACAAATCCACTTCTACAGTGGCATAAAGATAGGCCCTTTTATGGCAGCTGGGGAGCACCTGGCTCTGCTGCCCAAAGATGCTGCTGGTCCAGCAGAGCTGTGCTGGGACTTCTCTGCAAAGCTTCTGTGGAGAAACCTAAACTTGCTGGGGAGCCCTGAGAGAGGATAATGCACTGCTTCCCTTCCTTTCTTTGAACAGCAAAATCCCTTCCTATGGCCATGGAGCTTTCCCTGGCTCAGGCAGAGGTGCCACCTCCAGCAGCCAGAGCTGACTGACCTCCAGGGCTTAGCTGGGCAAAGCAGCTGTGAATTTTACTGCAAAGAAAAGAAGGAAAACCAGATTTGCATTATGCTTGTTTTGATTCCACTACTTAAAACTAATCTCCAGTAGCTTTTTTATTTTCTTGAAAGCTGCTTTGTACTGACTAGCCCTTGGTATTTGTAGATTCTTTGTTTTTGCTGCATATTCCCTGCTGGCCTGCTCAGAAGCTCGTTAAATTATGAGGATTATTCAGAGCTGAACTGGATAATAAAATGGTCTATTGATTAGTAGACTTCTAATTAGTTGTCTCTTAGCATGAAAGAAAAATAAGATTTGATAGTAAACAAAGCAGAAAACAAATAGGGTGTTTCCAACATGTAGGATGTACATGCTTGTGTGTGGCCTTGTACATGAGTATTGTAAATTCCAGTTTATCATCATGAGCTTATTTCACTGCTTACAGAACTGTGACCTGCACAAGCAAACTCTCTGACAGATAATCAGACAAAAAATACAACTCAATTATTTTTTCTTCCAGTATGTACTGGAAGAATGACATCATGATAAGCAAAATGCTTTTGATATTTCACATCTTGTCATAGTAAAATAAAAGTTACAGTTAATTTGTGTTTTAACTAGATTTGTAGTGATAGAAATTAATATAAATAGTGTGTCAGAGTTTTAGCTTGAATGGTGAACACCAGTAATTAGTGAAACCTTTCTAATTGCATCACATGCCTCCATACTGGTTTAGTGTATAAAAATTACCTGAGGTTTTCTTTAAAAATTATATGGATTGGTGTATTTCACCTTCAAAACAGTTTCTCTAACAGTGCATGTTTTTAAGGTGCGTGTGCAGATCTACAAGCCTTGTGTAGGAGAAGAGCAGTGCTGACATCCTCTGCCTCTTCCTTCAGCCACACTAACTGGCAAGGTGAGAGTGACACTGCTTGCAAAAGGGCTTCTCACTGAGCTTTCCAAAGTGGTAGGAAAGCAGAGGACAGACCGGGGGATGTTTTGAAAAGTAAAGTTTGAAATCCTGGCAGAATTGCAGTTGATTTCTCTAGGAACAGGGTTTTTTTACTAGCCCTTTAATGCCTTGTCCATGAGCCACAAAACTCTTGTGAATTTCTATGGGCTCTGCATCCTTGCCTTGTTTGGGTGGGGGATAGAGTTTGTTTTTTTTTTTTTTCCTAATCTCTTTCTTTAAATGCAATTCACTTCAGACAAAAAACAACTAATTACCCACACCCCCCCCCCAACTCCGTGTAGTTCTTGCCCATTGCAAAATGGCTGAGCCAAAAGAGTAATTTATTAAAGTGTGAAAATCATTTAATCTTCATGAAGTGTTGAAATTCCAGTTTTGTTGAGGATGGTTTTGTTTATTGGGAGCTTTTGAGGTATAAAGGGCTCAGTTTCATGTTGTTATGCTCTTTCAGAGAATATGAGTTTCTCATTCAGAAATTAAGTAGTTCCCATTGCTTCTAGCTCTGCCTCTGAGTTGAGTTGATTGTGGTGTAGTTTGCACAGCTATTCTAGTTTTTCTCCCTGGTAAAAACCCTTCCCTTTTAAATCTGGCTGCTGGGAGAGAGGCAGGTGAGCAGCCCTGTGCTTTTTAAAGGCAAGTAGTCTTGTCAGCCCATCAGTCTCCTCATTTCCCATCACCTGGAGGTTGATGTTTTAGCAAGATATTCTCTCCAAAATGTGAATTTCTTCATTAGTTTCACGGTTTTCCTCTAGGCCTGTAATTAGAGCCCTCCTGATAGCCAGCACACAGCTGCACCCATTAATTAGCTCTTCATTTGAAGATATCTCTCTTGGTGTTCCCATCCTTGTCAGCTTACAGCAGGTTCAGCAGCCTCCAGCTATTCTTTGAACAAGTTATCCACGTCAGGCATCCTTCCCACAAAAAACCCAGCCACAGGATCAAGGAAGCCCTGAGCACCACTGCGACCAGGGGAGAGCCACCCTCCTCTCACACAAGGAAGAGCAGCCAACATCACACCGTGTGTGCTTTTGCCAGTGTCTGCATAGTTATTCCACAGCTGCTTTAGTTTTCCATGGAGCACTCAAAAGATACACGGCCCCGGGCTCTGCTGTTTACCTGATGGAACCACCAAAACATCTTCTGAATAAAGCAGACACCCAGTCCCTGTGGGCTTCTCCATGTTAGGGGATAATGGAAGCATTTACTAACAGCCAAAGAAAATATTTATTAGGATATGAAACCTTTAATTTAGAAGGAAGGCTTCACATAGTTTTTTTTTCCCTTTGCACTCCCGCTCTGCAAAATGTAGCAAGGCCAAAATTTAATGCATTTGCACATCTATTTCTGAGCTATGTGGGTGTCTCTCAAAAGGTATGATTTTGAAGTAGAACAAACAATATATTCATAGCAATCTTCTTTGAACTAACGAGGTTTTAGAAACCCAAAGATCCAGATCAATCAAACCCAGGATATTACATTCTCCACTCTGTTGGGTTTAGATTTAAACTCTTTCATAGATGTTGAAATTGCAAGAAGGATTCCCCAGCTGCTAAAAACGGCTGTGATGGAGCAGGACAAAATTATACCTGGAGAAAATACACTGGAAACTGAGACTTCATCTTTCTTTCTTTCTGCTCTCCTAAATACAGGTACTGCAAGTCTGTCTTACAGTATGGATTTCATCATCCTGCATACATTTTGGTGTAGGCAGTTGCCCCTGTTATCTGTACAGGAGGCTGACACAAGGGGATAAAACCTTTCCTGACCCTGCCAAAGGTGATGAGAGAACCTAAAAATTTGTGAAATACACAATCATATTGAAATATCAAACATTGACAGAAGTATGAAATTGTATAAATAGCTTTATTGTTTAAAGCATATCCTCGACTGCAGTAGCTCTCGACTGCAGCTTATTTATTTGTCCACATACAGATGTGCTTTATGTACCCAGGAGGAAAGAACACAAAGACTTTAATTTTTAATTCTTTTCCTTGTTCTTATCTGGGGGAAGAAAATGTGATCTCTGACATGCTTTCTCACAACAAAGAGTGAAAAGGCAGATGTGGGCCTCTCTCTTCAGATACCACTTCCTCTCCAGGTTCTGTTTTCATGTTTACAACTTCATGTGCTTTTTCTGCAAAGCACACATTGTTGGTGTGCTGCTACGGTACTGGAGTTCATTCTCCTCTCATCTTTGGATCCTGTTGCAGTTTGCAGGAAGACAAAAACCTTTAGTTAGTTTTAAAGTTTTCTCTTAGCTGTACGAAGCTTGACCCTGTTCCTCAGGCTCATCTGAATGCTGGGGTCTTATTGACACTGCTGAGCCTCTGGAGATATTTCAGTTCCCTAATAAACCCCTGTGCCTGAACTGACACTTACTGAAATGAGAATAGCACCTGTTTTATCACTAAAATAACAAATCAAAGAGATTTGTTGGCAAAGAGATTATCAACAATCCACTGTTACTCTGTGGTTCCTTTGTCCCCTTACAAAAAAGAAGTAGGGGCGTCCCATGTGAATCACCTGTGGGGATTTAGGGCTAGTTTATTTAGGACTTTGTGACCTGTACAGAAGACACTTGCTGCAGAAAGAAAGGCAGATGATGTATTTACAAGTGTTTTAGACAGTGGACACTCGTGCAAGTAAGGCAGCCTCAATACTTCCTAGACTGAAACAGGGGGGTAAAACCCCTTTTCCCAGACAGATCAAGGGTGAATACATTCTGCATGTGACATCTGGCATCCTTTGTGTAGCTACAGGGGCAAAATGGAACCTTGTGAATAATTAGACACTGTAATTCTGGATTATTTTTAATTAGAAGATCATGGGCAACATACCTGAAAATTTCAGAATGCTGCTCTGGGTTTGTCTTATCTGTGATTATTTTTTTCCTACAGAAGGGTATCATACATTGTTTCTTTGTGTCTGCTTTTGTGGCAGTCTGGGAGAAAAAATTCTTCCTCTTTGTTCTGCAGGCATTCAGCTTTAAACACACTTCAACCAATGTTTGATTTTGCCATTTCAAGAATAGAGGTTTGAAATTGTTCACTCTTAATCATCCTTCGAAAAGATTTTGATACAAAGAGATTACTTCTTTCCCCTTCTTACATCTGTATCTGTGTATCTTCCCATGCAATTTGCCCCCTCTATCCTAGAAAAGACAATGAGTACTTATGACTAAACCAGATAGGTATGAGCAATCAAGTAGTGCTAATATTTGCATGGGTAGGACACATCATTTATGAAGACAATTGAGACAAAATAGAGGTGCTCTATATAATTAGGATAATAGCTGCATGTCATCATTTTCCCTGTGTATTATTATGACACTGTTGATTAACCAGGTGTAGAAGATTTGGAAAGGCCAGAAAAAAATGTTAGGGAATCACAGTAGGAGGTAAGATGAAGCACAGAATGAAAATATATGTGTGCCAAGAAAAAAAGAGTACATTTAATCTGTTTCTTGACAGTACAGAATTGGAGACTAAAGTCTGATGGCAGCTGTTAGTTCCAAACAGGTAGGATTGATCTAAATTATGGTTTCTTGAGAGAGTAATTTTTTTTCCAGTGACAATTTTTCTGCTTCCATTTGCTTAAAGAAGGAGGAGGATCCTAACCTTTTAAGCAGTTCTTAGAACAGAGGGCAGTTCTCTTGACGATTCATCACTACTGAGCTTGTTTTCCTGTGATCATGGGAATGGAGGTGTCTGCAAGCCAGCCTGATGGGTGCAGCCTGGCTGACAGCATGATGGGAGAGTTCAGAGCTCCGGGAAGGAGATTACAGACTTCCTGCCAGAAGGGGGTAATTTTGTCACAGGTGCAAGTACACTAAGTGTTACAGAGATGACACAGATGTTGACACTGACGCTCATTTCCCAGAGCTTGGTAGTTGAGCAAAGTGGAGTATTGCAGGAGTCTCCAGGGACAAGGTGGAGATGTCACATTGATTAAATCCCAAATCCTGTCCCAGTTCCCCCATGAAAACAGTTAAGGCTTCTTCCTCAATACCAACTCTCTCTGGATAGGAATGACTTTGTGCACAAGCAATTACATAATTAAATCTCACTCAGCAAACCCACATATACCTCAAAGTTGTTGAATATATTTCCCAAGGGCAATACTGAGGGGTTTACAGGGGACAGGGCATCAATGGAGCCCCACCTTGGCCATAAGAGCGATGTGACTCTCAAGTTGAAGTGACAGTTTAATCCCTAAGGACGCACAGACATTTATATTTAAAATTCACATAACTTTTGCATTCATTAAGCACATTTGAAGTGGTGGATAGTATATAAAATATCTCATTCTCATCTTGAGTAGCTTAATTTGTGCTTGCCCTTAGGCTGAAGTGTAAGAACTGAAGGCTTCCACCTGTGTCTAAATTGCAGATGCAAATTTTTTTTGATAAAATGGTATCTAAAAAAGACAATATAAAATAATTGGGAGCTTTTTTGCTCTTGAATAGATCTTTCTCATAGATAAATTACAATCATTTTATAAAACTGCCTGTTCAGTGCACTAGCAAGGATTTTAATGATGATATGTCTGTACAATTCCTGTCTAGTTAATGAAATATGTAGCATATTTAGATCTAAATCAAATCACAAGTTTGGCTTTTCGTGTTCTCAGTTGTGTATGGTGAGTTTAACATAATTTTTTTTGTCTATGTTTTTCAAGCATAATGCTGTTTCTGCGTTTTAGTAACTATAGAGATTTGTCTTTGTGATATTTACTACAGTGTCCCTTGATGTGAAATATATGCTATCCAACTCATTTCCTATCCCTCACTGCATTGACAAGCAAGTTTTCAAGTCATATTTTATATATATTTGGTAAAATACATACATTCAGCAAAACTCACATACAGCTCGAGAGTGTGTAGTCAAGCAAATTCACGTTCATTGCTTATTTGTATTTAGTTTTATTTTTTGTATACTTGGACTTGATTCAACAAAGCACGCAATAGTTTACTTAAATGCAAAGTTGCAAGTACTTAAGTGTAAAGTCAGATCATTTCTAACTGCTTTGCTACGCTAAGCCCACAAGTGCCTTCACATCCTTTGGGTAAAATTGATCCCAGCCACACTGTCTATTGTATTTCCACACCACACCGTAGCCAATCACACATGATACACAGACAGCTGCATCTCTGTGACAGGCAAAAAAGACCCCTGAACTTGGTTAGGGGGAGGGTTATTCTCCAACAGAAGGAATTCTCTTGCAAGCTGTTTTTTGCTGGACAGCCAGAATCTGTAGGATATGTCTTTCTGACCTAGCACAGCTCACAGCAAGCTGTGCTCTGCAGCATTTCCCCCGGCACTTCAAGGCAAGGCTTCTCAAACAGCATTTCATCCTCACAGACATCTGCTCAGCATTTGAGAGGAGCTGGGATGTGTCATCCATCTTTATACCATTCCTTTTATTGCTGTGTTAGTTAGTGCCCTGAATAACAGGACATGTGACAGTCCATTACTGTTAATGGTGTTATTGTAGAATCACGCTTCTGAAAAATACTGCCTCAAGCAAAATGTTATAGATAATTTAGTACTGTCTTTCAGGAAGGCACATGCTGGGGTTAATGAAAATTTGACTTAGTGAATGTGAAAGGACCACGTTGTTTGATCCACCTGAAATGGTATTTATTATTCTCATTTAGATAATTTTCTTAATTAAAATAGGAGTGTTTTTCTTATTTGTTTTGCCCCCCAAATGAACTCCTTTTGTTGAGGACACAGCCCTAACAGGAGCTGTTGTCAGGCAACGCAGGGAAATGGATGCTGAAGCCAGAAGGGCAGTGAGACCACAGCTGCCAATAATGCACAATGCCATGTGCATTGCCCTTCCTGTCCTCTGTCCTGGTCCCTGACCGGAGATGGGCAAACAAGGCTTGAAGGATTGACCATTGCCACAAAACACTGGACATGGAAACACCAAATTATAGGCTGATGGTGTCCTCTGCCATGTTCCAAAAGGGGAATGGTGCTGAGTCAATGTTGGGGATTTCTAGGGTGTTCCTCGGAGGGTCAGGGATTGCTCTGAATGAAAAAGCTGAGAGATTTCCAGCTGTGAGAGCTATCAAAATATAATGTTCAGCTCCACCTTTCAATTTTGCTGGCCCATGCTTAGAAAACAATGTGTGGAACAAGTGAGCACAGTCCTTTTTGCTCCATCCACCAGCCCACTGCCAGCTTTAGGGCCAGGAGTCAGGTTCCAGCATAAGGCAAGTGTAAGAGCCTCAGGGCAATGACTTTCCTCTAATTAGCACCACGTGGCACGGACAGACATTTAACAAATAGGAATGCCACTTCCAACAAGCTGTGCAATGTTTCTTTCAGCAGTAACTGTTTTGGCTGTGACTGAGTTGCAGCCAAATGAATGTACACGGAGAGTTCCCGTGTCCAGCCCTGCTGCTGTCCATGGGCTGTTATTTTTCAGTTCACCGGGAAAGGAGCACAATAGACACCTATTACACACGTTTATAATTTAATAACTGAATATGAAAAATCTAGGCACTACTATGCAAATCTACCAAATATACTGAGCCACACAACTCGGGGTCGAACCTGGCCCTGTTTAGAGGAGGGAGATGTTTCTTCATGCAGAGTAGATCTCATCAGTCCATTTCAATTTATTTTTCATGACGAAAGGTATCAAGACACTGCCCATCAGCTTTGTTTTACTGACACGTGCTTTGGCCATTAGGAGTGACATGCAGACATGTGGTTTATCAAACGGTGTTGCAACTTCAGTATGCCTTTTGAAAAAGGCAACACGCTGCCACTGAAATGGGCGGGTGAGGGTACGTCAGGGCAAGTTTTTATCATCTCCGAGCTCCTGTCAGGGGAAATGCAAAGTTGATATCACCTGACTTTTTCGTATCTCGCCTGTCTTTTTCCTTAGCATAGGCATTCATTATGCAAAGTAGATTTGAGGGCTTCTGGAAAAGCCCAAAGGTGGGCATTTACAACTTACAACTGTTGGGATTCATGAAAACTGTTAAGAGAAAAGCAAAAAAAGAAAAACAAGGAAAAATTCTCCCGGGGCCAAATAAAAATAAAATGGTGTTGCTGTAAAAGGAATCTGTTGGCTAGAGGCTGTGGCTGGATTTTGGCTGGCAGGGTGGTTGGTGACTAGCTTGACAAACCTGTTCTCAGGAGTTGCTTGGTCGAGGTCGCTCCAGCACCTGTGCAGCGCTGGGCGACTGCTCTGTGTGCGGCCGAGGAGGCGGCAGATGTGCCTGGCGGGTTTCCACGCGGCATCCCGCCCGTGCCGTGCCGTGCCGTGCCGTGCCGTGCCGTGCCGTGCCGTGCCGTGCCGTGCCGTGCCGTGCCCGCTCGCTTCCAAATGGGAAGCGCCGCGGTGGGGCGGCGGGCGGGGACGACTCCAGCGCGAAGGCGCGCGATCCCATTCCGCGGCGTTTGTGGAATTCTGCCGGCTTATGTGGGTTTTTGTTTATTTGTTTGATTGTTTNGCCAGGCAGACATGGATATGAGATGGCACTGTGAAAACTCGCAGGTAGCTTCTTCTCTCACAGCCGATGCAGCGCACAGGCGAAGCACTGCCGCATGCAGGGTTTAAGATACCTTTAGGCTGACAGCAAGGAGGAGAAAGGAAA
>VXAX01008069.1:185729-230257 GCA_013399835.1 Leptocoma aspasia
AAAAACCAACAAAACAAACAAAAAATGCATTTGCACCAATTTACTGAAAATTACTTTTTTTTTAAACTAAAAAAAAATTAGAATACGTCTCCTTGGAGATTTCATGTCATTAATATTGCGATCAAATTTCTGCATGATATAGGTTTTAAATCTAGAAAAGCTTCTAAATTTTTTTTTCTTTTCTGCTCCAAGAAAANGGCGCACGCCGCTCCGCCGCCTCCCGCTCCGCGCGGTTCCGCAGCGCCGTGCGGCGTCCCCGGTGTCCCCGCGGCGGCGGCGGGCGCGGCCAGGGGCGGGCGGAGCGCCGGGCACTGATAGGCCGGGCGGATGCGCAGGCAATTCATCATCCCCGGCTCCCGCGGAGGCAGGCAGCGCGCCTGTCACCAGTATTGATTTCAGAGGNCTGCTCCAAGAAAATAACGCTTTGGTACCCAGAGCATGGATGCTGCTGTTTTTTAATTTTCCTCGTCTGCTTTTTCTTAAACAATAGACTTTTTTTTTTTAGCATGTTTGCTACAAATGAGTCGAAAAGGAAAGGAAAATTGAGAAGAACCAAATAAAAGCATGAATAAAACTTGCTTCAAATAGTTGCCAGACTGCCTTCTTTTTAACAATCTAGCAATTATTTTGGCTTAAATTATGCTTAAACCCTGACCATGCATGCTCTTCATCTTGGCTTAGAATATGTGTGTACGTGTGTGTGTACATACGTGTGTACTTGTTTTGATTTGATTTTTTTTCAGTGAGCGTTTGCACAACGGGAATTCCTGTGAGTTATATGCATGCTTTGATAAGAAAAATTGCATATCAATGAATGACTGTATCTGATGGACTAAAATGTATATATATAATGCAAAGTAGCTTCATTTTTAAACTAGTTGCTTCTAATCTCTTGGGGGAGGGTAAACCGCTGCATGCTTATGACAATGAAAGTGTGTATTTTCTCAAAGGTTGATTGTTTATTTGCTTGTTTCTAACATGAAGAATAAGGTGTTTCTTTTTATTTATTATTTGTTTGTTTTTCAATTAACAAACTTGCAAGTCATCTGATTTAAACGAGCACGGGTTACAAAGCTTTCTCTGTTACCTGAAAACAAGCAGAAGGGTGTGTGTTTGTGTGAGAGCACCCAGCTCCTCTGGGGAGGTTGGTGATCTTTTCAGCTCCTTATTCTCCCCAAGAAGCATTAAAATGCCATGGCAGTCTGGCGCCTGCGTGCACCCTGGGAATTCTGCTGGCAAAGCCAGGGCTGGCATCAGGTGGGACAGGTGTATCGTGATAGTGGAGAAAGACAAAGGTGCAGGTGAGGGTTGCCAAAAGAGGTTAAAGGGCTTTTAAATCAAGGAATCAGCAGCTGCCATCTGTACAGAAATGTTTCATTTCCCCCGTAGCTAGAAAGGCAAGGGGAAAAGCTTTTTTTTTTGTTTTCTTTCAAATGAGTCAGAGGATAATAAAGCAGGAGAGATGGTTCAATTTTATTCTGGTTTACAGGTTATAACAATTGTGTTGAGAGAGAAGTTATGGTTTTGGAGGCTTTTTTCATGATTGTGAAAAGGCTGAACTGGATCCAAGCTGTCAATCTTCATTCATTGCTGCAGTTGTGGGGCTGAGCATCAAACCTTCTTTGCTTTGGCATAGATGGTGTATTGTGTAATACTGTTTGCATTTGCTAGCTGGGCTTCCTCAGAGTTCTGCCATTAAGCCTTTTGGGGTTTTTTATTGTATTCATTTAAATCACTTAATGTGCCATTCTTTACCACAGCTCTTCTCTTACTGCTCTGGGCTAATCAATACCTGCTTTTGCTCTTCCCATAGCAGCTTACCCCAGAAAAAAAATTTGGGGTGGTTGTAACCATGCCAAATGGCTCTGGCCTGTTGGTATCTCAGGCCACTCTTCAAGTTCAGGCTGAAAACTTTGTGAATTGAGTTTACCATTCTTAGCTCTCTTCCTAATAATCCTCCACATCACCTAGGCATCATATATAATTTGACACAGCTGACAGCATCCACTTAGGAGAAGCTTAGGGCTGAGCCAAAATGGAAATTGAATTGCATCTCAACTCCCTAATATTAATGATCCTTCCAGGTCAGCAGTGGAGTAATTGCCAGGGCAGCCTGAGGAATTGTCCATTAAACCTGCCTAGATGGCAGCTCACCTGTGGAGAGATGCATCTCAATGGCATGTACAAAATGAATTCCATTTGCTTAATATAAGCTCTGCTGGACTTATGAATATCTCAAAAGCCAACATGTGGTCTCAAGTTTAATACCAAATAATTTTTCTGGTATTTTAAGATTGCTTATAACTAAAGCTTAGCCAAATTGCCTTAGATGTGTCTGAAAAAGAAAATTCACAGAATAGTCTGGTTGGTTGTTCTATCTTGAAGGGCAAGCCTGTATTTCTGTAAAGGTGTAGTTTGATCTAAAACCTTGTGGCATGAAGCAAGAGAAGTAAAGTATGTTGTCCATGTTCTTAAGTCCTTGAGGTAGCTGTGCATTTAGAATAACGCATTAATCAGTCAAAGTTGGTATACACAACCTGATTAGGTGGGCAGCTGGACCTTTAAATTCCAAATCAATATTCAACAGGAATTCAGAGGAGACAAACCGCCTAAGGACAATGTTTAGAAACTCAGCTGTGCTTTATGTCTTGGTGTAATGCTGATTTAGCAAGAAATCCCAGTCACAGTGCAAGAGGATTTATTTTCTGACCTTGTGCATTTGAGATGACAGAGAAAGTTAAGAGTTGTCAGCATGGCTTTACTGCAAGGGGGAAATGCAAAGAGGGTTGAACCATCATCTGTTGCCATTACAGAAGGTACCCATGTGGAGCAGCAGAGAACAGAGGTGCACAGAACAGACCAGAATACAGATACTTCAGATTGAAAATCACATTCTTCTGAACTTGCTTCTGTGCCAGGTTGTCGATTTAACCAAAGTACCATAGTCTGGAGACACAAATGAGGGAACAATCTAACCTGCTGCAATCCAAGTGGGATATATCCTCAGGGAAATCTTGGACCACTACCTGTTTTTCTGTCCTCTCTCTCATCACCGCTACTGAAAATCATGGTGGGTTTTTCTCTCAACAGCCACGTCAACTGTAGCAGCTCCATGTAGTAAACGGATTTCTCACTCTTCTGCCATGGGTCACTCGTTGCCACTGTTTAGAGGAGCTGTTTCCAAGGAGGTCCATGTCTTCACACTGTTAGAGATGGTGTCACAGCTTGGCTGAGCTGTGTGTACATAAACGTGAGAAAGCTTTTCTGAGCCTTTCAAGATAAAGAGTTGAAGAAAGCATCAAAGTCAGTCTTAGCCAGGGAGAGGCTTGACAGACAGAACTCACTGGTAAAGAGTAAATTATTTTCATACTTCTTGGTTGACATGTTCAGTAGTTTGAAATATTTTATAATTATTTGTAGTTGGGTGTATTGCCACAGTTTAGTCATTCTATTTGTTTCATGCTGCTAAATCTTATGACTTAGGTGTTTTTCAGCAACTAATTGATCAGCTTTTCTGACACAAAAATTAATTTAACGCTTGTTTTGCACATTCAGCAAAGTGTGCAGAAGAATGCACTTGTTTTGCACATTCAGCCAGTAGTGACTTTGAATTTCTGGATTTACTGCTCTCTCTGGTTTTTTTATACTTCTGATACGTTTTTTCAATTCGTAGGGTGTTTTGCAAATTGCTTTGACCAGCAGATCTAGGAAAAGTTTGATAAAGTCATGACAAGTTCCTCTTGTGTGGTAGCTTGTATGATTAGAGTCTTTTGCTTTGCTTCTCCACACTGGCTTTCTCTTTTTGTCTATATCTAAACTGTACTTAATTTTTTGCCAGTGGGATGCATAATTAGATTTAGCTATATAATCACATGCCATTAATAAGGGCTAATCCCTTTTTCTCAGATCGTATCTTTCAATCCCTTTTGGGTGAAACTTCAGGTAATACTTCTAATCTAAGTACCAGATTGAGATGAGACAGAGTAGGGGCCAAGGGCAAAACTTAGAGTCAACAGCTATTTGAAACAATGTGGGATACAGCAGGAGACAGCCAAAAAACCTTTGCAGTTCCTCTGAAAAACTAGTTGTTGGAACTGTTTCTGTGCATTTTACTGCATTACTAGAGAATGGTAATTCTACAGAATGCCCTTCTCTACTAAAGAAGGGAAAAAAATGTGTGCAACCTCTAAAAAAATGTGGAAGGATAAGGATTAGAAAGTGTGTTCTGTCCGTGCAGGAAATCTGAGCATTGTGAACACTCCAGTTAGTCCTGTGCAGCAGTTTGGCTGGCTTTCCAAAAAAGGTGGATTAAGGTGAAGTTCTATCATCCCTGAGGTCATTGGAAATGCTGTCAGTGACTTCACTGTCACTGACATTCTACCCTTGGCAGAAGTCCGAAGAGCACAGTGTGTTTAGTCTATGTAAGGACATATGAATTGATTTCTAAACCCAGCTATCTTGGATGATTGTTGCTTAAAGTAAATCAGAAGTTAAATGGGAAGTGAGCACGATGGCATTTTCACCAGAATGATTCATTTTACATTCCATCCCACGAACTAAATGATTCCTTGCCAGTGAAGACCTGGGAACACTTCAGGTGGTGAGACATTTCTCATGCTAAGAGTCTGTAATGTCCAGGACCTTTGAACACCTTGTGGTTTGAGCCTTGCCATATGTTTTTGGCACAAATCCAGAAATGAATATAGTAACTTGTGGACTTTAGCACGGAGTAAATTGCATTTCTTGGCTCAAATAATGCCTTGCTCACTGGTTTCTCTAAATTGGCTGTAGTCTGGCTGCAAACCAATACTAAATTACATGAAGTAAAGACTTAAATTATTTTCCTTACGTTTCCACAAGTTTTGTATTTTTCCTTCCTTATAGTTCCTTTGATTTCTCTTATTCCCTTTCCTATCTATTTCAAAATTCCCATGCTAGATCACTCTCATTGTGAAGACTACACTACTATATATGCTGTTATTGTATTTTTTCTGTACTGGAGGCTAAGGAGAATGCCTTTCTTTTCTGTGGTGGTTTTTAGTGCTGCTCCTCCCTAGTCATTCAGGAGTTTTGTTGGAATTTAATTTCTTTTTTTTAATGGGGTTATTTGAACTGTTAAGCAGATGCATTAGGCTAGCAAAGTTGTTGAGCAAGTTTATTGAGAAAAAGGGTAATTAGAGTGTCTGGGACTGTGTGTCAGGACTATGACTGCTACCAATTTTTACAGCTCCCTCAAAGCAGAATGTACACCTAGGGTACAACTGCACTGAAGAGGTGGACAGTGGCTTTTGATTTTCACCTCTTTTATCACGCATGACCAAAAGATCTTTAAGAAAGCAGTTGCACAGAGACTACACATACAAATATACATTACTTGTGTAGGCTATATTGTACAGTAGAAGCAAAAAATGAAGTCCATATGGCATTTGGGAGAAAAGCATATTTTTGAGTTCTTAAGTGATGTTAGAATTGCTTAATAAAAGGGATATGGCAGTGAATGAAAAGTAACAATTTTGCTTTATTCGATACTGGTATGAAGTGTCAGTAATGCACCAAAGTTGGGGAAGGTGAGGAATGAATACATGGACAAAGTACAAAACTCTTCCATGTTTTAGAGCAGTGAGGCAGCAGCAAGGAAGGGGTGGGAGGTCACCCAGCCAAAATCAGAGCAGGCCAGTAAAAATATCCCTTCTGGTGAGCTGCGCTGCCAAGTGCAAATCTGTTCTGTGAGGTTGATGTCAACGTCAACCGCCGTATCCTGGGCAAGCTAACTTCCCCTGGCCCATGCCAGCTTCACGGAGGTTTGCAAAGCCAAGCTGAACAGTGCAGCTTGTGATTTCCTAGAGGATGTCCATCTGCCCCGAACAGCCTGAGCAGCCCTGGGCCCTCGCTGACAACTGCGTCGGCGGAACCGCCGCGTCCCACGTGAACGGCACTGCCCGGCTCCAGCACGTGCTGCAGCAGTGCCAGGAACAGCTCTCCTCTCCTCCTAGGCATAAAGGGCACAATGCTAGGGTGCTGCACCCTTATTCCTCTTTATGCTTAAGACTGAGAAACACAGTTTGGATCTTTGAAACTAGTTTAATCTCAGTCTGGATCAGTGGGAGTCCCCTTTCAGGGTGTTTTCAGGGCATGTTGGATGATGGTTGTCTTGTTTGCTTTTGGTTAGGAAGAGACTTTACAGGAGAGCATTTCTGTTACTCCTCTTTCTATTTATTTTTAGCTATTCTAACTAACTTAACAGACAGTAGGATGCTTCTGCTAACTCTTGCAGGGTGCACGAAACAGCTAAGAGAAAATCAGCATAATTTTTTTTTTCTGCCAGTATCTTAAGTGCTGGGTTGCCAGATGGACCATTTTTACCTAGAGGTATGAACAAAGACCCCAGTTTTTCCATAAGCTACGTTGACAATTGTCAACTCTACCAGCACTGAATCTTCCCTTTGTAGCTTTACCCGTGCAGCAAATTTCTATTTCCCCTTTCTAGTGGGGATATCTAGGGAATAAAGCAAGTAAAAGGATAGCAGAGACATCTGAAAAGGCTGCAAAGGTGACCTTTGCAAAATATGCCTTCAGGGTTACTGGGGAGGACATGTGACATTCAAGTCTCACTGTTTTTGTGCACCAGACAGTTACAAAGGAAATAATAGCAACTTTTAAGCTCATAAGAAGGCATCTGTCACTTTGTCTAATCTTTGCTTTCTGGCAGCCTAAAATAGGTGACTGAGATGGTAACCTGGTCCTGAAAAAGACTGAGACTATTTTTTTTGTCCAAACCGTCTGCACTATCTGTTCCCCATTGCTATTTAGGTGACTTATCTGAACCAGAAATGAGCAGCAGCAGCTTTTATGACAGTGGGAGCAGTCTTCCAGTGTGCAGCCACTGCAAGATGAGGAGCTCTGGCAGCTGGTCTGTAACCCCTGCTCCTGCCTTGCATTGTTCTGAGTCTGACTAGACTGCTCTAGTAGACTTTGTTTTACTCTTTTTATAGCCAGGTATCCAGATGGCTCCAAGGATTTAAGTCAGCTTTTCAACTGCAGGTATTGCTGTACTTGGAAATAGGAAAACTGAAAGTAACCTGAGTAAATAATCTAAAAATATAGTGGGGAAGTGACTAATTCCTTCTGGAAGCCTACCTCAACTGAAATTCATTTTAGTTCCAAGAGAAGATTCTCGCTTATTTGTGATTAATTATGTAGAACCATCTTGAGATCACTAAATAATAAGATAACTCCAGAAAAAAAAGTTTTTCCTCTTGAATGAGCTATAAGCAGCTTCAGTAGTTTCTCAGACTATCAGTGCATGGCATATGCCTGGACTACTGCAGAGCTGTGGAGAGCAAAATGGAAAGATGTTGCCCTAGTCATGTTGATAAGCAGAGTAAGAGCAGATGAAGCTGTGAAAAATGTTAGTTAAACAATGTTCTCACAATGGTGTTATTCAGAGCTTGACTAAAATCTGCATCTCTCTTAGCTGAGGGCTTGGCACTGTAGGTCCTATTCTTTCTGGTCCTACTTCCTTGGCCAGTCAGTCTGCAAGTGTGGGATTATCTCTATTTCTACCTTGACTGCAGAAAGTCCTGATGCTTCATGTATTTCTGGGAACTTCATGTTCCTTATTCATTTATGGATATGCCAGATAATTTCTTGATTTTAATTTAATTTGATGATCAAAAAAAGAATTGGACACAACAGTTATTAATCCCATTATTCTGTCATTTCAGAGAAAATTTGTGTCATTGTTAAACTAACATCCATTCAATTAATGGTGAACTTTGCAAACTCCCTTTTATTTCATGTGGTCTTACATTAAAACATTACTGCCATTATTTTCAGATATTAAAAGTAATTTTCCTTTCCCATGGATATTCTCTTCTGGGCTTTTCCTCCAGTATCAGCATCCCAGAATAGGACATCTACCTAATAGTCGGCACTGGGAATGACAAATAAATTGTGTTTTGAGTTGAAAATATCCTGAATGTTAAAGTTGTCTGTCTAATGATTAAGTATGGTAGAAAAAACGTAGTTATGTTTGCATTTTCTAGGTGCCATTTGTGTTACTCTCAATTCAATGTTTTGCGTGAAGTGTATGGACTGAAATTAGCCAGAAAGTCATTGAGCTGCTTCTTTTGGGTCAGCTGGACTTCTTCCTCCAGTGACTGTTTGTTAATTTTGAGATGACATTTCTTCCTCCTGGGAATGGTTTTGCATGAATGTATGCTTAATTGTATTAACGCTAATAACTGGGAAGGGGAACAATGTTCTTGGAGGAAAGGAAAGGCAGGAATAAGCTGTGAGCCCTGCAAAATAATTGGGAGTAGGAGTTAAGGAAACTACCACATGTTCTACATATGCTGGGTTTTGTCTCTGCCCTCTGAGGTCCTATAACTTAGACATGGGTGCCAAATGTGGTGCTCAAATGGTGAGCTCAGCAGTCAAAAGAAGCTTGGGGTTTTCCCCTCTTCTTTGTAAATTCATGCTGACCTTTCGAAAATGTTAGTAGCTGCATAAATTGCTGGATCTGATTTCCATGTGAGGTGCTCGGGCTCTGGAATCCTGGAAGAGATGCTCTGTTCAGCAGGTGCTCTTTGTTTCCAAATAACAAAGGGGAATTGCACAGGGGTGGCACCTTCAAGGTGGAGGAGCACTGATGCTCACCCTTGTGCTGGTGGCCTGATTTTGGGCTGACAGCATGGGGTGTGTGCCCAATCCATGATTTCTCCATCTGAGGAAACCAGCCAGGTCTGGATGCTGAATGGAGCAAAACACTGGCTCCATTCCAAGGATCTCTAATTTTACTAGCTTGTCTATATGAAGCTGCTGGCTGACTGAGCACCAGATACATTTTAAGTCTTTATCAGTGAAGTTTTGTTTATCTTGTTCTGCAAAGGTCAGATCAGGGGAAACAGTGGTGCTCTCCTTACCATCAATTTCGTGCCAATTAAAATCTCAAAATAAGTCTTGTAACTGTCTCTCCTGCCCTTGGTATCACAGTCTATTCTTCATTTTATTTTTAAACCTCATTTACAGTGGAAGACTGAGTGTTATACTCTCATTTCAGAACCAGCACCCTTTCCCCCCCACCCCCACCTGAAATTTCTGGGAGCAATACTTGCTTCTTATAACTGTTCTTTCTGGCTGAAAATTCAGCTAAGCACCATTGCATCTGGCCTTGCTCCATACCTGATCCTCTGGCACTGCACATTGTGCCAGGAGCTCACATGCAGTAGTTCCACTTAGAGCCATATCAGTATAAAGAGGAAGGGGTCTCAGTGCTTTAAGAATATTTTTTAAAACAAAGCAGCCAATAGTCTATACATATCTGTCTGCCACCAGGATCCCACAAGCCTGCTGGCTTTGATTCCTGTCTTTGCACACCATGCCTGTACAGAAGGCACAAGGTTACCCACCACCTTTTGTGCTCAAAAAGCTGATGAGGGGTTATCCAGAACAAAAAGTGAAAAGTATCTGAAAGGATTCATACCTTGGCAGGTACTTTGAATCTTGCATGCAGCTGTGGGCTACAGCTGTGGAAGTCAGAGAGAGTTATAAATTAGCTTTGTGGGGAAAGCTAATTGGCCACTTCTCCTTCAAAACAAGACCCTCTTGTGCAGTGAGTATGTGTGTTCATGTTTCCATGCTCAGGTGGAGTTGTAAAAATATTTGATACATGATCTCCCATTATTTCCTGCTGTGACTCAGCTACGGAGAATAGCTTTTGCATTTGAGAGTCATCACAGATAGCTTTCATCTCTGATACAAAGAGAAAAGATTGTATTGGAGTAAACTGATTTCAGACAGTCTTCTTTGGACAGATGTGCTACTCCCAACTTCTCAAGTGATACCATCCTCAAGAGCACCTGAGGATAGTAAACACTGATTAGTGGATTGGAGGTGATGAAAGAGAAGATTGATTAAATTGTAAAACACTGTAATGTTTATTATATGAACTGGTGATTGGGAAACCAGTCTTGAAATAGATCCTGTAGCCCTTTAAAAAAAACAACCTAAGAAGACTAGGGCATCTTAATATACAGAAAGAGAAATCTCTTCAGACAGTTTAGAGTTTGTTCTTGTAGTGTTCTGGGACATTAGAAGGCTATCAAAATGCCATTGCCAAAGAGTGAGAATAACACATGGATGCACAGCAAGAGGATTCAGGCTGCAGCAGGCAACAGGGAAGTTTTATTTTCTCCGTGTTTTACATTTATGAAAAATTCAATTCCAGTAAGACCTGAATAGAGAGTAGATGCAAGCAGGCATAGACTCCATGGATTACAGCACACATTCCTTGACATTTACTGTCCATCTTTGTATCACAATGAGGTTTGCCAAAATGAAGTATTAAACAGAGAAGCAGTTTGTGGCAATCCCCAAAGCCTCACAGTAATGTTTATCCCCAGGAAGGGCTGTACTGCTGCTGAAGAAGAGTGTTAAAACCTGTTTGTGTTTTCCCAAAGCCATAACAAGAGAGAACATAAGCAGGTGTGAGTTGGGCTGGTCTGGGGAGGGATGAAAGCAGCCTGGAGAACTGGTAAGTAGCTGAATCTGCACCTGGTTAATGCCGAAGTTCACCAGAGAACACAAAGGCAAGGCAGGGTGGGATTGTTTCAGCTGATGCTCGTGATACATCTGCCATTTACCTGTCAGGTGCTGTTGTGCTGCTGGAAGCAATCAGGTGGCAACAATGCCTGGTGGTATATTTCACAAAATGGAAGTTTCCTGCCTGTGAACAAATGGGCAGAAGAGGAGGAGCGTTCGCTATCACAGCTGAGCATGGAAAAGTGTGAGGAATATTAAGCTCAAAACAAAGTAACTGAGATCCAAATTTTCCAATAGCAAGAGATCCATTCAACCAGAGAAGTGAAAAAATGGCTTTCATTCAGAGTGGTTTCTTTTATTTGTAGATGTTTTTTCAGCCAACCTTTGGAAGGTGCACTAGAAACCCTTTTCTGTGTGTGGCTTTTGAGAGGCATCAGTTAACATAAGGCACTGGGGGAGGGTTTGGGGACTTTCAAATGAAGTTAGGCTTTGGCAAAGTTTAATAAAATAGATACCCCTTCCCCTTTGCTCACCCAATGTAACCATTAGGAGACATTTATACCAAGCATGAAAATTATGTGGTAGAACCTGAAATGTGCAACTAAACTGTTGGAGAGCCTAATTTCATAAACATTACACGTCCAACGTAATGTTGCAAAGAAAATGATGCCTCGCAGACTGGGACATGTACAGTTTAGCAAGGTCTTTAAACTTTTTTGATATGAGACTTTGTGGAAAGAGAAAAAATGGGCTGAAAAGCTATCACTGTGGGGATTAGGTTTTCTAGATGTGAAGAAGGACAGCAGGTTGGAATAGTTGCAAATTCTCTCTGATATTCTGTGATTAAAGAACACTTTTCAAGTGTTGCCTGAAAAGGAAAGGAGGAAACTGGAAGAGAATGAGGTCAGGGACAGTTTTTCTGCAGACCATCACCTGCAAACAGATTTGGGGTTGGAACAGTGTCTGGAAACTGCACATCTGTGAGAGTCCCTGGAGGAGGTCATGTTTTGACATGTGTGTTGATAAGATTGTCAGGCACAATGTCACAAAAAAAGCAGCTGCCAGAAAGAGGAGTGGTCTTTGCACATGTTCTGACATCTGCCTCCACGCTAAACCAGCAGCAGGATTCAAGTTTAAGTGGGAGGGAGGTGCTGGCTGGAGGGCTATGCACTACCAATGTGGTGCCACACACCAAAATCCTGTGCTGAGGAGAAAAAACCTCTTTCCACCTCCACCTTGGGGAACTTAGAGGTAAGCATTTGCTTGCCTAAATCAGCAGTTGCATTTTTTTATTGTCTGTTTGCTTTTGAGGAGAGAGACAGTCTTATTGGGTACAAATACTGGATATCAAGCAAATTTAGCCTTGCTGTTTCTGAACCAGAAAGAAATTACTTTATTCAATCTCCCCATATATAGAAAGGGTTTCCACCCATCACTAGAATGGGAGAAATGTCAGAGCCTTTTTCCAGCAAAATTTCGGTTCAGTTAAGAGGCATCTCTGACTGAAGGCAGGAAAGCCTGGAAGAAGTCAGGAAGACACAAATTTTACAGAAAACTCATAGTTGTTCATTCACCCACACAGGAACTTACTCATAGTTACCTAAGAGAACATAAGACTGAAAAAGAATTTCTGGGTCACAAAGTCCAGTCTGTCCCCAAAGTTCTCCAGCATTACAGTGTTAGATGGACCTTTCTAGCAGTGAAAATGTTCTAGACAGCTTCAGGCAGGAAAAAAAAAATGCCCAGCACTGCAAATTTGGACCTTTAAATTAGTTGTTTAGAAATGCTGAACAGTGAACACATTTTTCTGTTTTATTTTCCTGTCATTTCACTAGGCATTGTTTTAATGTAGAAAGACCCAAACAAATTACAAATCCAAAACAAAAGCATAAACATCGTTATATTACTGTAATGAGAACTTGCATTACTAGCTCCTGACTGAGCCTAAAGTAGATTATTGTTATTGGACATTCTTTCAGATGTTTCTTTCCTGACACCAGCAATTTTCAGGATGCTGATCCTTCTTCAGCATTGGTGGTTTTTAAAAGTCATCACCATTTTGTGGTTATTATCATAACAAGAATAAAACATTTTGGGGGGTTCATGATGCA
Source organism: Leptocoma aspasia (assembly GCA_013399835.1). Taxonomy (NCBI): domain Eukaryota; kingdom Metazoa; phylum Chordata; class Aves; order Passeriformes; family Nectariniidae; genus Leptocoma; species Leptocoma aspasia. The sequence goes on from VXAX01008069.1 coordinate 198,383, forward strand.
TTCTGATTCTACATATCTGTGTTTCAAAATGTTTACAAAGATTGTTTGACCCTGGCAATGTCTCATGGCCTCTGGGCTGGCCTTTCACAGTCATCCTGAGGAAGACATCCATTAGCTGAGAAATATTTCTGTGTATGAACCAAAGTAGCCTGTTATCAACAGCACATTTATTTAAGAAGACATCTCAGTAATAGTGGAACAACTGGCCAAATGATCCTGATCGAGGGGCTTCTCTCCTAATGATCTGAATTTCTGCAGAAGTGCCAGTTAAGGGCATAGAAGCTGGTAGATACACTTCATCCCAGGAAAATTCCCAGGCTGGTCTTCATCCCAGGAAAATTCTGTTTGGTAGCAGTGGGGGTAATGGCCTGTAAGACCTAAACACTCTGTTAGTGGAATTACACCAGAGGAATTAATCCCTCCTTATGAAAACTTCTGCTTAAATCCAGCTGACATTATGGGAGGGGAGCAGAAGTGGGAGATGAATTTAAAGAGCAATCAGGGAAAGAATATACCTGTAAAGCAAATCTGTCTTTTGCTGTTTGCTTTTGGGATTATTTTAATTATCTGTCATTTAAGAAAGTGGAACCTTTAATGAAAACAAAAAATTAGACACTGCCATTAGAGGGGAATTGCACTCATGACAGAGAGCAGACTTGGATGCAGGAGTTGGTGCACAATGCTGAAGCCACTTTTGTCTTTCAAGGAGTTGATTAGAGCGGTTCTTCCATTTGTGACTATCTGTGCACTTTATTCCTTCATCTCATTTCTTTCTTAAACATCCTTGTGCTTTAATATCTCTCGTGTGATATTAAAAGCAAAAGCGGTGTAGGTCAGATACAGGAACTCCTATTTGAAATACATAAACTCTTCAATGCCCAGTTTGGCTTAGCTTCCAGCAGGGATGGTTGTAGGTGTTAGCACTTCTAAAGCATCACTGGACTGCTGTGGGAGAGGTAAAGAAGTCAAAAAACCACAACAAAATGAAAGTTCCCATTTTACCTAAATGTCTCTATGCTTTGGGTCTCCACAGTATAAATTATGGCATGAAATATTGATTTGTTGCAAGACATGGTTCTGTAGCTTATTTGCTTAACTTTTGTAGTATTCTAATGAAAATCCAATTTGATTTTGACAGGTTAGGGCTGTAGTTTCAAAGGCAAAGTGGCAGATTTGTAGATAGTGATTCCTTGAAGAGTGATTATAGGGACAGTTGCTTATATAATTACTGCATTATATGTATATTACCAGTGTTACATGACATTAAAATCAGTCATTAATCCTTTTTTATCATCCCCAGTAGCTAAAAACTCTGGGAAAGAGAAAAGTAGTGCAACTACCATGAGAAACAGAACGAGTCCTCAAAGGAGGTCCTGGTTGCTTAAGGAAATGTGGTACCATGTCTGATAAGGTTCTGTACATGTACTTCAGAGATTCTGTCATTCCACTTTGCAGATAATTTTCTTATCTAGAGCAATTAGGGCTATTTGTTGCTTGCATGGTTCTATGCTTTAATTCTGAGCAGCTGCTGCTGCCACTAAAGTAGTGTTTTCCTCTTGGGTATTTCCAGTACCAGCCCCAGCTCTCAGCTGTGCACTGAAGCATTGCAGCTCTTGCTTCTCCAGGCTAAAGTGGCTCTTCTACCACATCAGGCAGAGCAGGAGGGGCTATAAAGGAAGGCTCTTGGAGGTCATGGGTGTCTGCTCGTAGCAAAAGAAGCAGGGAGTTGTAACTTAGTTTTATTTTGCAAAGCAAAAGAATGCATAAGGATGCATAAGTGGGAGGGGAGTTGATCTAAGTGCTTGGACTTGGGACAGAAGTAATGAGTTCCCTGAATCTCTAGAGCTTCTAAATGTGTATAGTTCTTTGCAAGTGAAAGTGGGAGGGTTAAAACCATTGCATGCAGGGCATGGCATCTCCAGAGCTAGATCCTTCTTGATGTGGGAAAGGCAGTGCAAACTCTGAGGCTCTGAAGCTGAATATAACTATTCATCAGTCTTAGAACTGACATTTTTATGTGGTTTGGAGTCATACAGCAGCGACCTACGTGAAAGCAGCTGTGAAATGGTGATTGTATCTCTCTAAGCATTATGAGCTGCAGGGATTAAAGAGAATCTCTCCCAAACACACACATGCTCGCTCTGCCCATTTTCCAGTTCACTCTGTACAACAGAAGAATTAAATATTTAGTCATTTTCTCATCTTCAGGTAAGATTATGCTTTCTTTTAATGAATTCTGTTTTAATTAGTGGTTCAGGTGCTGGAAAAAAAGGACGCTGGGTTCAAAGTTTTATCTGCAAGGCTAAGCCTTTTCTGTGCAGGCAAACCCTGTCATTTGGACAGGCTGTTGTTTGAACCAAGCAAGTTTCAGCCACTGTTAATTAGTCTTTTTTTTTTTTTTACAATAATTTCTCTGGCATTTGCTCTGTGCTTAGCTAGGTAAAATAAACATTAAATCTCAATTAAGATTGCTATACTCGTCAAGCAGAAATTCTCTGTTGTATTCAGTTCCACTGCTTTTGGGCAAGCAAAGCTGTTGCTTTGAGTCTTTAAGTAATTTTCTATATCTACAGACAGTGGACAACAGGCTTTTATGGTCCCTTGAACATGGTGAAATACGCTGCAACAGATGTGCTTGTGAATAAAATACTGTAGTGAATTAATGGCAGGCCTGCTCGGGTTAGGTGTGTTGTGTAATGTCAAGGTGTGTCCTTAGCATAGGAAGCATGTTTTCTGGGAAGTACACCCTGACAAAGGGTGGAGAGCCAGACCCAGCTTCCTGCAGTAACAGCTGGTACCTCAGTGTGTTCACACAAACCCCACTGAGAGTGAAAAACCTGAGTGCTGGGAGGGGATTCATGTATCACGCTGGAATTCTTTTAAAAACACAAATATGGTACAACAGTGGAAAGGTAAGGTTTTTTTACAGATGAACCCTTCAACATCCATAAAAACTGGGAATTGTAGTGACTGACCCCTCTCTTGCTAGCAAAGGTTTGCTGTGCTGCCAGTGCCCTCTCCCCTCATCACGGTGTCAGAGTCCTGGCTCTTGTTCACCATCTGCAACTGGAACATCCAACTGGACTAAAATGTGTGGGAGTAGTGGGTGATTTCTTGATGCTTCACTTGAAACATACCCAGTGAGTGTAGTTTTGTCAGGGACTGGCCTGACAGTAGTGGTGGGGTGGGACGGTGGCTCTGTGTGTCTCTGCCTTTCTCCAGTGCTGGTGCAAAACACTGTGCCATGTTTTCCTGGAGAACTCATGCCTCTCTGAGTAGTGCTGAGAAAGTGTTTGTCACTGCTTTAATTTGCCAGGAAAGCGGGCTGCCTTGCCATTTGCATTACGGAGAAGAGCCCTGGCTCATTTATATGCAGGCAGCCAAGCCCAGGGAGTTTTCAGCATCCCATGAATCACACTGGGGGATGCCTGGCCCAAAACAGCATCTCTGCACTTCATGCTGAGACTTGACCAGAAGTAGGTGATGTGTGTCAGACAAAGAGTAATTAAATTTGTTTTCAAACAAAAGATAAAGAGACAGAAAGACACAGGCTTGTTCACCTGGGTCTCTGAATATTTTTGGAGCACAGCTTTTGCTGTGGAACCTTGAAGAAGTAAAAAATTATATAATTTTGTCTGTTCAGGGAGCTGAATTATTCATTTGAAATGAAAATATTTTATAATCATGTTTCAGAAAATAAATGTGATTTCTAGGCAACTATGCCTAATAAGAACCCTGTGGTATGAAATCTAGTCTATGACTGCTAAATAGTTCTCCGTCTTAAAGCTGTGCTGGGCTATGTGTATTTTTAGGCATCCTAGCAATAAATATTTTATAAAGTGCTGCAGACAGTCAAGGGAGGAAATGTTCTGTTGCAGAGGAATCCAATTTCAGGTTCCCCATAAAATGATGTGGTTTATAGGGTTTGATATCAGATACAAAAACAAGGATGTTATATAAAATGTATCAGATGTTATCACTGAAGAAACACCACAGTGTTGTGAATAATTTGTGATTCTTCAAAGAAAACTAGAAGGGCTCTAAGCAGGCCATGTAGTGATAAATATCAATCTACATGTGCTCCTATATTGATAAAAAAAAAGCTATTCCTTACTTTTATTAACAACAAGGTCAGATTGGTAGTAAAAGAAGACAAACAATCTTTATTGATACTTACACTACATGTATAATGGAGAATAAATACTGCAAATGCTCACTATGACTGCATATGCCGTGGAGAGAAGCCTGCCATCTCCAAGTCAGTATTTGAGGATTATACTCCCCTGTTGGAGGCTTTGCTCTGGCATTTCCAGAGCTCCTGCTTTGCAGCATCATGCGGTGCTGGCGCTTCCTGTATGTGCATTTTCCTTGTACATGAGAACCGCCTAACGCTCAGTCTGCTCCTGTTAAGTTGATGCAGGGGAGAACAGCCTTCCTTAAGCACAAATTGGCACATACAGCTGAGATTTAGCTATTAGCATCGTGTAATAATGGCACATTTAGCTTTCAGAGCAGAATGAGTGTAAACACTCTGTCTGCCGGCATTTGCTGCGCCCTGTTGAGCTGGGGAGCAGCCTCTCATGGAGCAGAGACAGCAGAAGGGGCAGTGGACTGGTGGTGTTGTGCTTCCTGCTCGTGGCAAGTGGGAGCTGCTGGCTGGGCCCCCTCTCCTGCTATCGGAAGCAAAATGCTCACTCTTCCCTGATTGCCCACTTGGAGGCTTCCAGCCACCCCTTTCTATGTCATGGTGGGTCGGTGCCTGCCTTTTCCTTGAGCTGCTTTCCATGCAAAGCCACCTTGGTGTTGCTCAATCAAAACTGAGTCATGGGTGCAGAAGATTTTAGGAGGAAGAAGCCATTTGCTTTTTGTCCTGCTTTTTTAACTGGAAGCTGTTGCATAAAGCTACAAGTGCAGAGCTATGCACACCTAGGTGGTAATTTCTCCTGAAGGAAATCCGTAACCAGAAAAGGACTTAAGACTGCAGGGAAGGCTTTCATTTCCTTTGCTTTTCCAGTGCTAAACCCCATATTAGGAATTAGGAAAATAGCAGCCATCTAATGGAAAATGTGTATTTCCCATTGCCATCACAGAAAACAGATTTCCTGAGTTCTGTGTTGGTTTAAAATGCTAGGATTGGGGGGCATTAGGAGATTTTGTGCATTTGCAAGCAAATGGTAGGAAAGAAGAGGACATTACAGCAGGCTTTTGCTTGGGTCTACAGCACTACAGCTACCTGGCATTGTGACTTATGAAGAAAATGGGAGCCAAGTTTCAAGACTGCAAAAGAAGAAAGAATGACGCGGTGTCAGGGTGTCCCCCATATTACAGGGTGGGAGTTACAGATGAGTTTTCTAGACATGTTTTCCCCAGTCAGTAAAGCCTCTGGGACTGTAGGTCCGTGTTTGTCGCCCATCAAGAGAGCTTTACTTTTAAACATTAACCTCATCTTCTCTTCATCTCTTTGTAATGTGGAGAATGGGGTAGGGAAGCTAAAGAGCAGCTCTATACACATCTGCTGATTATTGAAATCAGCTGCCACTTGTTTTATTGTCTGGAGTTCTGAAAATGAAAAAAAAAAGGGTAAAAAAGGCTAGGGGTTAACAGGACAGCCTGTATGCTCTGAAAACAGAGCAGGTACTTTCAAACTGAGCATTAGCATGTGTCAAGTGTGTTTTAGAAAATGCCTTTGCTGTATTACCCTTAAAAATACTACAGGGAGTGACTAGCCGACTACACATACTGATGGATGAGGTTAAGTATGACTTTCTAGTGTTGAAAAGGGCTGGTGAATTTTATTTCGAGGAAAAAAAAGCTAAAGGTAAATGATTGCTATGCTCAAAAAACACTGAGACATAGGGTTTTTTCCTAGTATTTTCAGCCTCCCAAATATCTGAGTGTAATTTGCTTAAGTAGATGTTCCATACCTACTTTAATTCAGCCGTTGCTACGGAAGGCTGTAAAGAACAAAGAGGGAGGCTGCAACATTTTCAGTGTGCTGAAGCAAAATATTAAGACATGCTGAAATATGTGTATGCTAAGTCGATAGGCTGCAGATACTGGGAAGGAAATCTTAAGGAACTGCCTCACTGTGTATCTGATGGAGTTTAGTGAGAGGCTGTCATTTTGGTAAGCAGAACATGGTCAGCTCCCCTGTGGCTGTATTTTATGTAGGGCACTCTGTTTGTAGCATGATGTATCTTTCATTACCAAAGACTTCACTGTGAAATTCAGCATCATGCTCTCCTAGGACTCATCCTGTTCTGGCTGTTGAAGCAGTTTTAAAGTATAAGATCAATTAATAAAGTTAATTGGGGATTAAAGTACAGTAGATTGAAGAAGGTGCTTGTAGTTGGCTGAGTATATGACTTGAGCACCACAAAGTCTGGTCTGCAGAGGTAGTTTGTCCATTGTCTGTGAGTTTTATGTTCATAGATTGCTGTGCAAAACTGAACTAGCTTCAAACCTAAACCCTCCCAACATACAGTTTTGATTTCAGTCCTGAAGCTGCCCATTAATATCACAAGTGTTGCACAATTGCATTTATTTTTAATTAATGTATCCAAGAAAATTTAGTTTAGCTGAGCAGTGAAGTATTATTAAATGGACTAAATACAAGCAAGGGTGATTCAGATATTTCTGCTTTATCTGCTGCTTGGGCTTTTGAGAATATTGAAAATGCAATTGAACATTGCATTTTCACACCCTTTATTTATGCTGAATAGTTATAAATTTTTTGCCTCAATCTAAGTTTTCCTTCCTTTGCTTCCAAATATTAACCTGATCTTAAACAACCACTATTCAAAGCAGACCCTATTTGAATAATATATTATATTATGCACAATAATTCAGGAAATGTAATTGATTGCTTTTAGAGTATATTTATATGACTTTGCCTTCTCAGAAAGAGCAGTTGGAATATCTAACTGAATGCACAGATATAAAGGGTTTTTCTGAGCATGATTAAGTATTGGTAACAAAACTATTCTTCCATTCCTAGTTGTTGGAAGTACATCACTGTAAGTAATCTACAAATCTTATTAGGATACAATGAGCACCAGGCAGTTTATATTCTGGTTAAGAACAGCATGCATGAGCTGAGCAGTAGGTTTGATAGCTAAGCTGCCACTGATGCACGTTCCCACAAATAATTGCTATAGCAACGTTGTCATAATGTCTGAGATCTGCCTCCCTTGGGTTTGCACATGAAGTTTTCTTTATGGTGAAACAAAATGCCTTCTCAAGTTGAAAATATGGTGTAATGGCGAGGCTATTGATGGCTTTTGCTTTTTAAATGCTTTTTTTTTTTCTTTAAGTAATTAAATTTCAAATGCTGAGAAGCATAATGGAACATTAGGGGAAATCATTTGCTGTCAGAGTGTCCATTCATCATGAAATTCAGTATTATGTGGCTCCTTCCATACAATTAATCTCTGCAAATTGGTGTGATCGGGTGAAGAAATTCACTGTGGGCAGTGTCACTTAACTTGTGGAGTTTTTTCTTTATTTCACATGAGTGCTTAGATGCTACACTTATGTTCTGTAAAAATCAATCAAAATAAGATTCCAGAGTTATTATTTCATTCCTTTCAAATTGCTGCACATTGTGATACAGGTTGTGTTTCTGCATATTAGGAAATCTTTGACTTACAGCACAGAAAACAGAGTTGCGTACACACCAGCATCCTTCAGGGACCCTCGTAATACAACTTGCATTTATGCAATGTTTTTTGGCCATATTCTGGATCCCAATTCCTGCTTCGTGGTGTTGGATAAAGCTAGCAAAGATGCCCCAAATGGCAAAGGCTACACAGCAGAGTAGCCAAGAAGTACTTGCCTATTTGGTGTCATAGTGAAAAATGTTCATGTGTGTCTGAGGACTACTTTTTTGATAGCTGATCTAGGAGGAGAGGAGTGGAACACTGCTTTGCAGCCAGCTCCTGTGCCCTTCTCCCTTCCAAGCAGCTCAAAATCTGTTCCCCTGCGTTGAAGCTTATTACAGATAATAAAGTTCATGATACATGGGCAACATTAAGTGAAGAGTGTTACTCCATTATCATTGAGAGATGATCAGAGAGGAACAGATGAAATAATTTCAGCCAGGCTCTCAGACTGGTGCAATGAAGTCTGAATAGTGACTGCAAAAGGAAGAGCACTGAGGGCAACAGAGGACTTCGATCATCCGAGCAGGCTAATTAGAAACCTTTCAGCAGGGACGCAAAGGTGAGCAGAGGTTATAAAAAATAGATTTTGCAGAGGTATTAGGGAGAAGAGAGAGGTCCCATGCTCCAAAGGACAGACCTCAAGAGAACAGCAGGGGAGGAGGAGGTTGAGTCCCTTGCATGAGACCACAGAATACTAAAGACAGGAGAAATCAATAACAGGCAATGTGTGAAGGTAGTTTTATAGCTTTGTTCAGATCTAAAGAATCTGGGGAATCTTGAGATATCTGGGGAGTCTAGTGATTGCATGTTTTTGTAAAGATGTTTAAAAAAGGGGGAAAAAAACCCATCTTTGGGTACTGAGGTGCTGTGCTGCAATGCTGAAAGGAGACGGTATTGAAGTTTCCTTAGAGTCATAAAAGCTTAAGTGCCTTGAGTGTAGACTTGAATGTGACCTTTTGACTGCTGTCCAGCGGGAGGAGCCCAGGGCACACCGACAGTGACAAACTGCCTGGGCGCCTCGTGGTGAAGTGGGAGAAGGACTGCAATGCACTGATTGAATTCAGATTTTCTCACATGTTCGCTGGCATCATTTTGGTCGCACAGTTTGCTCTCCTGACAGCAGTACGTGGCTGTTAGAGGCAGGAGAGCTAAATCTGAAGAGCTGCAGTGTTGTGGAGCTTGCTCTGCAGGCAGAGTCAGTGAGATGTCAGTGTGAGTGTAACAGCTTGTTCCCGTGAAGGGTCTGACACATCCCACTGCTGCCATTACATGGGGATGGATGAACCCATGCAGCTCCACCTCTGCCTGTGCATGCACAGAGCAAAGCCATGGGCTGGCTGGAGGTGCCTGCTCTGCCCTCCAAAGCTATGCACAAAACACTTGGTCGTTTCTCAGCAAAATGTATGCACCTGGGAGTTATACCAGTTTTCATTAACTTCATTTGTATCATAGTAACATTCCCATATAGACAAGAGTGACAGACTCAGGGAGTTTAATTATAGCCTTTCCTGACATAGCATGCCTATTTAGGGAGTCAGCTGAATGTTTTAGTTGCACCAGCAAGAACTTCTAGACACCCATCAGAGTTTGAGCCTGAGTCTTATGAAATTCTTTCTACTTTTAAACAGAAATCTTATGCTATCTTGCTGTTTGCAGTCCAGTCAAATGAAATTTCCTTGCTTTTGTATTTTATTTTCCTTGCTGTATTTCAACAGCTATAAGGTGTTATGAAAAGCAATTTTAACAGATAACTGATAGGTTCCTGCCAGGAAATAGAAAGACCTTGTGAAAATACAGTGCCATACTGAATAACTGGGGTGTGCCTAGATGGTTAATTTCTCATTTAAAATGAGAATCCTATTTTAAATTCTCTGCCATATTCCTAGCTATTGTTCATAATGTAATAATGAAGGTCAAAAATCCAGACTTTATGTGACTTAATAATTTTAACTTTTTTTTATTTTTGATTACCTCATGGCAAAACTGTCTTTGCAGTATGACTCAGAAGCGTGCCATGCGGCAGTAAGAACAGCGATTAGTACGTAGCCTTAGGCATACTCAAGTTTAAGATAATTCCCTATGGGTTTGGGCTCTCAGTTTTAAACAATATCACAAGAAATTATGGGCCAGATGCACAACTGAAGTGTGAACATTTTGTTTCTCTGGAACTGTGGCTTTACACCAGCTGACATTCAAATATGTTATTATTAATCTGTACCAGCATTTTATTTAAGATGGCATCAGATTGTGCAGACATAAGCCATGTGAATTAAGGCTTCATGTCAGACTTGAGTTCTGGCATCCCCTAATTGCTGGGTGTTCATTCTCTTTCACACTTAAAATTTTCCAAACCAAATGTTTTGTATCATGGTTTTTCGAGTTCTTTTCAAAACAAACATCAGAAACCTGTTCCACTATGCACCATGGAACTGACACCCTGAAATGGACTGCTGGAGCCCATGGATTCACCTGCCAGATTTTTGCCTTACACTTATGTCTTTTAAATGATGGATCCCAGTGGGCCAGACATCTGCTGGAAAATTCAAGTCTTTGCTAGAGTGATTAGCAAGTTATGATTGACAGTGAAAGGAAAGTGAAATCTTGGTGCCTGTTCCAATGGCTACAGGTCTGTAATTTTTCCAATCTCTAATAATTCCAACGACTGGTCCAGCATGCTTTGTCCTTATCCCAAACTTCCCCACGCCCACAGTTCTCCATGGCTCTCCATGTGCCACTTTGCTGATTTACCGTAGGTCTTTTTCCCCTCATCCTCTCTTCCCTTTGTAATGGTCTGTGTCCCCCAAGATGTACAGCAAGCACAGTGTTTTATTTCTCTTCCCAAATCCTCCGACATCTTACCTCAGTTACTTTTCACCCATTCCTGACCCCTCATCTCAGTATCCCATCTTGCCATTGCTCTGAGCCTGATTTTTCTCTCTTTCCTACTCAAGTCTAGGCTATTCCTCCACACCACCCAAATGCCATCAGCAGCAGTATGGACAGCAGAGGAGAAATTGTCTTCCAGGCCTCAGTTCCTCTCTTTGGTATTGGAAAACCACTATCTATCCTTTAAAGCAGGACCATATTTTTAGGTCCCAAACCCAAATACTTCCTGTGTGAGACGAAGTTTTTTCTTAACCTGCACAGATTTTCATACATGTTATGAAAAACGGAGGTTCCTGGTCAACAAGGTGGTTATAAATAACATCTGCTTATAAATAATATCACAGCAATCACCTGGAGCATCTCCCAGCTGTGCAAAGCCTGGTGCTTTCCTGGAGCGTGTTTGTCACCTGAATTTTGACTGCTCTTGTGAAATAAAAGCATCATAAACAAACCCGAACACCTCTGCAACAAATGTACACTTTCAGAAACTGTGTAATTAATAGTATCTCTGAAACAATGGCTTTAATGAAACTTATTTTGACTGAAAGGCAATTAGGCATTGTGTTTTCCCAGTGCATGTGTAGCTGACTAACTTTTGTTAGTGTTACCAAGTTGTACTTGCAGAATGCAGCTCCTGTGCAGAACATTTCTCATCCCTGCAGAACTAGTAGGTTATTTCCTCAGTATTTTCCCTGGTCCTGCCTTTATTGTTTGAGTTTTTTAATTAAAACATTAAGATAAGGAAATGTGGAAATTTTTTAGTAGTAGAACTGATTGCTTTATATTTGAAAAGGCTGTGCTTCAAAGACAGGTTTGTAGGAAAACAGCTTCAGTTTTGCTTTCCCTGCTTTGGATAAACCTGGGAAAACTGGTGATGCTGGGGAATAAATGTGACAAAGGGTCTAATATCTGGGGGGGAACAGTGTGCCCTCTTGGACTCTCAAAAAGTTTAAATTTTATTCTTTATTGTAAGACTTGAGGAAGGAAAGTGTTGGCAGTGGGACTGGTGCTCATTTTCCTTCAGGAGAGGGAAACTGTGCTTGAGAGAGGGACACTAGCAGATTCTTGCATGATCTGACTGACTCAAAATAATTTGCCTTGAGCCAAAGGCATGCTCAAATGAACTTGAAGAACATGGTATGGGTAGGTCAGTGTTAAATAGAAGATGCTGTATTTTCCTCTATTGTCTCAGTCTCTCACTTGTCTCTGGAGCAAGAGGAGATTTCTGGTTTACCTAAATGGCTAAAAAGCAGTCTAATAGTTTATGCAGTTTCTTAGAAGATAAGAAAGCTTTTTCCACCCTGAAAACATGCTAAGTGAGAACAGAGACTCCATGTGAGTTTCAGGAAGTATTCCTTCTGAAGGGCTTTCCTTGCCTTCTCCTCCATTGAGACCGTAAAAAAATCCCCACGGATATCAGTAGACCAAGATGTTCTTGTGTGGCACAATTTAATAGTCAGGGGGACTCACAGTAAGGAAAACTGGCAGTACTGTAATTGTGTAAAAAAGATGGAAGTGTAGTTCAGAGTTAGTACCTTTCTAACTTTGCTGTATTTTCGTAACTAAATGAATCACAGAGTCACAGAATATCTGGTTGAAAGGGACTTCAAGGATTAACCAGCCCAACCGAGTCTTAAAAGCATCCAATATTGATTCCAGTCATTTCTCTAACAATAAAGTTTTGCTAAGAATGGTCTGAAAACTTGTGATTAAATTGCAAAAAAACCCAAAACCCCACAACACCAACAAAAAAGGCTATGCTAGCAGCTCAATGGTCAATTAAAAGAAACTCCACTTCCCCAACAAAAACTCAAATTATCAGTTTTGAAGGCTTTAATAATGCTATGCCTGAGTTTTCTGAGATAAATACAAATGCAGCAAGACTCATATTCCAAAAATTCGACAATCTCTGTACATGTGATTGGTAATACAGGGATATAAATTAAAAGATTTGCTATCACTGTTGCGATGTTGCCATTTAATAAGTACAGTCTCTCTCTGAGTTAATATGAAAAAGTCTCCTCTGTGTTTTGTGAGTTCAGAATTAATGGAGACCAAAATGTTTACTTCAGCAAAAGAGATGGCTAAAAATAAAGTGATACCAGAAGATAAAAGCATAATGCTCAGAAACATTTCCCTCGTACTTAGAGACAAAATAATTTTCTCGCCTAGGAGAAAATAATAGGAATGCATTTCATCAACCACATTCTATTCCATATATTTTAGGCTCAGTGCAAATGTAAAAACAAAAATCAAAGTGTATTTTTGTTGCTCTTGCTGTGGAATGAGCTATGGTGTTTATGGGAGAGGAATATGGATGTTCTGGAAAGGATCTTGGAAAGAAAGCACAAGAGACTTTTAAAGAATTTGCAGATTATCTGTCTCTTGTTTTCAACCTATTTTCATTACCTGGGGGAAATAAGGGTGAAACAGGTAACTTGAAAAGTAGCATAGCTTTTTCTGATCAGTATGATCCATGGCAGAAGTATTTGTAATTGCAGAATGAAAATTAGCCAACAAAATTATTTCTGGAACCAGAAATATTACACCACTGTGAATCTAAAAGTTAGATGAGAAAGGAGTAAGGTGGTGACTCACTCGTTCTTTATCAAAGCAGCCATGGCAGCCTTCACAAATGGCACAGTATAAATAATAGGCATTATGCAATTAAGTGCCCATGGTTTTGGTAACTGGCATGTTGCATAGCAGTGTCTGCTTTCAAGAGATAAAGTCCAGTTTTGTGCCACATCTCTTCATCTGTGGTTTTTTTTCCTCCATCATGAGAGAAAAATGAGTATTGCGCTAGTTGTGCTAGCATCTTCATGTGGATTGCTCCAGGCTCTGGGTCAGACCAAGCCTGAGGGGTCAGCCAGCAGTTCCCAAGGGTCCTGAGAGCAGGGAGTGAGCTCTTGTTTACATCAGCCCCACTGCAGAAGGGAGGGAGAGGGCAAGATGGAGCAAAGGGAACAGTGAAGACATGGTAGAGAGCTCATACCTTGCTGATTCCCAGCCAGCCATCCCCAATATTTCCAGTGGAAAGGATAGAAGCAGTTTTATCTTTTTACTGTGCCTATAGTTCTGAATCAGTCAGAAGCAAGACAGTACCATAGTGGTTTTTTTGGAAAGGGAACCAAACCCTGGTCTCCTCATCTGGCACTGCAAAACAAATTTAGGTCTTAATCAATGCAAAAATATTCATGATGCTGACATGACTCCTTGTGCTCAGGGGTTTATGACGTGAGTTGGCCTTGATGTGAAGGGTGTGGAAGATGGACAACTCATTCTTGATTACAGCCAGCAATGCTTTGAAGCATTAATCCAGCATTCATGGTAAACATCAGTTGTTCCTTGATGCAAATATCAAATTACCTCAAAAAATAAACCATCATACTCTTAACATTCTGATACTGTGTGGTTGCTGCTTGCTCTGCTTCCAAGAGCCACAGCTAGTGCAGGATCAGCTTGTTCCAATAAGAGAAGTCCAAAGTAGCCCCTGCTGATAAACAGTGAGTGTTCTATTAAATATCTCCTTGTAAAGCCTTTAAATATGGAAGAGTGGCCAGTGGAAAATGTATTAATGGAGATGTGTGCATTTTCATTTGTTACCCAACTGGGAGAAGAACATGGAAGAAAAACAGTGGGATAATTTTCTAGGCAGCAAATCCAAAAAGTTTCAAAAGGGGGCAAGAAATGCGATATTTTAAAATAAATTTAATATAGAAATTGCTTTTGGTCTACATCTGTGAAATTAACATAATCCATGTGTTGCAGGAGGTAAGGAACATGACCTGATAGGAAAATGTTTGGATTATTTTCTTATTTTTAATTAGTAATACTTTTATTTTTAAAGATTAGTGCAGACTGCTGCCTGGCTATCTGTCCAGGTAAAATGTTGTAGCTTTGCCAGCATGTGGATTTCTCAGCTCTGGTTCTACTTCTTTACAGATGAGATGAGTAACTCTAAGACTTTGACCAAAGCAATTAACTTCAAATTCTGAGCTCAAAGGCACACAGTTTTGTTGACATTATTTTACCATAAATCCGTTTCTCAAATCTATTCCTGCTATTTGTGGTAATTTTGCCCATGAGAATTTAGATCTTTGGGTGGAGGAGGATGGCTGGAGAAATAATGCAAAAGTTTTTCTGCATGGAATGAATGCCATAGATTTTAAGGCTATTGTGTGGAAAGATAAACTGTCTGTATGTAGAGAGGTGGAGGCTAGAATTGAGGTGACTGTTTTGCTGCATGGAGCAGATGTGTTCCCATCACTGCTGGGATTTGAGGACAGAGGCTGAAGGTGCCCTGCAGGGCATCTGAGGCATAGTCTTGAGCTTTTCACCTACACCTCTGAGTTTAATTTCTACAACACTCATTTCACTTACTGAAAGGCCTTATTGTATTTGGTTGCTATATCCTCGAGCTTTCTTTTTTTTTTTTTCCTGTAAGAGGAACTTATTAATCAAGGCTTTTGCTTTCTCCCAGCATCAAACACTGACAATTCAAGAAATAACATGGTAGTATTAATTAGATCAGAGCCAGTTTTGAGAAAGTTCAATTTTCAGTTACTGTATTTTCACGTTACAGGGTAATAACATGTCAGCAATTAGCAAAAGATTTAATAAATACTGTGCATGTGCTTGAAATATTTGCATTTTAATACCCATGTCCAGAAATAAGGTTTTCAGTAGCACAGTGCTGAGAAAATACTTTTTGGATGTGGGTGGATGAGCAGTAATTGATGCACATGTACTTGTTTGACCTATAGCAGGTTAAATACAACATTTGAGGCAGTTGTCTAAACAGCAAATCATCTAGAGCTGATATTACTGTTACATCACTATTGCCTCTTTCCCAGCAAACTGCCTCATGCAGTGGGAGGTTATTAACACCAGATGAGGAGTACACCTGATTAATGTGACATACTCGAGTTTCTTTCCACAACTGTCTCAATAACCAGTCACGAAGATCTGCTTCATACACCGAGAATTAAATTCAAATTATGCAGCCTTGGCTAGAAAATTGTGCAGTTAATCCCATCCTGAAAAACGAAATCTGAGTTTTTCCACATGAAGTCTTTTGTGATGTTTCATACCCTGCTGATTTCTGCCAGCACTCCCATTGATTTAGGTTACTTTATTCCTCCATTTAAAAGGGAAAAATGGGGGGAAAGGAATATATGCAAGGGATTAATTTTTGGGAAAGTCCCTTTCTGCCTCAGAAATTATTGTGTCCAGTACAAAAGTACAAAAGGACTGCTCTACGCTCCTTTATGTAGACGCTGCATGAACCATATTTTCCAAGAAAAGTTTGCCACACCTAATGAAGAAGACAGTAGTGTTTATCTGTTGGGTTTCCAAAACCTTTGTTTATACTGTGGCTGTAGCTATATAGGCTTTTGCTAAATTGAAGCAGACCTTTATGTTTAAGATGGGGTTTTTTTTTGTTATCACTTGTAGCTGATTCTCTCTGAACTAAATTGCAATTATTTGAATAAGCTTTGTTTTCAAGAGGAAAAATGAAGCAAGCAGAGATGATAATTAGGCATTACAGAAAAGGGGAAAAGGAGAATTAGAGGTTTAATTTCCTTGTCTATATCTGAAAGTATGTTCTCAGACAATCATTTGCTAACAGTCATTGGATTCTTACCCATTAATCTTCACATAATCATGCCTCTTGATATCAACTCCCTTGTACCCTGGCCCCCCCCTTTTGCCTCCTTGTCTCCTTTGCTCCCATGACCTCACCAATAATTTTTCACTTCCTTCCTTCCCTTTTTTTCACTTTCCTTCCAATAATTTTTACTTCCGCTCCCAACACAGCCATGCTCCATATTCCCACGCCTTGACCATGCCCTTGATCCTAACCATGGGTGCTGCCTGCCTCTCTCTGTGCCACCCTGCCCGTCCTCATCTCCACGCTCACCAGACGGTTCCAAACACGTGGAGTTTCCTCAGAGAGGCTTTGCAGCCTCGGCAGTGCTCACCAGGCACCATCTGTTCCCAGCATCTCCTTGGCCAGTCACAGGCTCCTGCCTGGCTTTCCTGTGCCTGCTTTCTTTCTGACCTTCCTTCCTGCTCTATGGGAGCATAATTTTGGGAAATGTGCTAGATCAGAGCCTGTGTAACTGCCAGTGCCTCTCAGCACCATCCTCACCTGACCCTTCTCATTCTCTGCTCCCTCTCCCACTCATTTGTTGTCCAAAATCAAACTCAAAGCTCCTCAGAGCAGAGCCTTTGCCTTCCAGCTGCCTTTAGCACCAGCACAACAGCACTGGTCTCTGCTATCATTCAGCACCAGAGCTGTACAAATAAATAAGAGTAATTCTGAGTTAAGCAGTTGAAGTTCTCATCTAAAATAATTTAAAGTGTAGACATAAGAGGTTGTGCTGGTTATAATTCATATAATAATTTAGGACTGCTAGTTTTTAGCTATTGTGTAATTTGGATTTGCTTGCAGTTCTCATTGGATAAAGTATATTATTGAACAAGAAAGGAATAAACTATATTCAGAGTAGCTGTAGGGTGCTATGATTTAAAGGAGAGCTGGTGCAATACTACAGCAGAAAATATGCAGGATCCATTATACTGTTAATGAATGCACAGCTCAGATTGGTGATTTAATTTTTAGGTCATATTTCTCTCGTACCCTCAGGTATAGTAGACATCATACATAAAAATGGAATAAGTTGGTGTGTATTTAATCTCAGTCATGAAAAGAAATGAATAATAATAATAAAAAATTACTTTCCTGTATTGTTTATTCGTTTGCAATTATTTCTTTTGACACAGCATTCAAAGAGCACTATTAGAGGGGCACAGCCATATTTTCTGGTACTAGTTTTGAATCAGTGATAGTAACTTTTGAGGCAGCTTGATATTTATCCATAGCTACAGACTGTCACTGTATTTAAGCCATGACTACAGCATCATTTTTTAATCTGGCCAGGAGCTTTCTTGAAATAGTCACCATTTCCTTCCTCAGGCAAGGTGGCAGATTGGTGATATTTTAAACTGTCTCTTGGCTGAGAGACAAATCTAAATTTCTTTATTTTTGCAAGCAGATGTAGCTGATGTAAGCAAGACCTATTCCTGCAGGGGCCACACCCATGAATATGGAACCAACATGCTGCAATGACTTCTAGTTTTACTAAATGTGGGATTTTTTTAGCTCCATTTTTTTATTGCCATGTTAATTGTAAGCTTTTTTTGATGTGTGTACAGCTCTCCAGCTTTTTGAGAATCCACATTTTACAGTGGACTGCATTTTAAATTGTAGTCACAGCTGCAAATTGAATCTGAAAAAATCTCTGAAAATACACAAAGAAAAGAAGAAGCAATTAAAAGAAATTCCGTCTGACCTTTTATGCTGTACACCTACTATTTTTTTTTTATTTCTTACAACTGGAGTATCACCTCTTAAATGAATTTGAGCAACTCACCCAAGACACATTCTAATCCGATCTTGTATGATGATGATACCAGTTGGATGTTATCCTATTAGGCACTCACTGTAAATAAGGGATTTTCCACTGACTTTTAAATCCTTGATTAATGAGACTGCTTGAAGCAGTGTCCTGTAAATTAGCCATAGTGCTAGCAACAATGGCAATTCACTTAGGAGAACTGATTTGTTTTAAATCTTCCCATCCAAATTAAAAAGCATGAGGAAAAGATAATGTCAAGTAAGAAAAACACATTACTCTATATTGCATTATTGATCTGCACCTCATGGCTGTCTGACACCCTCAGGTCTAAATTCTACTCTCTCTTCAGGTAAATTCCCATCAGTCAGAGCTCTTCTGGAGAAAAAACTCCAGAAATAACTGGCCCACAGTATTTATTTATGTATTCTTTATATTCTCTCATGTTTTAGCTAATTCTGAATCCCATTTTGAATTCTGTCAGGCAGACCAATAGCTTTGGTCACTGCCATCTCACCTGCCTTTCACAGCTCCTTTGCTCTTTTCTCTGAAAATATGTATGAGTAGCAGCAAAGGGGTATTTGTGTTTGGGGAGAGGTGAATAGGGGCAGATTGTGACACATCTTTTAATTGACACTTAAACTCAAATTCTTCAGATATTTTTCTGAAGAAAAACACTTTTCACATCATCTTATCACTTTGCTTCTTATTCAACTACTGACACTTGATTTATTGCTTGCAAGAAAATTAGTTTTTATACCAAGTATTGACTGAGATACACATTACTTCCTTTAATATGCTGGGACATTAATGAGGTCTTTCTCGACATTCTATATTCACATTTATTTAAGGTATTATTCAATTCTATACCCATAATATGCATGCATTTTTATCATTCAAGAACAACCCTTTCTTCTTGTAGAAGTATGAATACTCTTTCTATAGATTGAAAGTAGTGTCACTTTATGAAGACAGTTTTGACACTCTCTTATAAGTAGCTGAGCAAAGTATCTCTCAGACATTAAGATACTTAAAGCTCATTATTTTCCTGGTGATTTTGAATTACCAGGATTTTGAATGTGGTGCAAATTGTACAAAGCAGTAGAGTTCCCTAAAGTCTTACCATGCTGTCCTATATCAAGAGTAATCAGAGACACTTCAATAATCCCTTAAATCTGTTTGATCACTTCTTGTTGGGTCACTCGAGTTACAAGAGTGACTCATTTGTGCATGGGCCAAAGCACCCCTAATCAAAATTCCAGTTAAACCAGTAGGTTTGAGACCATTTCTTGCTGTGATTATTGGATATGCATGTGATCCTCTCTGTTTAATGGTATTTGTGTAGAGCTCCTCAGTGATCCATTGATAAATATTCAGAGTTCTGGCTACAGGTCATAAAAGTATTGTCTTATCCAGTGTTGTGAGCAAAATGAAAACTTTGACACTGTGGCTTCACTTACCAAATTGAAACTCTTTGGGAGATGCATGATACTTTATGTACTTATTATTATGTTTTTATACTTAATGGTGGTTGGGTTTACAGTACAGAGATATTTTCTTATGGGCAGGCTTTGTTGGTTACTTGGTTATTTTTTCTTTGTATTAAAGAAAAGAAAAAAAAAAGGTAATTTTCCTCAAAGAGAGGAAACCAAGCTCCTGGTTTTCAGGCTTAAATGGTTGTCATCTGGGGAAAAGAAATGGACATTGGAAATTGGAAAAATATTCAAAAGGATGTTTGCAGCTGGTTTGTGTTCCAGCTTTGGTTTTCTACATGGTAGAAATGAATAAAAACTAGAACACTTTTTTGGGGTGTTTTTGCAAATCTGCCAAATAATTTTGGCAGTATTTGAGGTTTACAGCTGTTTCCTCTAGCTACAAATTTTCTCAGCTATAAGGAAAAATAATTTTTTGTGATTATGGCATCCAAACATAGCTGTTGTCTATAGCTTTTTTGATTACCTTCAGCAAGTTACTTCATTCTGTTATGCCTCAGTCTCTTACCTCTGAAATATATTATTATTATTATTATGGGCTTTTCTTTGTTATGCCTCACATATTAATGAATGTATTCCTGTATCACTTTCCTACTTCAGAGAAGTGCTGAAAGCTTATATTCATTAATATTCTTGAAGCATGACAAAGTAAAGCCTATTACTGTAATATGCTTCGGTTTAAAACTCTGGTTAGAATAATAATGATAAACAGCATTGGTTAGCCTTTGGCCCTGCTGCACAGCTATAAAATTTTTACATCTTCAGATTTAAACTGATGAAGGAAAACTCTCATGCATTTTATGTCCCTCCTCTATACCCATGGAGAGATAAAGGAAGAAAGTTTCGTATTCACTGAAATGGGCTGTTGGCATATTTATCGTACAGGAATCCAAGAATGGCTTTTTGCCTGCAATGTACTTGTTTGAATATGATGTAGTATTTTATTCTCTCCATGTGTTTCCTTCGGTGAGGTGAACAAAAGTTTGAAATGGACAGTTATGAAATGCCTCGCCCATAGGAAAAGCATCTTCCTAACATCTTTAGTAATTTCTTAAGAAATGGCCAGGTGCATGACATTTATATTTCCCTCCTATTATTTCTCTGAATTAGTGTAGATATTCTTATTACATTTCTAAATCACTGTTCTCAGAGGTGGCTTGAAAACATATTCATTTTTTCATGTTGACTGATTGATTGCCTCAGTGTTTCATTGAATATCTTATTGTTCTTGCACTGTAAGAAGCAGTAGATAGGAATTCCCCAGTGCTTTTTTTAACTTTTATGGATGCATGGTAATACATCCACTGGTTTGTCTGCTTTGTCTTGATTTATATGATTTCTTTATACAAAAAAAATTGTCCAAATGCATTTTGGCCCTAGGACCTAAACATAGCACTCACATAATGCTTCACTTTTTAAAAAAAAATAAGAGGTTTCCACTTATTTAAGAAAATACCATAAAAATTTCTAGCATATACACATTTATTATTGTTTTCCTTCCTTGACTTTCTTTTCATTAAATAGTTTTCAGCTCAGTGAGAGACACATTTGCTTCTTTTCCTTTTTTAGTTTTTACTCTCTATCTGAGAAAGCAAGTGCAGTTAATGGAGAAAACATCACTACATTTATAATAATTTTAACAGCTGCACTGCAGGCAGTTCATTATTTTGACTTGTTTTTTAATGCCCTCAGTGTTCTCAGTAATATCATAGTAGAGATAGTGGAGATAAAGAGGGAAGACCAGCCTCAATATACATATTCTGTCCTTCTACTTTCTGTCCTTATTACAAAAATATATGAAAATGTGTAAGCACCCACACTGGATATCTAACACAGTTCTAAATCCTGACAAGTGCAAATTGAAAAGCAAAGTCCCATTAATACAGAGTTGGAGAGTGTCACTGCACCATTACACTTCAAGTCTGGAATGTTTTGGGCCTTGCATAAATTCCAAAAAAAAGAAAAAAAAAGAATACATGCTGGTGAGAATCTTACAAGATATTCAGTCAATTCAAGTACATATATTTGACTCTTATTTTCTTTGCAGACTACGGATGACATCCTGGTGGCCTCGGCTGAATGTCCTAGCGATGACGAGGACATCGATCCCTGTGAGCCGAGCTCAGGTGGGTTAGGTTAGTCAACTTTTTTTATTACTTTCTTTTCTTTCATATTTGCATGCTGCAGTTCCCCAGAGTCCCAGCTAGCAGGACGGTGCTTTCAGGCATCACAAGGGGGGGTTGAATTGGGCCTTTTCTACATGTGGTGGTGTTAGCAGAGAGGAAGAGTCTTCTCCAAGACATCAGATGGGAGCAGATGTCATGATCAAAGTTATGGCTTGGCTGGGGACCTGAGGATGGACTAGGAAGCACATTCTAGGGCCCCTGTAACTCTGTTCTGATAAAGAGGGTACAGCTTCATTTAGCAGGAAGGTGTTGCTATTGTTTGTGCCTTAAGCACTGCCCTTAATAAGATTAAAAAATATCATGTTGAAAATGTCATGTTATGTCATGGAATCATAGAATGGCCCAAGTTGAAAGGAACCTTAAAAATCATCTATTTCCAACTCCCTGATGTGGTCAGGGACACTTTTCACTAGACCAGGTTGCTCAAAACTCCAACAAACCTGGCCTTGAACAGTTCCAGGGATGGGGCATCCACAGCTTCTCTGGGCAACCAGTGCCTCACCACCCTCACAGGGAAGAATTTTTTTCCTAATATCTAATCTAAACCTAGTGTCTTTCAGTTTGAATCCATTTCCCCTTGTCCTGTCACTACAGCTCTTGTAAAAAGTCCCTCTCCATTTTTTCTATAGGTTGCCTTCATGCACTGGAAGGTAGAGTTGAATTAAGTTTTAATTACTGTTAGTGGTATGAAATTTTGTATAGATAGATAAAACCTGAAGACATGGAATACAACAATCTCAAGTTTCAAATTGTTTTATGTTTTTTTTCCCAAGCCAGGACTATTCAGAGTGCATGTTTTAGCTGTAACCAGAAACAAGATATTTTGATATTCTAGTATTTTCCGTGAAACAAAAACTTGGTAGTGTTTTGGTCATGTCTTTCCTACTCCACTGAATAGTGGAGATCTGGTAATAGTTCTTCTCTGTGAAATAATAGAAAGTTTTGGGTTGGAAGAGGCCTTTAATTATATCTAGTTCCAAAACTCTGCCCTAATAGGCAGGACAGCTTCCACTAGACCTGGTTGCTCAAAACCCCACCCAGCCTAGCCTTGGACACTTTAGGGGATGGAACATCCACAGCTCCTGTGGGCAATCTGTTCTGATTAATTATGTTCAGTTAAATACTACGTACTCTCTCTAAAAATCCCAATACTTATCATTAAAGTGGAAAGGCTGCAAAATTTCCTATCAATCTGAAAAACTGTATTACTCTATATCCTTTAAAATAATCCTAGATAGTCCAGTGAATTATTCCTGCTTCCTTGTTGGTTTGGTTCAGGTTTTATATCTCCTGAGTGAACAGTTCATGGTACCATACAGATTCAGTTTTCCTTAGAATTTTCCCCAGAATTCCCTTGAATTCTGTGCTGTTCGGTAGCATGCCCATTGCTAGTTGTCTGAGGTAATTTGGTAGTCTTTGGTACTTGCTACTTCACTTAATAGTAAAAAAATTAAGAGCTGTTTGTTGTGCAATAACATATTTAGCTTGAGTAGAAACCTATTTAATTTGAGATTAATACATTAATGCAAATAACAACTAAGAGCCATCTTAGTATGGTGCCAAACTCTGGGGCAGGAGAAACGTCTACATAGCCCTAAGAGAAATGAAACTTTTCTTCATGTGCAAATGTGTGGTTCCTATGTTAAGTCACAGTGCTTGATACCCACGTACAAGAATTATTTACTTGAACTGAAGTAAAGGCAGAGACATTTATGTCTTGTCTCAATGTATGACAGACCTGCAGGATGGCGCTTGAGCTCTTCCAGGAAGCAATTTACAGATTTGATGACGATACTTAAGGATTATTTTCTTTTGCTTTCCAATTAAAGGATTTCAGAGTAATTTTCAAAATTCCATGAAATTGAATGATTGTTCTCAAAACTGAGGAGCTATGGGTACACTCACACAGTTTTGTACCTCTCAGGGAGATATTTCACTTGCAGAAGTCTCAGACATTATGATCAAGATATTCAGGAATATTTTTTTCCTGCATCATCATTCTCATTTACAAATTCTTGAGTTTAGCAAGACTGTCCTCTCCAGTATGAGTCAGTGCAGTAGCTTGTATGGCTCCGAGCTCATTCATGCCAGTTGTTTCCTTCTTTTTCTTATCTCAGGCAGTGCTGTTCAATAGATAAATTGACTTTTTGGGGGGGGGGGGGTCATTTTATTTTATAAGGTAATTTTAAAGCAATATATTGCTTACGTAGCACTAAATAATTTTCCAAATCCAAATCATCCAAATCATCCAAATCATCCAAATCTGGGAATGCAGCTTTGGTATTAAAGCTGTATTTGTATTTTCTCAGGCTTACAGCTCACTGAAAGCCAATGAAATTTTAGAATAATTCTTCTCTGAGGTAGTTTGAGCTCTGGGGCTGCAGTGTTTGGTAGTCCTGAGCTGTGCAGAGTCATTTAGCTGGTGGGGGCAAGAATAGGAGGGGTGAAATGAAACTTTCTGATAGCTTATTGTTTCTGTCCAAACTATGGTTCAGGAGAGGGATGTGAATGTTAGTCTTTCAGCAAAAAATTGCCATTAGCTTTACATGCTGGTGTTCAGCTTTCTTGTTTTAGCTTAGCATTCATCACACAGCTACACTTCCCATTTTTGTTTATTTGAGAATGGTTTTACTGTTTCATTTGTCAGATCCCAACTGCTACTGCTTTTTTTTTTTTAAACTGTGGATTGGCACAGGAATTACGTTCTGCATAATCCCAGTTGTCTGGATCATTTTATCTGTCATTCTTCTCATCAAAATGTCACTCGTCCTCCCACTCTCAACTTTTAAAAGCTGTTAATTTGCCTTCATCAGCCTTATCATTTTATCATACTTGAAAATACTTGAACAAAAGGGGTTACTGAAGTTGTAACTTCTGGCATATCAGTCTCTCTGTTTTAGTCTTAGTCACTTAGTGTTATGAATAACCTTTCTCCATGAATAGTCAGGTAGGCATTGCTCAATCTCCATAATACTGCAGTCTCCATGTGGATTTGAACTACTCCTAACAGTAGGCTGGAATTTAAGGAGAGAAGCACAATGTTGTTGGCAGTGAGAGTCTGATGATTGTTTTTCTTTTCAGTTGGAATAGGAGATACAGAAGGATATGTCCCTCTATTTAAAATATCCCCATGGTTCAGTTCAGCTTTTTCCCCTTCATTCTTTTCAGAAACCAGGCTGGCTTCTCCACAGCTACTCCTCAACTAATGGTGGTGAAACTTACGTATCCTAACAAGTAATTCTAGGAGGCTGAATATAAGATGGTTAGGGCAGTTTTATGTTTTCACTTCAGAGGCTGCAGTCTGGGATCCTTCAGCAAAGAAATCTACCTCATGGCAAGAGATGATGCACTCAGAGCTGTGTGGTCAATGTTTTTCTACCAAGAATTCAGTCAAGGGATGGCCA
Organism: Leptocoma aspasia; assembly: GCA_013399835.1. Classification (NCBI taxonomy): domain Eukaryota; kingdom Metazoa; phylum Chordata; class Aves; order Passeriformes; family Nectariniidae; genus Leptocoma; species Leptocoma aspasia. Next base: position 223,434 of record VXAX01008069.1, read on the forward strand.
AAGCCCCTGCAATTTTATTAACAGAGCCATAACTCAGTATTTCTGTGATGATTGCCCATAATATGCCTATTTCTAACCAATGTTCCCAGCTCCAAATGAGAGCCTGTTCAACAAGCAGTTTGAATATGGTACGCCTATATCTCATATAAAATGCTGCTTATCCAGATTTTACTAATTAGTGAGATTTATCCGTAAAATAGGGCTTTTTTCCTAGTACGAATATGTTGCATTTTGTAGTGGCTAACAAGTCCCACTCTGCCACCACCAGCTTTGCTTTCTGTGCACCTGTCTGCTAGATAATAAATAGAAAGATGCAATTTGCCACAAATTTCACATAGGACATAAAAATGTAAACCCGATTAGGAGCTGCTGAGCAGCAATCCCATCATCTTGTCTGGAACATAAAGTCACAAAAATTATAATTGCAGATTTCATTGTGGTATACAAACTGCTAAATGTGCCATAATTGGATGAAGTAATAACAAATTTATTAGCATGCAAAACTTAGTCAACATATTTTTTTTGCATTATGTTTTGTGTAGTAAGGCAACAAGTATTGCTTTCACAGTCTCTCCACCTTCCCCTAAATACCAATAACAACATGAAGATTGAGGATGATGATAATAATAATAAAAAAAATAGTTTATATGTCCTCAACTTCATGTTATGGAGGAAATAATAAAACCTTTTCATTTTGTAGACAAGTTACAAAAAAATTTAGTGGTAACCTATCCAAGAAAAAAGAACCTGGGACAATTTACTGATTTTACATGAGGAGTTATAAAACTGCAGGTGGAGAAATTGCCATTCTACACATCAGGATTGCTGTTCCAGCTGTTGCTGAGCTCTGTAGAGAGCTCTGATTTCTGCTGAGTTTCAGTGAGCATTTGTGTTACTCTGCTTATTTGTTCCAGTTACTCTGGGCTGGTATTTTATTTGTTAGCTATTATCTAACCACTTCTGTAGCTATTGAAATGTTCCAAAAGGCAGAGAGGTCTGAGCTGGGTCAAATGAAGTGAAATCACTGAGTTTAATGGCAGGGAACTCTCAACCAGGAAAAAAGCCTTACAGTTTTAGACAAACACACAAACAGTTCTTTTTCTGCAAATTAATTTTAAATCTTTCTCCAATTTGTGACTCAACAGAGGTTTAAGCTCACAATGAGGTTGAAAACTTCTGACTGCCCCAGCTGAAATGGGATAAGTAGAGGTATTTGTGGTCTTAAAGCCGGAATATTCACTGGTCTTGGAAATTTTAGCAGAAGGTAACCTCCAAAGTGAAAGAGAGGTTTTTCCTCAGGTTGAAACAAGTGTCTTTCAACCAGTGGAACTCCACATATTGCAACCAAAGAAAATACTCCTGCATCTCTTGATTTGTCTGGCAGTTTTTGGCTTCCACTTCCCAGGGCAGTGTTTGATTGGTGGCAGATCTTGTCCTTTACCATTCTGTGAGTAAAAAGAATAAGAATAATCAGGACAGAGTTCAGTCATGTGTAACAGCTGGTAGCACTGGTTATCTTTCTTAGCCCTAGTTCTTAATTTAGAGGGATAAATTTATTTTCCTATATTATTAAGAATGGTTAATAGGATAGATGCTTCTGGACTGATCTTTGAGCATGTTTTTAATTTCTCCTACATGTTGGCCAGACTAATTGCATTGCAGAAAACAACTGGTGACAACCAGCAATCTCCAAAGCAGCAGTTTAGCCTAGAGAGTGAACAAGCCACTGCTGAAGATGACTCAGAGAGCAGTCCCTGCTTTGGGGAAGGCTTTGTCCTGTGAGCAGAACAGTGTGGGACTTTACGTGCGAACTTCTTCCTACACATGCTCTTCTCTGTGACAGCGTGTTGGACAGATGAGATGGCTCAGAATCCTATATTCTCAGCCACCTTGTGATGGTTTAGGTTTGGTCCCAGCATTGTTACCTTGTTTTCTAACAGGCAGAGCTGTGAAATACAGATTGTGAGTGTTTTACGCTCATTACTAGAAGTTTTGCTTTCTTTACCTGTCACAAATTACTGCACTGAATTCCTGGTGCATCTGGCAGCAAGATAACATTGCCTAGGAGGTGAAGTGACTCCTATAATTTATACATCACTGCAAGTGCCCTATTTAATGCTCTTCATGGAATTCATTGTGCAAGAAGCTGAAACAAAGAAAATTACAGTTAGTTCATAGGGTTACTGTGTTCATTATGGCTCGAGACATAAAGGGAATATTTGGCCTCAGTCCAATTATCCTGTAGTTCTATATGCATTTCCAATGCCAGAAAGATCACTGGGTTGTCTTGAATTAGACTTCTGAAGTGTTTAGCTGTGATACACACAGTCATCTCTGTATAAGCTACTACAGGGTGAAAACTATGCTTTATTTACAAACTTTCCAAGTGTTAGCACTTAGCATGGCTATGCATAAAAGAACTGAGGGGATTAAGAAGTAGGTTAATCTTCCTTCAATTGAAGATAAAATACTTTTTAAGCTTATTTAATTTTTTTTAATAAATCATAAAGCCTTCTCCAGAGAAACAGAAAGTAAACGCTACATTTTTTCAAAATTATTTTATTGTTAACTGAACAACTTCTTTGTCAACAGGTTGAGGTGCTAGTGCCTGTCACAGTGAATTACCAATATGGCATTTCTAATTTGAATTTGATTAAAAAGATTTTTTCCAAATTATCTAAAGAAGTGAGGTTAAAAATCATGATTGATCCATTGTGCCAATACCGACCTCTACTCTTTGCCAGCCATGCCATTGAAACTTGGGAATACTGAGTAGAACTGGAGGTTTCTAGCCATTCCTTAGGATTTTCATACATTCCTAGTGTCAGATGGAAGAATATAGATGGATACTGGGGAGCTGGCTTTTTCCTGCACACAATGGTTTTCTAGTAGTGCCATAGCAGCAGCTCAGTGTGCTCTGTGGCTGGTAAGAAATATTAAATCAGGCTGCTATAAATCACACGAGGCTCTCTGTTAACTCACACAAGAGCTTCTCCGCCAGTGCGTAAATGATGAACGGTTTTCCTTGGGTATGAACTTTGAGGGTGCTTTCATATTCCACGCATATCCTTGCTGAAGCTGGGTCATCTCACTTCTATAAAACAGAGAAGAGTTAAATAAGAATGGCTGCTGTGGTTTAATCCTAGCTAGCAAACATTCACAGTGCAAACACTGAGGTTATTATTTTGTGTGGAACCTCCTAAATCTTTATTTCATGCTTCAGACATACAAAGACAACACAAAAAGGCAACTCTTGTTTAAATTTGTGTAAATTTGAGAATTTTACTAAGTGACAGTTCTGCTGTTACCTGTTCAGTGATTTGGAGTTAGACATCTCCACAGAACAGACAAAATCAAGTGGCAGCATTTCGAGTAGTTTCAAGAAATGTACACTTTATGAACAATAATTCAAGAAAAATGGGCACATTACTCAATGTGCCTGAAGAAGTGTCCAAAGAAAGAGGGGTCTGTTATTTTTCTTTCTTTTAAAGATGTAAAAGACAGCTAGTGAGCCAGTTCTGAAGGTATTTACAGGCAAAGCTGCAGCACAAGATGCTGCTGCGATACCAGGACTGAGATATGTATGTAGAGAAGCAAATCAGGCCCTCCACATCACTTATTCACAAACCCACTGACTTCAGGGGAATTCCTCTGATTTTCCATGAAATGTCCATGAATATCCCATCCTTTAATTCAAGTTAATTGAGGACTTCCTTTTCTGATTATCCTGATTAGAAAAATTTGCAGGAGAAACTGTTGCTTGTATATGAGCAGTTGCTTGACCTGTTCTTTTGATATTCTCAAAAAAAGAACCTGTCTCACAGATAAGGTATTGCATAGACCTTAAGAATTAATTGTCTGTGAATGCAGTTGTTTTGTCAGAAATGAAAAAAATGAAATTAGATCTATGTCCATGCTCTCTTCAATAGAGCAGACATGGTTTTCAAGCCTGGTATTCAAGATTTTCAGTAATAAAACACATTAAGCTCCAGTGGCTGTGCATGTATCATTAGTAAATGAAAATAGGTTCTAGGTAATGCTAAATCTTTTGTTATTCTGTGTTGTTAGCCACAGAAATAAAGATGTGTGTTCTTTGACAGCCTCCACTATGAGAAGTTTCCACCATTTTCAAAAACAGAGTATCTCTTTTTAATATGGAACCAAAGATTCACTGAACTGAAAAACAGCCTGTAAAACACATTATATTTACTGAAAACAATGAAATAAGGCCAAATATAGATTATGAAGACTCTCAAAAACATTTTTCACAGGAGAACTTCACACTCTGAGTGAAAAATGCAGAAAATAAGTAAGATAGTAATTGCAAAACTGAGGTTTTCAGAAACAGGCAAGTAATTTACTGACTTGACTGAGACTTTCTTCTAATTCGATAAGGAATTTTGCAAAGACAGAGGATTTACTTACACAAGGATGAAGTAGAGAGATGATTGAATCTGGAACAAGTTCCATTAATTTTCATGTCAATCTGCTTAAAAAATCTTAAAGTATATCGTCCTAAAATTTTGTCCTTTAAATCAAGTTTAAGCTTAGGATCAAGAGTGCGCATAGACTGTTGAATAAATAAATGAGTTCTGGTTTGTTTGAAATTAGACTATGTGTTACTGGTGCCTTGATTTATGCAACCTCATTGTTTTCCTTGAACTACACTTCATTCTGGTTTGATTTGCTACATCTAGTGCATATATTTTCTTGCATACTCTGGACACTATAGTGAAACTGTTTCCTGTAGCTTTGTGATGCATGTGTGCATTGAATTTATTCTTTTTGTAAAGGAAACTCACTTTTTCACAGGACTATTTTTCATCCTTGTTTCCATGAAAAAGGTAAAAGAAAGACAATATTTTGCAATGGTAGGACAAGGTTTGTAGCCAAAATACTGGCCTGAATTAGCATTGTATTGCTCAGTTTATATGCCAAGGCTTTCTCAGACCAAACCTGAGCAACGAGATGTTAAACCAGGCCTTTCAAATTCTATTTGAAATTTCCAATACCTGATAAATTCAGTTAATATGGTGTTCTAGAGTACTTGGAGCCTGCCAGCAGCAGGTTCTCAAACCAGTAACCATCATACCAGACTTCTGGCAGTGAACTGGTTTGCTGACCCCGCTGCCAGATAAGGGAAACAAGAACAAGCTGTAAACTTCTTGCTGGTGTTTTCTAGCAGCCAGTACAGTGTGAACACCCATTAGCTCTTGCCCACCTAGTACTAAGGATGCTGATACTAATTTTCAACCCCTTGCTCACAGCTAATTTAAACCTGTGCAGAAGCAATGGGGTATTGTAGTATGTGAGTCATGTAATTTGACAGCCTGCAAAGTGGCAGGCGAATGCTGACAAGTTTGAGAAGTAGGTATTCTCCAAAGATGTTGCTCATAAATGGAAGCAGGAAAAATTCAAGGCAAAAGTAGCCTATAATGAAGGTGCATGTACCTGAAATAGTCTAACCTTAGGGTATCTCCTTCTGACTATATAAAGAACTGAATGAAACCTTCTTCTACTGTATTGACATGCTATTCTATATAGGTTTCAAAACTAGCACTTCTCCTAAGGTTAAGGGCTATGGTCTAGATCTGGGACTTTGATGGTTTCAATGTGAAACAGCTTAAACAGTAGGTTCAGATCTAGAGTACATCATATGTTGTGAATGTACCCTTTAAAAAGTTTCAGAAAAGGGACAAACGAAAGATGAAAAAAGTGAGAACACAAGAATTATATTCTGAAATGAAACAAAGCTTTATAGATATCTCAAACTTTTTTCCCTTGTGCCAACATCAGAGACACCAGAATTGTTTTATAGACTATGATGAGAAAAGCAAAGAAAAACAAGGCAGTCTTATTAATTTTAATAATTTTATCAGGAGAAAAAGAACATTAATTACATCAAATGTAACTTATATCCATCCTGAATTCCATTTGTCTTTCTCTTCCCACTCCCAGAGAAGCATATATGGTTTAGGTAGTAATAGGATTCAGGCTGAACATGTGTAGCTGTTGAATCTGAGCCTTTGAGTTGCGGGAGCAGTTCAGTATTTATGGCAGCTGCACTCCCAGTATGTGTGCAAGTATATTCTGGATGCTTTGAAAGCCTGGCCCCTTCTTATCCTAGGCATATTATCAACTTTTTCAGTAATGGGTCTGACTTGACAGTATTTGGAACAAATTTAATACGGTGTGCTTTCTGCTTCAACATTCAAGCCATATATATATAATGTTTGTGGGATAGACATTTAGCTCTTCATGTAATAGCTGCTTAGTGAAGGAGGCAAATCAGGGAATCACCCACAGTTGTGAGATGAATGTGGGTGTCTGCACCTCCAGCTCATTTCATGAGCAAGAATCATTCCACACTCTGCAGGCCAAGCCAGCAGATTCCTCACACTTTACAATTGCATTCTGGTATTCTGCTGAAAACTGGTTCCTAGATAAGGAGGTCTGGAATATTTTTGCCTTTTTTTTTTTTTTTTATGAGATGACAAAAATAGCAAGCAATGCAACCTTGATCTGGGAAGCTCATAGCAAAACTTTTCCTGAAGTCAGTGGAGCCCAGATGTCACAGTTTTGGTTCAATGCAGCCAATCTTACAATTAGCTGCCACCAAAAATTTATGTTTCCCATGCCCCTGCTCTTCAGGGAGCAGGAGCGGCAGGCAACTCACCGAGCAAACGATCCCAGTTTAGCTGTCTGAACTGGTGGCCCACAATTGCAGCAGCTCAGTTCTAGCTTGAAAACATATTGTCAGTAGTGTAGTATTTCTGTTTTGTCTTCCTTATGTTATCTTATTTGCAAAAGCTTCCCCTCGCCCC
>VXAX01008069.1:231554-298506 GCA_013399835.1 Leptocoma aspasia
TAGGAATACTTCAATTTAAAATATAGACTAACTACTAACTTTGCTAGTCAGTCAAAACTTCTGAAACAAAGTACCAAATTACCAAAGATTTCTCAGAACATGCACAAAAACAGGAAAATTACTTCACATAGAAAATAAATAAGGAGAGATACAAAGCTGAATGACAAATGTAGAAGTGGGAAGAGGTAGGACATCTGAACTGGTAAAAGGAGAAATAATCCTTATTTGGAGAGAAGGAATACTAAAAGAGAAACAATGCAACTGAAATGTTAAAATATGCTAATAGAAAGAGTAAAACCACAGGGATGAAGGCTGCTAAAAAAATTAAGTGTTATATTGGTTTACATTCTCTATTTGGCTAAAATTAAATTTAGTTTCATGGAAAATATTTTCACAAAAGCTTCTTGTAAAACTGTGAAATAGTCCTCTCAGCTCTGCAAAACATAGTGACTCCTAAACCCCATTGATTTGGTATGGTCCATCAATTGGCACTGTACAATCAACTAACCTATCTCCCTTTAGACTTACGATGACATTTTAAAAGGTTGAGAAAACAACCTTCCACCTCTCACAGGGGAAAAAGAAGCTAATTGCAGAACCTGCAGTCCTAAGGAGTTGGTAGGATTTGTAAATGATTCGAAGTCGATACATGACAAATCATTACACTTGGAAATAAGCACTCTGTTCAGTGCAGAGAGAATGGTTAGAGAGAAGAGAGAAGCCTCTTAGGAAAGCAACCTTTTTAGCTGTGGATGCTGTTCCATTCCATTCCAATAGTGCTAGACTATTTTTATAACAAGCTAAGTTAGTTGATGTAAATTTAGAAGTATCTTAATGTGTTATATCCTGGGTTTGCACACCAAAGAGTAGAACAGATACCTTAAAAATGTTCCTTTAAACACTACTCTACAGCAGACCTTCATGCTGGTTTTGAAGCTTGGCTGCATCTACCCCAGTTCTGCAGAGGAAGTGCTGGGGTTTGTTTTTCAGAGATATTAATTGTAAAGATGTGCTGAAATTGCAGCGAGCTCAGAAACCAGTTCACCAGAGTCCAACAATGCTGCAGAAAATTGACCACAAACAGGTCTACAATGATAGCACACAGAGTGAAAATTAATATGTGTCCCATAAATAATTGCCTTCATGCCTCATTGCAAATGCAGTAGTTAAACATTTCTGTCTTGTGAGTAATTTCCTATTCACAGTTTGTGGGAACACATAAATGTAAAGAAAACAGGTTTGGGGTCCTTTGTCTTTTTTGTTTTGGTTTGGTTTTCAGTCTGCTAATTTCAATTCACAAACGCCATAGGAACCTGCAATTCCAATTTTCTTTTCGCAGTATTAATGAAAACTGGGCACTGAAAATAGTTAGATTTTTTCCCTCTAAATTTTAAACCACTTAGAATACAGTCAAAGAATAATAACTTTCTAATCCATTATTACACAATGTAAAACTGTGCTCAATTGCTATTATTTCATGAAAAGTTTTTCATAAGTGGTAGAAGAAGCTTTTAGAACTCAGTTTCTTCTAAGCTGGTCTTTGAGGCAGTACAAAAATGCTGGTTTTGTGCTGTTGAGAGGAAGAGCTGTGCATCAGACTAGTTGTTTTAACAAGGAATCCTTGTACCACAAGATGACAATCATTTCCTCTCACTGTTATGGCAAGGTTTGAACATACTTAGTGACTTTATGATTTTGTCTTGTTCCTAATCAAGCCAACATCAATTAATTGTTTTAATAAATACATAGTTTCAGGGTTTGGGTTTTGAGTATATTTTTGAGACAACTGTTTACTCTTAAAAATCAGAGTAATATTTTATGTCATTTAATCATAACATACTCCAATAATTTATTTCAGTTCTCATTTACATTAAGATGTCTAGGATGACATTAATATCTTTTTCATGCTGCACAGACACTAAGAGTGACTGCAGCTGAGTAGCAGACAAGGTTACCTGCAGACACACCTCTGCTGCTGTGCCAGGAGCCAATGGCTCTACCTGGTCCAGCTACCAAGATTCTGGGAAGAAAACTGCATCCAGTGTTTCCCAAAGAGCTGGGAAGCAAAGAGCACGATTTCTGTAAATTTATAATCTTTGTTTGCTCTCCACTGAGATCATCTGCCATCCCTTGCAATAGTTCCTGTCTTGCAGGGGAAAAAATATAGGTAAATTCCCCTTGGAATTGACTCCAGTCTTAGTCAAACAAAGGTACTGCTTAAATAGAAGGCAGCTGTTTCAACGCTGTTATGCATGTGGATTTATTTATTTATATAGATTTCAGAGGAAGTTAAGGCTGGCTTTTTGCAGGGGCTCTTTCCTCCCTGTCTCAGAATAAGACTCTTGCTTTGGTGTGTACTCCATTAGCTGTTCCTATCTAACGTGCTCACAAGACAAGTCTATATACTTTGTAAAACTTTTTTATTTCCTCCTCCTTCATTTTTCTGGAGAGGCCCTGCTAGGTTAAAAGCATATTTTAATGTAAATGGAACAAAAATAGCAAGTCCTTTTCCTTGCTGAACTGCCCCTTTGCCAGAAGTCCAAACAAATGCAACAACAGATGCTTTGAAATGTTATAAGTTTAAATAACATTGATGTAGTGCTTGCATATTTCTCAGACAGATGGGTTAAATGAGATAATTGTGAAAACATTCTTAAAATAAAAGGAAGCCATCATCAGGTGAGAGGCAGGAATTTAGGTAACATTGAAAAATATACCTTAAATCTTTCTTTTAGGTTGCAATATTAGAATGTTTTCCTCTGAGCAAGCTACTACTAAAGTGTCATTTAGTAGACATTTATTGTAAAGTTAGTTGACAGTATTTGGCCCAAATGTATGTATCTTAAAGAGAAAGTGCAGCTGTTAATCCATCAGGTATTGACAGTGTATTCAGTGGCTTCTCTTATTTCTCAGACAGAAATTAATTTCCTGAAATCACATACAGTAAGATAAGACTCTGTCTCATTTTCATTCACTATGGAAATACTCATTCTTTGTTCTGCACACAATGCATTGTCTCTTGTAAAACAGTAAATGACACCCTAGGTGTAAAAGAATTTCCATTTTCTGCAATAGCTACAATGAACAAACAGGATCTAAACCATTTGCTGACTACTTTGGAACAGGGAACCTTTCCTAGTAGGGTAGCATCTACCCTGAAATGACAAAAACATCTTAAAACCTTAAAGATCTCTTGTGTAGCCATAGAAAGTACCAATTGCACCAACTCATAAAAAGTAAGAACTTTCAGAAGGATACAAAAAATTAAAATACTATTTGATACGGGTTTTTTTGAATCTTGCAGTTTCCCTTTATTCTTTCAGCCAAACAAAATGTCAGCTTCTTTAAACCTGTTTGAAATAACTGCCAGAAGGAGGTTTCAGCAGTAAAAACCAAATCACCAATAAATAAATGATGAGTAATACCACGGTGGAGACGGAACTTATTCTTTTGGGGAGTTGTGGCTTTTTGCTATGTTTTATTATTCATAGGCCAATTGTAGATGTCTGTAGCTGGTGGCTGCTTTCAATTCTGGTTGTCCAAACTTGCTGCAATTTTTTGACCAGTGATGATAGTTTGGCTTTAATGTAGCATCCTTCAAATCATCATCTTCCTATTATGCCTTTACGGTGCTTAAAAAAGTGGCTATGGAGCATAGTGTGCTTTTGTGGACTTTGAGCAAGATACTTTTCTAACACACTTCAGTACAATGCTACCTGTAGGCACACCCTGATAAAGTTAACATTATGAATATATTGTAAAACTAGCGTTTAGCACTTCTAGTTAGCATCTATATTTTACTGATTGAATTTTTAGCCATGCGTAACGATTTAAAGTGCAGTTTCTCTAAGCCAGCCTGGCTCTCCTGAGCTCAGCCAAGGCTGGCAGTGCTGAGGATACACAGCCTCCCAGAAGTTAGGAGATGCTGGTATAATCAGAGGAATACTGCATAAACCCAGATCACTTCATTTTTGTCCATGACACTTGTTGGGTTAGAGAGGATCCATCTCAGCTATCACCACTTGAAGTGACTCTACACAAAGATCTGCCTCCCCTCCTGCTGCAAAATTCAACAAAGAAAGGAGATAATGGAAAACATGAAAGCACTGAGTGTGCTGAGAGCATTTAAACTAAAAATTCCTCCTGGAATTAGGGTTTCATTCCTCATGGCTGTGCAAGGGAACAAAATATGCCAGACAACACAATAGTGCCTATCAAGAAGATTTTCCAGTGTGAAGACACAGGTCAGTTCTATTCATATCACAGCTGAAAAGACCAGAGTCTGGCCTCAGAGGTGGGTTCTTAGGAGGCTGAGCCCTTGCTCTCTGCAATTTGAGAGGTTTTCTTGGGGCATAAGGCAATCCTTGAAGGGATTTCTGAAAATGGCATCAATGATGAAAAGAGGGAATGGGAGAAGTTGAGTGAAAAAGTGCTCTAAAGTGTAGCCATATTCAAGGAGGACTGTGAATTAGAAAATAAGTGGGGTTGGATAGCTCTCTAGAAGTACTAAGAGTAAATATAATTATTTTTAAAAAATAAAATAAAATATTAAAAGGAAAGGAGAAATTGAGAAGCTTGGTGAGGGAAGTGTACAGGATAGCTGAGGATACCTTATTTGTAATTAATTTATTGGCTGCTATAATCCATTTTCTTTTTTTTTCCCTCCATTCTGTCTTATTGTCACTGCCTTCTCAATAAATAGTGTGATGTCACTTTTTGTTCCATACAGAAAGAGAGGGAGAGAGGGAGAGAGAAATCCTTTCCTCTGAGATGTTCATGTCTCTGCATTTAAATTGTGACGCACCTGTTATTTTATATTACTTAGGCATTATTTGCTTAATAAAACACTGGGACAAATTATACCTTTGAAGGCTAGAATGAGATGTTCTTTGCTGTCCTTTTCCTTGTTTAAAAGCCTGAAAAAGGGAGGGGCTGCAACCTAACTGGTTTTGGACTGGTAGAGGGGGGGTGCATCACTAGGCTGTCGTGGCCCAGCGGGTGCAGCTAGACAGGAACATGGCTGTAGCAGCGGACGTGACTGACTCCTCGATGCGCAAACTCAACGATAATCTCTTCTTTCTTTCATTATCTACCCACAGCAAACCCTACCAGGGCAGGAGGAGGAAGGGAGTACCCTGGCTCGTCCGAGGTGATCCGTGAATCCAGCAGCACGACGGGAATGGTGGTTGGGATTGTGGCGGCGGCGGCACTGTGCATCCTCATCCTCCTGTATGCCATGTACAAGTACAGGAACCGAGACGAAGGATCCTACCACGTGGATGAGAGTCGAAACTACATCAGTAACTCAGCACAATCCAACGGGGCTGTGATCAAGGAGAAACAGCCCAACAGCGCTAAAAGTTCCAACAAAAACAAGAAAAATAAGGATAAGGAGTACTATGTCTGATCTCAACATCTAAAAGAACGCTTGTATAGAAATAGTCTTCATTTTATCTGAGACATAATACAAACTTATTTACTTTACTTTTTATGAAGCACATTCAAAAACAAACAAACAGAAAAGACAGGGAATGCAATCAGAAAGGAAAGACTGTTTTTAAAAACAAGCATTTCATGCTCTTGTTTTTCAGAAACAGGAGCTGATAAATTCCCTAACATCCACAGTGTTTTCATTTATTCTGCCTGTCTTTATGTTGCTGGAACGTTTCTGAAAGACAATGATGACACCACGCATTCATAAAGCAAGGAGTATTGCTACAACATCGAGGCACAATATGAAAAAAAAATCAAATTTAAAAAAAAAAACAGGAAAAAAAAAGAAAAAGAAGCTACCTATGATTCTGGATTTAGCCAAAGTGCTAGCGCTTTCTTGAGAAGTAAGTTAGTCTTATTGTCAGAGAAGACTGTCATTATATATGGTGATTCAACAAGCAAACATAAAGAGTTTGCCGTCTGGTGCAGTGAAGCAGTGATTGGAAACTTGCATTTTGAAACAAAGTGCTGGCTTTTCTGAAGACTTATGTAGAAATACTTTCAAAAAGCCCCTTTCTGGTTGTGAGGAAAATAGTGCGGAGGCCTTATTTTCAAAAACAAAAACAAAAATCTGGAATATAAGGCAAATTTCCACAAAAAAAAAAAAAAGAAAAAAAAGAAAAAAAAAAGAAAAACAAGAGGGCATAGATGCAATCATTGGGAAATTTTCATGCACGCTTAATATGTTATTACATATGTTTATATAAAAACACATCTATATGTGCTTTCTGGACTGTGATAAGTGATGTTTTATAGCCTGTTGTATAGAAAATGCAAACTATATCTGCTCTTCAGCCATTTTTGGTAAACTCAATGTTATAAGTGTTGCTAGGTATAGAGAGTTTTATGACATCTGGAGCAACAGACATTCTTCAGTTTTTTTGCAGCCATTATAAATTGTCCCAGACTTTTTCCCCTTTATTTTTTTTAATTTTTTATTTACAGTGTAGTGGTTATACAAAGGGGGATGTGTATGAATGTATATAAGAGTCAGCTAATTTTTTTCTTACCTGTACAGCTCTATTATGTTGCAATTAAGTTTCAGTAGTTTGTATGAAAGAAGTGGACTAGAAAGCAAAAATATATCTCTACTGTAATTTGTCTTCTCCCTCCTATCCCCATCTCTTGCTCCTGTTATGCATCAATGAAGTTGATCAGAATGGCCAATTTTCCTAGAATTATACATTCATTAATTAGCTAAGTATTTAGTGATTTAAACTGGCCTTTGGCTTCCAGTCAAAGCTTCACTATTGGAGAGCATGGTTTGCCTTACAGAAACCTTGTTCTTAGAAATTACAAGAATGATGAGTTTCTTGAGAATCTTAGGAAGTACCATATAGTGTTTATCTGGCATTCATAGAAGGACAGCTACTACAGCACTGGGTGGTAAAAGATCTAAAAATACCCATTGTAATTATCCAGGCTGATTCTATTGCAGAATTTATCCCTTTCTCCAAAAAGGAAATACTCTTGAGGTGCACGATAGTATTTTTCAATGGTGGGCATTTTAACATATGAAAAAGTATTTTTAGCTAAGTTGATTGTGTGGTATTGCAAGACATCATAACCAGACAGATATAAGTTCATTATGTTTTAAAGTGACACAGCTTATCTTGCATATATAAAACATTAATGCATTTTAGTTAAACACATGAAACGTAATGCTGTAATTTACATGTTAAGTTTGGAATTTTTTCTAGTAATATTTCATTAGTTTCACAGCAATAAATCATAACATAACCTTTTATTTACGCAGAAGTTCAAAGGGAATACATTAGACAGAAAGAGGGTAGTTCAACAGAAATCAACCAAACCATCAGAAGGCCTCCTGGGAGGGGTATAGATATTCACACCTTACAGACAGGAAGGAGAAATTTAAAATTAGCTTTAAACAGCAGACACAAAACATTTTGTTGTGTGTTACTCACTGTAGCTGATGAAAAAAAGTGGGGAACTGGTACAGCTATCTATCTGGGAGTCAGAGCACTTTAAAAATACATGTAGCTGACATGAAAACACCTCTCTTGAAGTTTGCCAAGCACATCAAGGTGTGCCATGTCGCATTTGTGAAACGGCTTTTTATTTTCATTAGTATTTAAGCGAAAATGAAAAAAAAAAAAAACACAAAAACCATCTGATGTTCATTTCTTAGATTGTTGTTCACCTGCGGCACTCATAATTTCTCCCACCTTTACAAGACAGCTGTACTCAGGGAATGGCAGGGGCAAGGGTAACTGGAGGTCATTGCTGGAAGCAAGAGACTTCAGCTGGAGGGGGGAAAGAAGTTGAAAGCCAGGTGGTGTTCAGATTTCAGTGCTTGAAGATACCTAGAAGAACAAGAATAATCTGTTGGCAGGGTACTGGACATGACAGAATATGATTTGGGCGAGATGAAGTGGTCTTTTCTGCTTGGTATTGATTGCATTAATCAATAGCATTGTCAGGCCAACTTCCAGGCAGTTTGGTAGATCAATCTTTAACTAAATCCATACATCAAGGAAAAAAAAAAAGATCTGCTACTATTAAAATAAGAAAACGCGATTTTAACACTGTTTCTGAAGGTTCTCCTTTTTCCTCTTTAATTTCATAATTTAACAAAAAAAAATTATGGATGTATCAGAAATGCCAGCAAGTGGATTTAAAATTCCTTTTTGTTTAAAAGCAGCAGCAACAACAAACAAACAGACATAAACCAACTACCTAACATAAAATTGGATCCTTTCTCTATAATAACTTAATTTGTTTGACTGAGATGGCTTCATTTCTATGACTGTATTGTGTTGCCTTTTTTAACAAAACACTAAATAACGTGTGAAACTTTCAACCCTAAGACATCAAAGAGAGGCCCAATGCCCCTAACCTTATAGTGCTTTCTGTGATAGATATTTACAATTTTTTTATTTGTTGCAAGGCCAATTTATTCATTATTGGAAATGCTAAGCAAGTGGAATTTACTGTTTTGTTAATAAAAATGTTTCTTAATACAAATGCTGGCTTGTTTCTTCTCTTGCACTTAGATTGTGAGTACTTATTCATCTTGCGGCTGTGAAAAAAAAATGGTAAATTGGTATGAAGTTACAGACATCCATGTCAGGAAAAAGTGACCTTGTAGCTCTTTGTACACGTCAGTGAAAACCTGCTACAAGTCTTGCATTCACCTGGCCCAGTTAGAAAAGTATTAATGACATCAATGAATTGGTTTTGCACAAACTTGCTTAATTTGAAATTTTCCAGTATTTTTTTAATCAAAAAATTAAAACTTTATGTCCTTTTCCCCATCTGTATGAAAAAAGGACTCCCCTTTTTGACACTTTTTGATTTCTGAAGAGTGGAAATAAGGCAGAGGAGGGTAAGGTAATGGGATGAAAAGTTAAAACATTTGTTAAAAGTGAAAACATTTTCTCTCCTCTAGAAGATAATTTCAAAATTAATGGGAAAATGAATGTATTTCAGGTCCTTAAAAACATTTCTAGATAATAATTACAAAATTTCAACCGAAGCTAATCCATTACATAAGTGTTTTCCTACTTAGCATGGCATTTAAATTCATGGGCAACTTCAAGCAAACATCTAATCCTATTGATTTAAGTGAGTGTCTAAACTTGCCTAAGTGTACTGCTGAATGGGGATGGAGTTAAGCTTTTGGATCTAAGCTCCAAACAGAATTTAATTTTTTATCATCTTAAATCACATCAGCAGCTTTTTTACTTCAGTGAGATTTATTCATCTGCTTAATTACGTATAGACTGAAGTATTTTAGATAATTTAAGCTCAGTAATATCTGGAGAAAAACAGTCCCTATCTTCCATTGGTATAAAACACTTTGAAAGTTCTAAACTGCTTTATACTGAGATTAGGTCCTATGAGTGTGCTTAAATAAATACCGAATATTTCATTTAGTAAAATGCTGTATACACATTTGAAGGAGCTATAACAACAGTGATTCTTGTTCTACTACTACTACTACAAAGAAAACCCCCAACCAAAACAAAAAACAACTCACATTTAAGTATTTTAAATTTTACAATGTATTTGTTCCTTTTTTTTCTTTTACATCTATACTGTGCACTCTCTTTTACCAAAATCCTAATGGCCTCACTACCTGCACCATTCATCATTATCTGGCTACTATAAGTGGTGGCCTCCATCATCAATTGTCACTGTGATCAAGCAGCTGAAACAATGATGAAAAAAGAGAAAAAACTAAACAACGCCCCCAAATGTGACTTAGAATAAGGGAAATAAAGCTCACACAGGCTGTAAATGACAACTGTGTTTGTTAATTCCTCCTATGTAACTTCTTTATAGCTCAATTAAAAAGTTTTAAATTGGGGTTCTGGGTCTGATTTTCATTTTGATTATAGAAATCTGCTTTTAAGTTCAGTACAGGCCTGTTTAGGGGTGCTTAGAACTATTTTGCTGCGTCAGGCACTCTTGTCAGTATAATTTTATTTGGAATGCAGGCTATTTGGTTTATTTTAAAGCCCCCACTTCTTTAAAGTTTGTAGGTATTTCAGTGTTAAAATGTTTCTGGTTCTCATGGGAGTGGGGAGAAAGAGAAATTCACACTGTATTTAATTCAATTTATAAATTGATAAATGCTTGGGAATGATAAAACTGCTTGGCTGCCAGCCTCTGATTCATCTGGATAGACTGCAACTGATTTGGTTGGTCACTGTTCTTCATGAAACCAGAAGCATCCCCCACAGGTTAAGCTTTGAACTAGAAATTCCAGAAAAGATATAGATGAACTCAGTTTTGTCAGACACAGAGCCAGAACTCAACCACTCCTTTACCTGCTTACTTTGGAGGCTTCTTCCTACAGAAGGTCTTTGACAGACTTCAGCCACCAACTCTAACTTCTGTAAAAGGATGTCTGGCCACTTGCCTTTCTCAGCCACTCACTGCTACACAAATATCTTCATTTCACAGAGTCACAGAATATGCTGAGTTGGAAGGGGCCCATCAGGATCAACGAGTCCAACTCCCAGCCTTAGACAGAACATCCCAAGAGTCACACCGAGTGCCTGAAATTGTTGTTCAAATGCTTCTTGAACTCTGTCAGGTTTGGTGCTGTGAACACTACCCTGGGAAGCCTGTTCCAGTGCCCAACCACCCTCTGGGTGAAAAACTTTTTCCTGACATCCAGCCTAAACTTCCCCTGACACACCTTCATGCCATTCCCTTGGATCCTGTCTCTGGTCAGCAGAGAGAAGACATCAGTGCCTACACTTCTGCTTCCCCTCACAAGGAAGCTTTAGACCACTGTGCTCAAAACAAACAGATTTCCATATGACATTGCTACTCCAGTTGGACTTGACTGTGTTAGACACTGAGGGTTTTTAAAGAAGAAAAAATATTACATAAGGGGTAGAATTATTTCAAAGAGTGTGGAATTTTCAGTGAGTAAATTGCCTTTAAGAACAGTAATTTCATGCTGGCATACACTTGAGGGATTTAGAAATTCAGGTCAGTAATCCTCAAAAACATCCTTTTGGTAAACAATAAAGGCATGAGCTTGTTTGTCAGCAAGCACAGGGACCAACAGCAAGGCTATCAAAATGTGAATGTGTCAGTCTGGTTGCAGCAAATAACACAGGGAAATGGAATTTGGGCAGCTAAAAATAGCTGTTGGCACACTGGCTGGACTCTTATGAGTGAGTCCAACTACAAGCCAGTAAGCATTTATTGGATGATAAAGAGCAAAATACTTCTATTATAGTCACAGTTTGGGATGCAGCTGACAGAACAGAGGCACGGGCTGTGGGGCTGCATTGGCTTTTCCAGGACCAGCAGCCAGATTGCTGTTCAGGTGTCTTCCAAGCTGGGGGACTAGGCAGGCTTCACACAACCACCTGCTGCACGACAGCTGATCAGCGCTATCCAGAAAACCTCCCTTTTGCCTTTGAAATTGAGGTATGTTTCCTAGGAATAGTACAGCAGCTTGCTTTGTGGAACACACTGAGTGGCTCCCAAAACATGTCCCACCACAGCCGGTGTCATCTTAAAGTAAACCATGGCTGGAGGTCCAGGTGGGAAACCTCCAGTCTGTTCAGGGTTGCCTTGGCCTCGGGAGCCCCTCAGGGTGGGCCTGGGTGTGAGGAGGGCAGGACATGAGAGCTGCAGGCACTGGTCTGGTGTGGCTACATAAAGGGGGGAAAATCAGCCGTGAGGGTCTCACAACCAGGACTGGTCGGGGAATTGCCCCAGGGCTCGTGGCTTTGCAAAGCTAGAGAAGGCACAGGTTTTCCTTAGTAACCAAATGCCTCAAAGGGAAAAAAATGTTTCTCAACGAGGTGATGGTATAGAGAGTTCAGGAATTTCATTAGGAGTTTCTTCAGTGTTCCTTTAGCACTTTCCCTGCCTGTGCTTCACACCAGAGAGGAGAAGCTCAGGCCTCCTGTGCCTGGGGAAGGAGACCAGGCAGAGAAAATCTCCCACAGGCATTAAACTCACCTCACAACCATATGGGATCCCTAACTTTCTCGGACACCAGCTCTGAAAGGTTTGGACTGGAAAATTGACTCAGGATGAGATCCAGCAACATGCTTTATTAAACCACAGGGACAGAGACAAGTTTCAACAGCAGATATAAAAAAAAGAAGAAAATAATAATGCAAACAGACAGCCCTGGGAAATCCTGCCCCATCTGCCACTGTCTTCTAATCAGACTTTCAGGTGGTTTAATTCCTTGCTGATTACACCTGGAGAGGGAGCAGGCTTGTTACATCAGTCCACCTGGCAGAAGGGTGGTCCTGCTAGCAAGAACAGAGCTCGCTCTAGTTACCAGACCCTTCACTCTACGTCTGAGCTAGTTGTACTAAGATTTTCCTTTAGATTCACGATTGTTGACGACCAATACAGAGATGGATATTTAGTGACTTGTATTTGATTTATAGGCAGGTCCAGGGAGCAGGAAAAGAACATAATCTAGTGAGAGAAATGAAGAAAAAAATCCCAAAAACCAAGTAGAATTTGTCTCATGCTTACCAGCAAATCTCCATATAACAAGCAGAGGAATTTCAGGCAATAAATTTAAGTCTTGGTGTGTTGCTGGATGGTGCTTGGGAAAGTTTGTGCTCAGTTTTCCTTAAGGCTAAATTTGTTTGGAAGCTCATTTATACCTGTCTTCAGGCTTTTTTTAGGGAAGTCTTTCAAAATGTTGATAGTACAAGTATAACAGTCATCACCTATAGCAGTGTCTCATCTATTTTAAGAGCTTTGTCTAAGTATGGGTTGCTGGATTTGACTCATAAGTTAGAGTACATCTGCACTAGGAAGAATAGCCCAATAAGAATAAATGTGTAGGTCATGGTATCTGATGCTGTGGACCTGATGTCCATGTTGTATTTCAGGATTTTCTTTGAACCAGTTGTAGCCTGGTCACACAGACTGAGTGCCAATTAGTGGTTAGGTTTGTTCATGCAGTTAATTTAATCTGCAAAGTGTGCGGTCCTTCGTGCAGAGTGCTCTGTGAAGTTAATTGTAGGGAGTGGGAATAGCTGAGTTGCTTCAGAACTGTACACCTGATCTTAAATAAAACTTTGGTGTTGAAAACATCCTTTGGGCATTGGTATATTCCATTGTGCTTTTAACAGCTCACTGCAAGAGAAGTAGGGTATTTTTCGTACCCAGCCCCAAATGACCATTGCTGTTAGACATAAAGGCCTCACTTGTATTTTCACAAGAATAATTGTCTTTAATTCTGGCCTTCATCTTCCTCTTTAACCACCACACTGCTACACAGCATCCACTCAGCCCTTTTCCTCAAACCTAAAGAAATCATGGTTTAAAAGGCTTGTTTCCTTTGAATAGGTTGAGATAAATATGGAAGTATTTTTAGGTGGGCAGTGTCTGAGGGAGCCGTGTCACCAACACTGAGATCAGCACTTATGCAATTGTAACTTGTAGAAGTATTGTGGAAGCAAACCTGGAGCTGCTGGAGTAGGTGAACGGGGAGAAAGGGCTGGGGCAGAAATTGATTCAGCCACTGCTCAGAGGAGGAACCACAATGAACAAATCCAGTCTTTTGGAAACTCTACATCCAGCCTTTTCAAGACAGGCCTGCTTTTAAACAAAGTTTTGACAGTCTTCTCTAACACAGTTCTCACCAAAATAAATTCATTCCTGTATGGGAATTAATTACAATATGTTTCCCAATGTAGTCAGTATTAAAAATATCATGGGAAACCACAAGAGATTGGGCTACATTTTGAGATCTTTTCTTGTAACTTCTGCAGACAGGAAAGCTGCCATTTCCATTAAGACTGAGACTTCATTGCTGCTTTTAACTACAGAGTGATTACACTTCCCCCTGGCACACTGCATATTATTATGAACATTTTATACGGGTATTCTGAATAGTCATCATTAATTCTTTTAGATTTCTAACTGTTAAGCATCAAAGACTGACAATATAGACTGATACTAAAAGATTTTTAAATCTGAGTTCTTGTAAATGACCATATTTGTGTGTAAGTAGCTGCTTATAAGTTTTCCCTTAGTTCTAAAAAGCATCTTGAGAAGTCTATTTTTATTATTAAGTTTTGCCAAAAGTTGATTGATAATTATAGAAAGAAACATTCTCTGTTAACATAAGTTTTTTTTCAGAAACAGTTCAGTTTAATTTGAGAACAGTTCAACTCAGCAACAGGAATATGAATTTAGAGTTTTAGACATATTGAGCTTTTGCTATCATCTAAGGTAATTTATAGATATTTCAAAAATAAACTTCTTGTTCATTTAATTCTTGGTGGCAGTTACCACATATCTTGGGTGAAGATTTCAGTGCTCGTGAGGAAAGTTGTGCCAACACTCTGGTGCCTTTCTGGGGGCAGCTTTGCCAGACCTGCATGTGAGCATATCTTTGCATCTTATGTTGTTCTGCTTGCCACTGAAAACTTTCAGTGATAACTAATCCCTGGGACCCATTGCAGAGACACTGCTGCACACCAGCTAAGTCCCTGGCTCAAAAGTAGAACTTGGCACTAATATATTCTCTGAGGCAAAATTCACATTCATTTCAGTGGGAGAAGGGATTTCTTCTTTTTCTTCTTTCTGGGAGTCCACAGCACCTAAAATAAATACTAGAAAGTAAAAAAATATTAGAAAGTGCTACAGAGAGTAGATTGAGAGGGAGGTTACATCCCTGAACAAACATCCTGAACGCTGAATAAAGAAAAGCCAATCCAAACACCCTAAAACCAATCTGACTTCTTAAAATGGACAATAGGCTAGTGTGGATACATAAATTACTTTTGCAGTCCTTAGTGGCCTTTAATAATTTGCTTTTAGTTTGGCAGGTTGGTGAGATGTGAAAGTCCTGAAGTTGCTGCCATAAATAATGCAGACTAACAAAATGGGGACTGTACAAACAGGACACTCTGGTTTTCAAAATTGTTTTTAAAAACTCTGCAATGCTACCTTCGGTGTGACTGCTAGGCAGGGAGCTAAGACAGCCCAGGATTGAGAGTGGTCCTGAGCTCAGTGCAGGTTGGACAGTCCAGCTTTTCTCACAGCTCTGGTTTCTGAAAAAGGGAGAAAGACACAGCACCTCTAGAAGCAATGGCAAAGCACTAGCAATTTCATTTTTTATGGGGTGTGTTCAGTCTCCACTACAGGGTGATCCCAGGGCTCCACTTCACTCTGATTCATTCACTTCTTTCAGATGCATGTTGAACACTGTCAGCTGGAGCTCCTTCAGTGAACAAACACGTTTCCTTAGTACTCCCACTATCATCCACCAGGAATTTCTGGAATCAGAGAATTGCTTATGTCATTGCATATGCTTTTCCTGTATGTTTGGCTTTTTGGGTTTTTTTGCTTTGATTTTTTTCTAATGCTGGGAGAGAACAATCAAATGATAATCAATTTTGGGATAAATCATAATCATCTTTCAGTCTCTTATGTGATGCAAACAGATTTCAAATAATTGAGCATTAGGATGGTAAATCATTCTAATTGGAGTTTTAAAATAATCTGGGAAAACTTACACAAAAGTTCCATAAAAAACCAAAGCCAACAAGGAACCCATTAATACTGTCCAGTCCTTTTTTTCTGTTGCTACAGTGGTGTCCATTTCAACCACTCCAAGTACAAGACTCAGACTGCAAAGCCCAAGGCTTTCATTAAAGTAACAGTATTTGCAACATATGAAATGTTACTGTAAGGGAAAGAGAGTCACTTCTTCTAAGCTTTTTTATCCTAGATAAAATTCACTAATTATCTATTGAATTTTATTCACCAGCATATTGCCATTATTGAGTACATTTAGAGAGCATTTATTTTCCTAATATACCTATACCCATGTAAGGATAAATGTAGAAAGGAATTATAATTTCTGCAGCATCTACTGCTCAGTCTGATCTTGCTGCCTGTACTAGCATGTGTTTGTCCAGGCACAGACACTACTAGTGCATACAAGTACAATTGTACACCTGCTGGTATGTTCAGTGGGACAAAGGAAGGAGAAAACCACACTGTAGCAAATACTTAGGTTGCTACTTAAATTTATGTTTGAATTTGCACTGTTCAGGAATAGGTATCTTCTTGATTATTCAGTTTTCCAGTGTATGCAGTAGGAAATGAAAGCAGGAATGAAAGGAAGATGTTCTTGGTTAACAAGGCTCCTGCTACAAGCAAAGGTTTATACCCACCACCAAACATCAGAGCCATTGCAGAGGTAGAGAGTTACTGTGTCAGGGTGGGCCAGAATATGCCTTCAGGTTAGCCCACAGGAGTAACAGCCAATGCAACTTTACAGAAGTTAGATGCTTGATTCCAGCCTTGCTCAGAGGATTTTATGTCAGCATAACTCTGTAGACTTCATTACAATTTTTTGTGACTGTACCAACATGAAACTGAGCCCAGCAGTATATGTCCATGTCACTGGGATTAAAGCTGAGACCTTCCTTCAACCTCACACAATGGAGAAAGTCCTGTTTTTCTCTTTTATTTCTTTTTATTTCAGAGGGAACATTAAAGTTCCATTGTTACAGGACTGCAACACAAAGAATGATAGATGTAATCAAAGGGTATTTTATCTTCTTTTATTTTTCCTTATTAGAAAAGTCAGCAGTTCTGCAGCACTGATTCCTGAAGGTGTATAGCACTACTGTGTTACTACAGCAACAGACAGCACTGACAGGACCAAGTTATAGATGAACATGATCTTTTACATGATCACAAACAAAATGGTGGCC
The DNA here is from genome assembly GCA_013399835.1 of Leptocoma aspasia. Taxonomy (NCBI): domain Eukaryota; kingdom Metazoa; phylum Chordata; class Aves; order Passeriformes; family Nectariniidae; genus Leptocoma; species Leptocoma aspasia. Next base: position 248,249 of record VXAX01008069.1, read on the forward strand.
ACATGAACATGATCTTTTACAAGATCACAAACAAAATGGTGGCCACAAATCTACTGCATGTAAATTTGGTGGGGTTAAAAGGTTAACAGGATAAATACAATATAGGAAAGCACCTTACTTTGAAAAGAATCTTCTGCAATGCTTTACACCCCCTCAAGTCAAAACAGGCGGGAGAACTTAAATCAGTCCTTCAAGTTTTGTTTTGCACTGTTCCATAAAGGCTTGTCCCATCTCTTGTTTAGGGACTGAGGCAGATCTCTGAGCAGGTAACTATTCTACAGTAGCAGAAAGGGATATGTCTAAGGGAAGGGCAGGAATTTCCAGATAAGAGATAATGTAAAACTGCCTCATCTTGGATCAGCTGCTTCCTGCCAAATCAGACTGCTCTGCTTTGCTCTCCACCTCCTTCGACGATACATATAACAGACACTTAGGGGAAAGAGGGCAATCTCACCTTCATTTTTCCTCTCTGCCCTTCATTCCTCTTCTTCCACGAAAGACAGGATCTCTATTCTTGCTAAAGCACCTTCACAATAAATATTAGATTGGTTTCAAACCCTGAGCCCATATAGACACCTTAATGCAGTCCAGCTTTCAAAAGCACACAGTGATGTGAGCCATTATGATCTGAGCTCTTTAGGAAGGCTGATTGTAAGTTCTACCCAGTCCATACTAGTGTTTATGATGCAGAAATACTTTAAAAATGGTGCCAACACATTTACTAGCAGAGAAGCTGCTTAGACTGGGCAAAACTTGCTTGTAGCAAGAGAGGTTAGGAAGAAATGAGGGATAAAATAACAAGCACAAAGCATTATGTCAGTGTAACTTTATCTAATTTAGCTCCAATTGCTGATATTGGGGCTTCTCTTCTGCCTTCTTCTGTACAGGGTGAGAAAGGAGCATACCCTAGAACAGTACTGCTGTCAGTGACAGTTTCACATTGGCTTTGCCTCATCAAAGGCAAGATGAAAGCCAGCAGAGTAGCTATGAAGAGCTAAATTACTGAAGAACAACGGCAGTCTATGTTGAAGTAGGGCCATAGGACTGAATTCCAGAAGCTCTTTAAAGCTATTATGTATTAACTGAGCCACTGTATCTACATGTGGCTGTGCTTGGAGATTGCCTCAAGACCTCTGTGTCTTAGCTTAAGCAATAATGAATGAGGTTGAGGCTCATGCATTTTGCCTTGACTTTGATGGGGGAAAAAAACCCAACATGTGATGGAGAATGGTGTCAGCTGAGGAGATTGGTGGTAACTTGTTAAGCCTTTCTGACTCATCTATGTTAAATCTCCTGCCTGTGCCCTTAGCTGCAGCTAACTGAACTTTCAGGCAGATCGAGAAATAAATGCAGACACTGAGGAAAAAAAAAATAGCCAGCTCTCAAAACACACTTGGCTACTCAAAAACATGCCTGGAAAAAATGCCTAATTAAGAGAGACACCTAAATAATTCACCAACTTTTTAAAGTTTTACACTCTCTGTCATTGATTTCTGACTCTGGCGTATTCATCATTATATGGCATGTTATTGAATTACTGACTCTCACCAAACTGAGACAAACTGGTCAATTTACTTTCATAAGAACAACAGAAAAACAGAGAGTCTCATCTCTCAGTTCAACCCTGTTTTTCTTGTTCTTTCAAACTGTTGCACGTTATTCAAATGAATATTCGGGTGTTGAATACCTCCAGCTTTCATTTAGGTGTCAAAAGACTGACCAAGTTAAACTTTTCCATAATTTAAGGTCCTTAAAAATATGGATATAAACACAGTGATTCTTGGAAAGTAGAATAGGATTCACTTCACAGAAATTCATCGTATATTTAACTATCTCCATGATAAAAGCCTAATCTAGATAATTCTGTACTTATCTGATAAAAATAAGCCCTTTCAGAGGGTAATATATAAATAATTTTAGATATTTGTGTGAAAAAAACATAAATTCTGCTTTCCACTTCCTCTTGAGAGTCTAGACAGCTCACATTACAGGTTTTTTTGCTTCCTTTGAATTAAAAAGCCTTACTTAAATTGTGGCGAGACTTTGCATATATTCATCATTTTCTGTCTGGAAAGTCTTCCATTATGAATACATAGCCCAGGCTCAAGTAGAAAAATACATTTTCTTCAATTTTATGTGAGGCACACAGTCTCAATCAAGTATTCTTGAAAATATATTGATCAAAGGGGCATTCCCTTAATGAAATGCTAGTCCTATGAATATCCCCAGCTCCCTGTGTGACCAGAGTGTGCTTCACTGGAGGACACTGCCTGATTTGATGGAGGTCCTAGAGCCTCTCTCTGCACTGGTTCTGGTGGCTCCCCCTCATTCCCAGGTTCTTGGCCTCTTGCAGATCCTTCTGCTCTCCAACTGTCCTTCACCAGAGAGCTCTTGGTACAGACTGAGGCTGGAGGTGCTGCTGTCAGTGCCAAAAGAAACCGTTCACCAGCTATGGAAAAAGAGGCCAGAGGCCAGAAAAAGTGTCCACACTGTGTCATTGTGTTCTGGTTGAAAAAAGCCTTTTGCAGAGCTGGTCATCACATGCAAATTTCCTGAGCCTTAATCTTAATCCCATAAATCTTCCCCAACTAATGATTTTATGTACAGAACAATGGCCAGTCTTCTTGACTGTAGAGAAACAACAGAAAAGCAGTTTGTCTGCTTTTTGTGTTTGTCTGTTTCTTGTGCATGGGAACCATGAACATACATTGAGCCTGTAGTAACAAGATTTATTTAAACTGGGAAGTTCATAAAGCTTTGATCAAAACAAACAATTTCATTCATTGGGCAGCATCACCGGGGTGCACTGAACTGATATTTATCTGATTATGGCAGCATCTGGATTAAACATTCTGATCTTGAAGATTTAGGGTGTTAGAGAATGGGGAAAAAAGCAGAGACAAGACCCAGTAGTATACAGAGTGCTGGATAGCTTTTTGTATTCTCCTCTTTTCCTCCCTTTTTTAAAGCTTCTTCCCTTTTGAGCTTGAAATATTAAAGACTACAAGCTGTTCTGCATAACTGGAAACCTGCAGACACAAAACAATGTAGATATGTTTGTGTCAGTTATACCTTGCTCCATTTATTAAAAAACTGTTTTAAGCATATCTGGTTTAAATGCACCTTTCATTACTTAGGGTTTTTTTCACTTGGGTCTAAGCATGCCTGTATTACAGAGCAACCTTGTGTTTTTCTGTGCTATAAATACCTCATTCATGTCTTCCCATTATCTATTACTGTTTGTCTCTTAAAGAGGGAAAATGGAACAGATCTAGTGAAACATACAGTTGCAGGGTAAATAAACATTTATTGTGCATTTCATCCTCAAACTTTATGAGCTGCTTCAATGTAATTAGTATATAAGCTAATTTTCAAGGTCTTGGTTAAAAAAAAAAAAAAAACAGAAAAATAAAGCTTGACAGCTGAAAATAGCTCTTTTCAGAGAAAGATGAGAGTTTTATTTTCTACAACCCTTTTCAATAATAAAGTAGAGTATGGAGATAAGTGTATCCAGCATTTACCGGTAGCATAAGATGATTAGTAACATCCTTTAAATTTCCAGCCATAAAAAGCCAAATGGGATAAGTGAATTCTCACAGTACTTCCTGGAGGAGAAAGGTCTTAGGCCTCCCCTCCTAAATATAGACCACACAGATTTCATTTGATTTCATTCTGCTGGAGAGCACCAGATCATTTTTCTAAGGCAGCTCAAACTTGTGTCTCTCACCACCTCTACCCTGACTAGCCATTTCAAGCTCATTTGCCATTTCTGGATCCCCAAGCACCAGAATCATCTCCTGTGGTGCCCAGACCACCTTGAGCTCTCCTGTCCTGGTATCCCCTCCTGCATTTGCTCATGTCTCAGCACCCAGCCAGCACCACCCTGTTGCCCCCTGCTCTCCTGAAACTTTTGACATGCCAGAACTGCAGCAGAATCACTGAGTGATGGTGCTCCCCAAAAGTATCTACCCAAAGACTCCTAGAGACTTGGCTCTTTCCTTACTACTCCAGAGAGTGTATCTGATTCAGTTGATGAACAAATGAGCTCACTGAATTTTGAAACCAATTTTGGCCCCAGTTCTCTCTGCAGGTTCTCGTCTCTTGACTGATTGATTGATTGAGTCATCATTAACAGCCTGAACCTTTGAATGAAACCAGTGGGAGTCTTACCACTTTTACCAGCAAGAACAGGCTGCTGCACAAGTTTCTCACATGAAAGTACAATTCACTAACACATTTAAAAAAAAAAATCCAAAACACTGAGATCATAGCTCATAATTCAGTTTAGTATAGAAATCTTTCACTGACGCAACCATTTGAGTACAATAAAAGAAAACTCTGGATGGTCTTTCTGTTTGTTTTATGCCCTGATTTTAGCTTGTATGACTTCATCTTTTTGCTCAGTAAGGTGTGTGTGGACAGAGGCCGGGTACTTTTAGTGTGCCTTGAGAACTACCTCCTTCGCCCACGTTTTTTCTTCTCTCTCACCCTTCTCACCACCTCATGCGGCACCATATTCCTTGGGACCACTGAGGGTAGGACATCTTCCCAGGGAGCCATCAGCACTCTGATTTCATTGCCAGTCTGTGGGATATCTGTGGACAAAGATGTGTGTGGCAGCAAACACTGAGTCATTTTCAGAATCCTTGAAAATATAACCTGAACCCGTCACCTAGCAAATAAAGGACCTACCACCAGGTTGCTGAGCCAGGCTAACCAACCTTATATACATTTTAACCCCCCAAAATCCCAGGCTAGATTTGAACATAGAAGCAGACCTTTACAAAGGCTTTTTGGAGTACCCTTCATCTCATATGTTATACTTCAGTGACCATTGTCATTTCTTGGTCATAATGTCAAGGAAAGATATAATTATATTTATATTTATGTGCTTTGTCCAATATAGAGGGTTATTTTCTGTTTATGCTATTACTGCTTTGGGAGTACAAATAAAACTGATGAGCACATTATTACACCTTTATGAGGGCAAGTTATTCAGTGCATGAACACTGGTGACACTTTCAGCACTGCGTTCACGATGCTTATTCTGATCAGAATGGTTTAAATAATACATGAACTCATGCATATACATATTGCAGCTCATCTCTTTCATTAGGCACCTTGCTAAATTCTCTCAGTTAGCTCTCCCAAGCACTCACATGTTTTCAGGGTGAAAGTCCTTTTATTTGTCGCAGACAGGTTGCAAAATTTTGCTGACATGTCATTTTAAATTTGTTTGTCTGTGCAACCTAGTTTAACAAGGGCAGACTGCAGCCTTTGCTTTTCCTATTCTTCCTGGGGGAAAACAAAAAAGAAAAAGGAAAAAAAAAAAGAGAGAGAGCTTATGTGAAGTGTTTTAATGTATGAAGAATATATGTATAAAAGGAGAAGTGGAAAATTGGATTTGGTAATTAAGGTTTTGTGTTGGAACCACGGTGCTCTCAGTTCAGTCCCCTAGAATTTCTCTATGACCTTGGGCAAGTCATGCTAACAGTCCCAAGTCTCTGTAAAGTGGGGTAACAGTTCCTTCTTTTCTTTCCCCTATGTCTTGTCTGTTTCATTCAGGTACAGATTCTCTTTCAGTGTCTTTACATCCATGGCTCCAAACATATTCAGGAATTTTTATACAAACCAAGTTTTAGTAAGGAAAATACTTTCAATTTCATATACTTGGTGCTCCCATTCAGGAAAATAATTTTAAACAAATATGTTGAAGAATGTATCTTTAGAAAGAAAACTCCTGCTTCAAGTGATTTTGGGTAGAAAAGTAAGATTCTGTGTTGAGAGCAGGATGGTATCTATGTATTAATAGAGCTGGCACAGAGGAGTGAATCCATCTCTTACATCTGCTCTAGCAGATGTTTCTCAGGAAAGCACCTGCCCTCAGTGTCTGCAGTGCTTCCACAGTGAACTTAAATACATGGCTTTGCACTGGAATGGCTGTGAGAATTTCTCTGTCCTTCCTGCCGTCCATTGCCTGCTCTTTCTGCTGAGATAAAATGCAAGTGTCTGAAACAAACCAAACACTGCCCCCCACTCCAGCCAAATCAAATTACTGTAATTAAATAGAATTTTAAACCATGAATCATACACCAGGACCTAACAAACCAGGACATTGGGGCCTGCTAATGGGGTACTGCTGTTCACCACCTGGTGTGAGTGCCCAGCTTCTCCAGTTCGAGGTGGTCCAGGCTCATCACTTCCACAGATGCTGCTCTGATCTCAAAGTCCTCCGGGGTTTGCAGCTGCACGTGGAGGTCGTTCACAAAAAGAACGTAGAACAAAGCTGGGCTCTTTCTCTGCATTTTGCAATAACCAGTCTCTGCTGCTACTCCTCATCCACAGGGAGGACACCGCAGGGCACAACACAGGCCTGTGTCCATGGAAGTGTCCCTCGTTCATTAGCTCTGATTGCTACATGAGATACACCCATCTCCACCTAGTCCTGGCACCATCCACCAGGCCAGAGTGACCTCCCTGATGGGCAGCAATCATTAGTCACTCTGCTCTTAAGAGAAGTGGATGGAGCAGATCACCTGGGTTGCTCAGCACTTTTTACTGTCTTTTTTGTAGTTGTTCAGTGTCATAAGCCAGGCTTTTCCTCAAGAATTTGCTGCTTCAAAACTGCAGTGGCTTGAGCAAAAATGGGAACTAATCCTGTAACTAAGGAATTACCAATCTCTTTGCTGTCACTGGTCACCCTGCTGGAAATTGTACAAAATCTGAAGGAAAAGGTTAAAACAGATCTACCTTGCTGCTTCCTTGCCATGTCCATGAGGTTTTCATGTCTTTAAGAGCATCACTGGCACTGAGACTTGGTTAGAAAAATTTCTGTATCCAATCTGTGCTCAGGATCCTGTTACACTGATGTACCCCAGGAATAAAATGCAGTCCTGCAATCCCTTGTATCAAGAGTCTGTGAACCAGTGAATGCCTTAGGGCTCTATTGATGCCCAAAATGACCCAATGTTTGGCCACTTACAGGGTTCAGTGAGTTCAGAAGGGCTCTAGACCAGGAAATGTTCCTTTGGGTGATTATATATTTTTTTTAATTGTGTGTGTTGTCCTAGTGAGGTTCACACAATTATTTACCTGCATGTTAAAGAGCTCCAAAGAGCTTTCAATAAAAAGATTCCTATTTCTAGAAATGGTAAAAGAGCTGGAGAGGAAACATGAGGACTTTGCCTGGCATTGTTATGCTTAGCACAGGGAGGCTGCTCTAGCTGTGAGAATTTCAGAGCAGTTTTTGTTCAGGACAACCTGGCAGGCAGAGAGACAAAATTGAGCAAAGAAAAAAGCCAGGCAGTTGTTTGTATGAAGTTTCTCCTTCTTATCCTTGTTGGCTGTGGGTCTGCTTGTGCCACTTGAAGCTGATAGCAAGGCTTGAATGTGAGAAAAGTGTGAAGTGACAAAAGACCCTAAACAAGAGTACCTGTCTCATATCTTTTTATCTTTCTAACTAATCACAAAGAGTCTGAGGTAGATGATCACCCCAGGCTATTTTCTAGCTACCTTCCTACCCTCCCTCTCTGTGCAGGTAATGTTCAGGAAGCTTGTAATGTAACAGAGGCTCTGCCATCCAGTCTGTAGTTGCTTCATATCATCCTCTTCAGGCTCTTTATGTTATAAACATTTCTTTCTAATACCTCAAAGAGAAATACTCTAGTAATTATAGCAGCAATTTCCTTCCTTAGCTTTACTGTTTCTCCTCTCCTGTGCAGATTATTTCATTTAAGCCGATATCCTGAGCAATTATAGTACAACATCATTTGAGACGTAATCACCTCTGGCTAACCTCTTCAGGATCCTTTGGATATAAATGTGTTGATGTCTAAGCATCCCAGTGAAAACATTTCAGTGAGAAAAAAAACCCATATGAAACCTAATATTTCCCAGAAAACTTTGTCAGGAATAGAGCAGAGCAAGCGCTCCCTGTTAGAGGGAGGAAGGAATATCAGAAGATATTGCATTGATTTTACGGTCAGAAAGAATAACTGTGATAATCTATTCCCATCACCTGCAAAACATAGGCCAAGAATTTGGCTGCAGCCAGCACTACTGGCTGCTGTAATGAGCCACATCCAATACCCTGTGCAGTCACTGAGAAAAATGCTATTGGCTTCAGTGAGAGCTTTGGATGATGATGAGTGTGAGCAGAAGCCCAGCAGTGCAGCACAGCTGTGGGGAAATCCCTGGAACATACTGAGCAGTGATCATTTACCAGTAAACAGTGAGCATCAGTGGCTTCCTGGAGGCAGGACATTGCCTCTTCCAGAATTTCTTCCCTGTCCCTGTGGCTGTTCTCACTGGGATGGGAAGGAAACTGGAGGGAAATCGCCAGGGAAGAATCTCTTTTCCCTACCTTCCTGCTCTGTCTGGAGCCTCTGGGACTGCCTCTGGGACTACTCTCAGCAGCAGTTCCTGTCGCTGCTGAACACCTGCACAGAGTAACTCCTCTGTTCCCTGTCGTGGATGATATAACAAAGACAGATGGAGTCTGATGTTCTCATTTAATGTTTCGGTAAAAAAAAAAGAGCTATTTAATTCTTCAGTTTAGGAACATCTAACAAAAGTTGAGAAATGTAGGTGTTTGTGAGTGGGTGTAGGTCATTTGACAAAAAAAAAATCAACAGCAACAAATTGCTCTATCCGGAATGTATTAGATCTAGCTGGCTAGTCTTGGGGAAAAATGCAAACAATCTAAAATAAAAAAATACCCAGAAGTACTCCTCTGGGGCTTCAAAGCACAGTAATTCAGAAATACTGCATTTTGTGACAAAATTGCAGTTTGCATTTTAACAGTGGCAAAACTCAGCATAAATGTATAATCAATGTTTCCTACTCCTAAAAAAAAATAAAAACTCAACATAAAAAAACCCAGAATCAGATTATCAGATTCTGAAGGAGGTGGTACAACAGGATAATTCCCACTGGCGATGTAAAACCTCTCTTTTCCACAGTTACGACTGCTCTGGTGTGCATGCTCCCAGCACTACTCTTTGCAGAAGCAGGGAAGTTGAACAGAAGCCTGCAGGATTTGGTATTTTGCATAAAAATATTCATTTTCAGACCACAGTTTAATTCCTTCCCAGGTGGCTAATAACTAAAAAGTGCTGGTTTGGGTGATATAGAGGCCACTGAGTCCCACTGCTCTCCCTGATGAGCAAACTCATCCAGCCAGGCTGCCAGCTGACCTCTTCAGCTGAGGCAGCAGCTGCTGCAGTGGTCACTCAGAGGCAAAAGCTCTCACTTAGAGAATGCTCTCTCACAAGAACATACTCCCTGCACTGGCCTGGAGCTATGACAAGGCTCCCTTAAAAACAAGCTAAATAAGAGCCTCCTCTCTCCCTTCCCCTCCAGTCTCCACTCATAGATAAGTGAGGAATATTTCAGAATATGTTTATTTTTCTTCCCCCTTTCAATTTATGAACTTTTGCTGTAAGACTATCAAGCAAGTTGACCAAGGCAGAATTTAAAGTGAACTTCCATTGATGAAATTACCTCAAGGACACTCACATCTGAAAATTCTCCATTGCTGGGCAGCAGGACACCCTGAATACAAGTTCTAGTACCAATTTAAATGTCTTCAGCACCCTGACTTCCAGATGCACTTTTTTCTAAGCAAAGGAGGATGGACCAAGTCAGGCCATATATTAAATCTGCTTCTTCTTAGAAATACAGCTTGTCTGCAGCTGCTTGTTTCACTTGATATGCAGCCTCTTGCAGCAGCAAGAGAAAAGACAGAACAGCCCTTTTTGGGCAGAAAGAGTGCCTGCTTCTCTTAGAACCAGCTCTGTGAGCTGTCATAGGCATTTGGGGGCAGGTTTACTTCTTTCTGATGAGTTTAGAACAAATACCAGAGTGGAGTTATTAGCAGCATCCCTATTATGTTTCTAATAGTCTTGTTAACATGCAGGAAACTGATGCCAGGAAACGTTAAGGAGTGTACAGAGGAAAGTTAGTGCAGTATGCTTGGAGGCCCATCCAGACTTTGTCAACAATCATTGCTCTTCTCCAGAGATCATGGGGTTTTTTTGTTTGTACTGGGCAAGAGCAAGACAATAATTGATACTGCTTGAGTTCTTTGCCTCTTTTTCAGTTAGCTGTGGTCAAAATGTCCCAGCAACAGAGACTTTACAATATTATCTTAAGGGCAGCACTACAGTATGGAAGTGAAGAACCAAAGGTGTTTAAGAGAATTATTGGAGATCCAATGACAAAAAAAAGTCCAAATAGAAAATGAATTAACATCACATTTCAGAAATGTGTTTTGACCCTTTCTACATTGCAGGCTTCCTCTAAAACTCCTTATCCATTTGTTTCACTTCTGCTCCCATGCTGTTAAATGTGGACAGTAGTCCTCTGCCACATAGAGCTATTGCAAGGTATTCAGGTTTTAAGGAGCTGAAAGACACTCAGGAATATTAGTGGAGTTTCCTCCTCTAGTCTGCATCTCTGTTGCTTTGGACTCACTCACAAAGGGCCTCCTCCCCCATCTTACTTTAACATGGAAGATTCAGAAAGCCTCTCTGGCTTCTGGGAGGGAAAATTCCTCCTGCTATATCCTTGGAGATTTAGGCAGTGATATGTCCAACACTGAACAGTAGAGTTGTGCACTCAGTACAGAAATATTAAGTACCACTTCTCCCAGCATTCCTATTCAGAAGGCATTAATGAGGCAGGCGTCTGCATTTTCTGAGTATATCAGAGACTCTGAAATACCTTGTAGCAACACTGCAAAATCCCAGAGGGGTTATCTGTAACCCCCACTGTTAGCACTAAAAGGGGTAGAACTGAGGAAGCAAAAAGCACAGGCACAGGTGCAATGAGTGCACTGCTGGGTGTGTTGCTCGTCTCCTGTTTTCCTTGCCCCACTGCTGTCTCATGGAACAATCACTTCATCTTTTATGCTGAAGAAAAGGAAATACGACACTGTTGATCTGCACTGCTTCTGCAGTTGGAATAAAATTAAATGAGATCCAATGTACTCAGCTGTTACCTGAGCAAGTCAGACTTAGTGACCTTCGCTGTGACCATTAATGTGCAAAATCCTATGTCTGCCAGCTGTGAAAGCTGTTTCTCATTTCTGAAGTGAGAACAAGGAAAGGAAAAAAGACAGAAGGACAGAATTTTACACGTGTGATGCCCCTACCTCCTTTTTTTTTAAGCAATAGTGAATATTTTACCTCAGTCACAGGCATCACCTAATTCATGTTCCCATAGGATAAAGAAAGCCTTGCTGTTTGCAGATGCAGTCCTAGTGTCCAAATAACTTCTCGCAGACACTAAAAATACCTCTGTATTTTCAGTCAGAAGCAGTGTTTCTCTTACAGCTACAAGTCATTCAGGATATATCAGCCTGCCAGGTGGGCTCTGCCCTGTGCTCACAGGGAACAAACTGTTCCGTGGCAGAAGCATGCAGTGGGATGAGCAGCATTTGGGCTGGTGGGAGAAGGTGCCTGAATGGAGGCACTGCTCGCTACCCAACGTCGCCATTCTCCCGGGGAGAAGATGTTAATGAGGCTTGCTCACCGTTTCATGAAAATTTCATTTGCTGCGCGCAGGGCTCCCTGACAGAAGGAGTTCTGGTGAATCTCACAGACGTAGTTTAAGCCATTACAGCCTCCTGCTATGTGCTCCCTCTGTCCACGAGGATTCTCATCCTTGTAGCTGTGGTAGCTGAATAAAAGAGGGGCATGAACCTTGCTTGTAGCAGCTCCAGGTCTAATGTGTTGTATTATACTGTCAATGAAGGTGACATGCACAGGGAGGGGGTCACACCATCATCACATCCTGACTCTGCTCCAAGACAAAGAGGAGAGAAAGGGGTTCTCCTTCCCTGAGACATAAATGAAAATTGCTGCTGAGTCACAATAAAACCCAGAAACTGAATTATTGTTTTTGAAAGTATTATTACTTTTAACAGCATGCTATTGTATGTGTCAAGGCAGACTGAAAAAACAGAAAGAGTCGCAGATCCACAAATCCTCAATAAACTCTAAATTTTAATTAATAAAAAATTAATATTTTAATAATTTCCTTGAAGACTTCTGTTGTCAAAATCAGCTTGAGTGGCTCAGGCACCTCAGAACACCTCACCTTGGAACAGTCTATCTCAGTCATCAAAATCAGAAGAGTCTGGAAATCAAAAAGAACAGCAGAACCACAAACAATTATCTTGGCTCTTTTGTTAACTGAAAGTGCTGAGTTAAGTAACCATTAGAGCTTTATCCTCTGCGGTGCATGATCCATCACAGACAGCTGCATGTCAGCTGTGCCTGCCCAGTGCAAGCATTTCAGCTACTGCTCAGGCTAATGTACGTGAGCACATCCAGACTTTTAAACCCAGCCTTGCTGCTGTGGCTTAGAAGATGTTTAAAGTCGACTGGTGCCTAACATCTGGCTGAGAGCCTATTACTGACTCTGGAGCTCCTGCAGAGGCTGTAGCTGGGTAGTCCAAGTTAAAGGTGGGTGGCTCATGAGAACCAGCATCCTATGCAGCTATCCCTACTAGGCAGGAGTAGTCTGCTAGGAAAGAGAGCTGAGAGCAGGAAACGTTCCAGGTGTCTGATCCACATCTGTCACATGACATCTGGGCTCAGCTGGATGAACAGCTTCAGGGACAGATGATGAGATTACTACCTGTAGTTTTATCTACAAGACACCTGAACACCTGGGGAACAGCTCCTGAGCCACTGCAGTTTGCAATGCTTCAAGAAAATCAAAGCTGCTGACAGTCTCTGATAGATCATGTGGTGGGAAGAGCTAATTGGTATCCAGTGGGGTTAACCACACCTCAACTACAATAAGATGGCTCTCTTGGGCACTAGTAGCAGTGAAGCTGTGGGCTGTGTGCCTGGCAGTACAAGGCTGCCTGCGCGTCTACCTAGCCATGAATGTAGTTATCTCCCCAGAACCGAAATGGAAGTGTCATTTAAGCTCCAACCAATTCCTTACAGAATTATGCCAAAAGTTATGTGTCAAGTTTAAAAAATCAGATTAAAAGCATCCATATTGTGCTTTGTTCCTGCTTAACTATGTTGGTAACTGCTCTGGGAAAGTGGTGCAGTGTTGAATATCTTTCTGTAGTAATTACAATTTGGTATGAAAATGAGCTACAAAACAGGGAAATGCTTTTATCCTGATTTCACAGATGGCGAGCTGAAATACTAAAGGCCAAATCTAATAAAGAATTACAGTGCTGCAGAACCTGCCTTGCAGTCATCTGGTGCCCATATGGGATGCTGAACACTGTTAGACACCTAGCCCCCATTTAGAGGAGCCTCTGTTTATAGGACAGGCTATTCCTCTCTAAATGGGAGCCAAAATAGTCAACTGAGAAAGAAGCTGCCTTAAATGACTACTCTTGTGTATCTCTCATCTGAGCTGTCCAGCTCAGAAGTGTTATGAGCAAGAGTAGGTGTTAGACTGCATATCTTGATTACCTCATCTGGGTTTTCAGGGAGTTTTGGCTTAAGGTCACTGCCCATGCCCTCCTCTAGATGAGCATACCAATGAGTTCCCAGTGTTTGGTAGACTTCCCTCACCTCTCTTAAAAATAAAAGGAGACCTTTCCTTCTTCACAGTGCATTTTAGTGGCCTGCTATGGCAAGTTTAATCTCCCTTTTCCTTCCTTCCTGCACTGAACTTGTTGCCCATATCAGAAATAATTTGAGAGCAAAGCAAGCAGCAGGAGGGAGTTTAGCTCTGCAATGTGCTATCTGGGGATAATGTTTGGGGACTATCATGCATTCTGGGTATGAACCAGGACCCACTTTGGTACATCCTGATGAATTCCCCAACTACAGTGGTATGGATACATTCTCCTTACACACAATTTCCAAAATAATTTTAGCACAATAACGCAGCTGTAACATAGCTGTGAAGATCCTCTTCTTCAGTCCCTCTGGACAGAGACTGTTCAGATGCTCCTGTGAGATGGCAAACCTGTCTTAATCCCTTTAAGCAGGTGCAGAAACTGGACCTGGGAAGTTGGGTCCTTCAATGACTGTTACTTTGGTGCCTCTCCAAGTTTGAGAACAAGCAATGTGAATTGTTTGCATGTAAACTTTTTCCAGATTCCAGTTCTGCTTCGTCCTCTCTGTAGTTGCCTATATCCCATTTTGGATCTGACCTTGAATAGCTCATTTAGGTACCCAGGCAGAATCTGTGGCAGAGCAGAGCTGAACTGAACCCAGCTTCTAAAGTCATGACGTATCTTTTAATCTGTCTTTCCCATCTGATTTAAATGAAGCCTTAGTTTTACTCACTACTTGCCCAAGCAGAGCTTCTCTTCATTTTAAACTGATGGTCAAATATTAATTAGAGATCTAGAGACAGAAAAACAGACCAATTATTCCCCATAAGACAAAACCAAAAGTACATTAAGTGAAATCTTTCCACAGAAGATGTTTTAGTTGTTTTTCTCATTTAATGCTACAAATACAATGATGGCAGCTCCCAGCAGTCAGATGCACACAATAGCAGCTGCCACCTTTACTGGCTGATAAAAGCAGGATCAACACCTCAAAAGAAAGACATTTAGCTGGGGAAACCTCTGAAATAAAAAATTCTGCAGGACATTGCAAAACAGGTGGACACCCTCTGAGCCTCATTTAGCAAGTTCCCCCATCACTGAGACTGTGCCCAGCCCACCACTGGGTAAAATATTCCTGGCTGCATGCACAATATCAACATTATGGAGGTCCTGGAGACAAATACTGCTTGAAACGACAATCCTTAGGGCTTTCCAGAAGGGGGACTGATTAAACCAGATGGGGAGAATTTAGCCACAGCAGGCCAGATTCTCAGCTAATGTAAATCAGCTTCACTCCAGAGATGATTTGCAGCAGCTGGAACCTGTAACTTCAAAGGATCAAGTTGCAGTCTCCTGAGCAATTGAGTCTGCATAGATTTTTACCTGTAAAATTAACAAGACCAATGTGTGTTGTGGGGGAGAACTAATCCTTAAATTAACAGAAATTGCTGAGACTTAAATAGTAATTTCTCTAGTTAGAGACTCACCAGGTTTTTCTCTTAGCTTCTCAGACCTTTTTTCCCTGAACCTCACAATACAATCAATACTGAAACAATATATTTGAATGGCCTTGGGTTGTAGCAAGCCATAAAAGCTTCTGAAAGCTGTTAAAATTAAAATGTTCTCTTTCAAGTGGAAGGAGTTTTTAAGGACAAGACAGCAGCTGCTTTGAAATGTCTGTGAATTCTTCTCTCCTTGCAATTAGTAGCAAATAGTAAAGACCTCTTCTTAGAGCACTGATGGCATTTCCTTGGCTTTGGCAGCTTTTGTCTTTTCTAAATGATAATAACTGTGCATGTTTGTTTCTGTTTAGGAGGGAACATCTTTCCCTGTAAAGTATGCTGGTTCCACATGCTAGCTGTAGGCACCTTCTTCTGAGAAACTGTTTCAAGCCTGGGCCTCTGTAATTAGTATTTTTAGTGATACATAATATAAACCAAATAGTGCTGTTATGCCTAGCTTGCCCGAAATTGCTAAGTAGTGAAATCTCTTCCTCACCCAGCTGTTCAGCAGTTGTCTCTCAGTCCTCCATGCCCTGCAGAGCTTTGTGCTTCTACCAGCAATAAGAATTTTCTTTGTGTAAGCGAAGTAGAGGCACAGAGGAAAGGTTTGTTTGGCTGCTTTCAGTGGTTTGTTGCTGTGTAAATGGTTTCAGGTGGCTCTGAATGGAAAGTCTCCAGTGAATTGGCTTGTACCTCCCTTTGCTGGGGATAACAGGGCATTAGATGGCAACTTAGAGAGCTGCAATGTGTTCCAAGCTGTGCGTGGAGCTAGTGTAAAGAGCTATCTGTTTACCTGATAAGGTTTACAGCCAAAATCCTTTTTTTTTTTTTTACTGAGCACAGTGCCTGGACTGCTTTAACAAGTTCAGCTCTGAGCTGCAGCTGATAGGTGTTTGTAATCTGCAGGTCCTGAGCTGGGAAACTGCTCAGGAACACCTGATTGGTTTCAAATGTCAAGGCCTGCTCATGCCTGAGCTAGGAGTCCTTTTCTGAGGAACATGTTGCTGGTTTTGTTCTTTGGGAATAGTGTCCACCTTCTAGAGATGGTGGGGTGCTCTCAGGAAGGTAAGGCCAAACATTCCATTTTGAGTTCATGTTGTCTATAGAGTTTTCTTTGAGTCTTGCTCTTTGGAAGTGAGATTGTTGAAACTGGAGAGGTTTTCAGCTGGTCTCTTGAAATGTGTTTCACGTGAAAATGGAGAGGGGCTCTAGCTTCTCCTATTAGCATTTCTACTTCTTTAGAAACTTAGGTCAAGAGGAATTTCTGCTTCAGAACTTGGCTGCCGAAGGCTAAGTTTGCAGGGTTTGCTTAGAAGCTTCTCCTGTGTTCTTGGAGATGATGGTAATTTCCTCTTCCAGTCAGCAATGATGTACTTCCAATCCCATGCATTCAAGTATGTGATTCAGCTGTCTGAAATCATGAAATAATTTTACATCTGAGGCCGTATTTTTGTGGTGCTTGGGTTGCATGTCCAAGTTTTATTGCTTACCATGAGGGCTAGAGCACTTCTAGAGGCTGAGATTTTTTTGTTGTCCTTTGGTTCTAGGACTTGGGACTTTAATTAAAAGCATCAAGCAGTTAGAGACAGGCACTAAAAGCATGAGGTTGCGACCTTGGTCTTGAGGGAGAAGTAGAATTTTTCAGAGTGTATAAAGGCTACAAAGGCCACTTGTTCAATTTTAACAGGGTTGGGTTGGTTTTGTGGCATGCTTTTTTTTTTTTTTCCAGCAAGAATCTCATCTAGGAAATCTGAGGGAAGCAGGGAAATTGAAATTAGTTGAAGACGGTCTGAAAACAAAATCTGTGAAGAAAAACATTCATTTTAAGCTCTTAGATGTAGACAGGAAATGCATTTAGCCATGGAGCTTGAGCAAATACTTAATAAGGACAGAACAAAGCATAAAGTAGTGTAGTTGGCAAAGAGAGCACAGCAATGAAGGAAATAATGTGTTTTCCCACAAATTAGATTCCCATTTGTAAGGACATATCTTACAGAGCAATTTCAGATCTGGGTATTCCCAGATACTCTGTCATTTGAAATATTTGTACCAAAAGTGAGCATATTTTTAAAGGACATATTCCAGCTTAAGCAGATCTTGAGGCAAAGACACAGGTGAAGTCTCCATGCTGTGTTATGCAGGTCAGACTTTGTGCTTATTTTGGCCTTTTGGTCTTAACATCTATGAATCTCTTTCTGTGCACTTGCAATGTTATGTGCGCCAGTTTTTCTTGTCTCCTTGAGAAAACTGATCCAAAGGAGGGGCCTAAAGTTTCCTCTGGTTACAGCCTGTGGACTGCTTTAGGCTTTAGTGAAAACTACCATCAAAATTTGTTTCATTTGCACAAGACGCAGATGCTGCAAAGAGGTGAACAGCATACATGAGAGGACAAAGTGAATGTTCTTGAGTGACTTTAAATATACATTTCTATGCAAATAGCTCTGTTGTTGCATTCTGGTTGTTTGGGGTTTTTTTTGGTTTTTTTTTTTTTTGCTATAATCTGAACGTCTAATTTCCAATGTTATTTTTTTAATGTTTTTAGATAAAACTCCAGTATTATCTTAAGGTTTTTCCCTTCAGCAATAAGCAGCTGTTTAGAAGCTTTACTTTAATGAAAGCAGTTTTGTATGGGAATTTCCTTTAGGCCTTGTTGACCAGTCTGTAGTCAGCACAATTTAGAACAGAGATGGGGAAAAGACCGAACCACTCAATTTTTTAGAGTTATGTGAGTGGGATAAATTCACCTGTCAGCTGCTCTGCTGGCACCTCTGCTACCTATGGGCTGGGTTTGGAGCTTGCTCTGCCATTCAGACAGAAGCAGGGGTGAGGACTGAGGATAAAAGCAGCATTCCAAGCTTATTCCAGCTGGCACACCTTAGTGCATGAGCTGCTTTCCAGTGCCTGAGGCAGTGTGAGCAGGCTCCATAGCCTTTGCAAAGGCAATCACAATGGAGACTGCAGAGCCCGGAGGGAAGAAAAATGTTCTTCTTGACTCCTCACCTTACAGGACAGATGCAGTTGGTGGTTCTTAGAGCCATGAAGATAAATCATAAAACAAAGGAAAGTTTTTTTGGGCTTTTTCCCCCCTGCCCCCAGGATAGCTGAGTGCTTTGCTCATCAGTGTGCTGGATGAGGTATATGTTTTCTTATAAAAATGTGCTTGTTTCACTGTTCATTTATCATAGGAAATAACAGCACTCACACGCTGGTTTCTTCTAGTTGAACCTAATTTCATGAATCTCCGCAGAAAGCTAAATATACCTATTCCATTTGCATTTAGGAATGGAATAGGTATATTTATATACCTATATATATGCATTTATAAATAATCTAGCCTTTTATCTGTAACAATAGAGATATCCCTCTGGAATTAAAATTCATCCTAATATTTTGCTGTTTTCCAAAGCTCTGAGCATTCTCCCTGCTATCAACAATGTGGGTTCTTTTCTGTCTTAGTTGTAGGCTATTATCTGGACTTACTTTCAAGGGATCCTTCATAACCCTGTTAAGCTACAGTGTAAATATCTATTTAATATTTTTCCTTTTTTTTTTTTTTTTTTTTTTCACAAAATTTTTGAGCATGCTTCATAAATCTACTAAATGGCTGTTCTGCCAGCTGATGACTCATCAGCTTTTAGAGACACAAAAGAGAAAGATGAGCTACTTAGGCAGGTAGAGAAGTGTGTAAGGAACAGAGTGGGCAAAATGCTTCCTTGGGGGATGTCAAGGAAAGGTGTAAAAAGGGATTTTAAGACCTCAAAAGGCAGCTGCTTGTTCTAGCTCCTTTTTTTTTTTTCTTGATCAGAAAATGTTTATCATATAGTTTTTAATATTCCAGGTAGTTCAGTAAAATCTTCCCATGAAAAATAGGAAAACAAATGTCCTTTAATGTCGTATGGGCCTAATGTACACATTTCACAATGTAATTTTACTCACACTTTGATATTTTTCCTTCTTTTCTGCATGCCAGGATTTGCTTCTGTTCTCATTGTGTAATACACAAGTATGGTTACTAAGGTAGAGAGTAAGTGTAATAAACTAAAACCAGATCTGCTTAAGGCGCCACTGACAATTTTTGCTTTGTCCTATACTGAAAACCAGAAGCATGAGCACTGAAGAAGTATTGCAATATCCATATACTTATTTAAGGCAAGAATATTCAGCAAAGTTTACTAGAAAAAAGTTAACTGCTGTAATGGAAACTTGTGTTTTTATTCTAAATCCTTCAACATTGGTGTTTCTCTTGTGTTTTCAGGTCCTGGAGTCAGGTGATTTCAAAATTATTTTTCTGAATATATGAATATATGTGCTCATGTGTGTGCATGTTTGCTTTTCCATACCAGCAGGGAAAGCTATGAAAATATGATGTAGTTCCTAAAGTCTCAGAAGTGAGAAGGTAAAAAGGAATTCAGATGTTTTTGTTTTAAGCAGGATTATTTCTTTTAGAAATAGCTCCTGATTATTGTTTTAGACAATTTTTTTTGCCCTGTTAACGTTCAGGGTTGGAAATACTTAGGCTGCATGTTGTTTCCAATTACATCTGTCCCATACACAGCAATCTGTCACACTGGCTTTTGATCTAGAGCAACATAACTGAGAGGAAAATTCTCCCTTCAAACGGACTTCATTTTCTCAAATGCTGGCAGCATTTGAAAGTGATCTTCACCGTCTTACTTTGCTTTATATTCAGTTCAATTTGAGGTGTTTGTTTTCATCCACCCCTTTATTTTATTAACTGCTCTCTCTAACAAAGGAATATATATTTCTTTCTAAGCAGAGGAACAAACTGTGCTAGTTTCCAAGGCATTTTTGGAGAGAAGCAAGCCATGGCTGCTTGCAGGAGTACAGAAGAAGAGACTCAGCTACATCCTTACCTGGAAATGTTTGTGCTTATTAAGGTGCATCAGTGACCTGCTTAATTGTGAAATTCAAAAGGGAGAAGAAAAAGGCCCGTGCTTCATTCATGCTGTAGTTTCATCCAATGAACAGCTTAGGAATAAACCCAGCATTGTCCAGCATTACTGGCTGGAAGTCACTGTGAATGCAGACAGGCTTTGCCATGACTGGTATGTTCACTGGATGGGTGTTATTACGGGGAAGAAAAAGAATAGCATAATAGGAAGGAAAAAAGGTAGTAACTTGCAGGTAATTACTTGCTATCTACAACTTAGTGCAATTATGGGAAAAAAACCCTGCTTTTGGCCCATATGGAGTCCTTTGTTTAGTAATTTAACCATCAGCCTTTTGATGTACATTGTGTGCCTCTAGCAAGGTGTTCTAGCATCCTATTTGCCTCCTTTGTTAATGTAGCTGCATATCAGGCTGAATGCTTCAGGAGCCTTTCTGAAATACCCACTAAATCTCTTTCTTGGACAGGATGCTGTAACATCTCTCTCTTTAGTGTATAATACCCAGCTGGAGTTGTTGCTACAAATCTCATTATTTTATAAGCCTTCGCAGGCTGTGTGTGGCATTGCTTTAAGTAGGTGATGTTTCAGTAGTTCCTCCCTCTGAGCTTTTTTCCTTCTGCTGGATACAGCTTCTCTGTACAGTATATAAACAGAGATTATCACCGTGTCTTTTTCTTTCCTTATCTGACGCATACAGCAGAAACAGAGGTGTCTGGAGAGCTAAAAATTAACAGAGACATGGGAAAGACTTCCATAAGATGACAGTGAGAGGAGATTAATACTTCTTAATGTAAAGACACGAGGCCATGCTATACCTATGCTAAATAATCAGTGCTACAGCAAAGGCAGATTGTGTGCATTTTGCTTCTCTCTAAGTGAGAGCAAAAGGATTGAACGCAACTGTCAAATTACAATGGAATACATGTAAAAATGCAAGGCCATACCTTCACAAAAAATGAGAATTGGGGAAACTTGATGCTGTGAGGCAGCAGTGACTCTCTGTTCTGCCCTCCTTTACACCATGTGGAGGGCCTGGTTTATTAAATGTGACATTGCCACATGCTGCAAGTCCAATGGGAATGGAGTAAGTGAGGCAGCTGGGGTGCTGCTGGGTGAGCTGTGGGAGGGCTTTATCTTCCTGGAAGGTGCCCTGCAGTAAACCCTTGGATGGATGGCATGCTGGAGTGTACCTGCAGGCATATATATACCTGTACAAACGAGTCATGCACACCCATATCTTCATCAGCTTTGAGGAACTTCATGGCACAGCCAAAGCTTCCATACTGAATGGTCCAGGGGGCTGTTCCCAAAATGAAACAGATCCATCCCCAGTGCATAACCATGTTAGGTGTCACAGCCCTGGCAGTGCACATCCCGTGATCTGCACCAAAGTGAGGAGGTTGTTTCCCAGTAACTCCAGCAAGACACCAGCTGTGTCCAGAGGGCAGGTTTGGGTTAGTGACCTAAAGGGTGGGCAGGCTTTGAAGTGCTGCTGACTGGCTCTTTCCAGAGGCAGGGACTTTGGTATGGGTGGATGTAACAGCAGGGACACATTGTTTTGATAGCTCTTCAGAAAATGCTAGAAACAGCCATGAAGAAACCACAGATGCCACTTTAGCATCCTACTCATAGTGCTGCTACAGCCTGTCTCCATTGGAATTTTTTTGATGCATATCTTCTGCCAGGGCAGAGGCAAATTTCCTGGAGACAGGCATGTTCCTGTTGCTAAAAATCTTTTGATCCTAGAGTTAGCCAGCTTGCCACATTGCCTCCATGGTTCTGCATGGGTGACTTGAAACACTTTTTGGAAATCTGGTGGCAAATGGAATTACTTCTGGCTTTGTTTTGTGTTGCTGTTTTGTGGTCTGCAATTATGTCAAAAAAGTCATTAGTGTTGAGAGCTCTGGGACATCCTGTTAGGTTTTTGAACAGTGAAGAATTAAAAATAAGCTTGTCCTCACGTGCTGTGTTCCATCACTTTTCAGGATTTATATGCTACAGGAGGGGGTCCATGGTACGTAGTGTTTGCATTTCATTGGGGACTCTTGAATGTACAAATCTACAGAGGCTTAGCTTTGGACATGAGGGGGAGGAATTAGAATTGCATGCAATCTGCAGGATTTTCTTTCTCACTATTATCTAAATTAACAGTTTACTGTTTCCTTTGTGTCCCTTTTATTATAGGCTTAAGTACTTAATCTAAAGCTTAAGGGCCTTACTGAGAACAAATTGAGAAAAGTCCATAAGGAAATACAGCTCTGGTTCCACTAAATGAGCAGTATTTAAAGGACCAAACACCCAGACCTCCCACCATGCAATTTTCTGTCACAGGGAGTGGCCTGGCCATGGGTGGCTCCATGCTCCTGGCACACCTGGGGAATTGGAAGGTGGGAAACTTGCTGGGGAGAGGTAGCTCTGGTTGGAAAGCCTAGTGGTCTTGGGAGCTGTGGGAAAAACAGGCTCTCCAGGGCTGATGGGAAGCTGACAAAAGTAGCTGCACTAGGCTTAGTTTAGTTGTCTTTGGCAGTCATACATGGACAGGTTTCCTAGCTTTGTAAATTCCATGTTAAATCTAGAGGGATAACCTCACCCCATTCCAGAGCTGTAAATGCTGTGCACTCTTAAATACTCACCTGCAGAGACCCACCAAATGCTGCTGAAGGAGAAATATCCCACCTCTTTAATAGGGACTGTGGGCAGAGGACACCAAGGACCTGCAACTGAGGAATATTAACTTATTAGAAACCTTGCGTGATTTTATCCCTAGCAGACCTAAAGGAATGTCATATCAATAGCTTTTAAGAGTGGGGTTTCTAAATTTTATTTTATTATTTTATGTTTCTGACTCTGGTCTTGATGAATAAGCATATTGCCTTGTTTATTTCAACATTACCAGCAATTTTCAGTTTTTGTTAAGGTGCATGAAGATTTCTGAGCTTGGTCAGTCATTAATTATAATTTATTTTAATTACTGCTTGAATCCCTGAGGAAATTAAATACAAACCACATGCAGCTTAGCTACAGATCTGGCCTGCAAATACACAGAAACTCAGGATGATAAAGCTTTGGGTTTGTGCGTCCTTCCTCTTGTTAGGCTTTTCCTAGCTGAGCTCCAGATATTCATGCACCAAGCACAGACTGTGGAATATATTAATGGTGAGAAGGGCAGAACATGCTTCTGGATCATCGTTGCATGTGTTGGTGACACTCATTTGCCCAACAACACCATGTAGTTACTTAAATAACGTTGGGAACACCAGCTGTTTTGTAATTTTTGAGATGAGAAATATTTGTAACAGCAGCATAGGTTAATCATCTTGGAGTCATGAAAGACATATAAGAAAAAAATCTTTACCAGACAGTGCCAAGCTGTCATTAGAGGAATCTGATAGAGACAAAGTACAATAATAATGCTGATATCAATCAAGTTAGAGCCTTGGGAGATTCAGGGACATGAGGAAGGTGTCCCACATGAGATGCCATCTCCCTTTCTCTGGAAATGGTGCTCTAGAACTGTAAGCAAGGGAGGAGGCTTCCATGGTTGTAGGGATTTAACTCCGATGCAGTAAGACTGTTATCAACACTCCTGCCTACTCAATGATGTTTCGTTAGACAGGCTTTGTTGAAAGAAAGCTTTATCTTGTAAAATGTGTCATTATATCTTAGCTTTTTATTTCCTGTAGCTTAGAGTGTGTTTTTTGTTTGTTTTCAGTTCAAGCTTTAGAAAATAGCTATGCTTTCTAAAATGTCACACAATCCTCCCTCAGAAAGTAATCTCTTCAGATCATATTGTACTTCAATTTTTCAAATCTATATTGACCTGAAATTTAATGCCATTGAACATTTTAAATTCACTTCATGTAATAAAGGCTTTTTAGTTCTGGAAGAAAACGTCTGTAAAATAGTGAAAGTACTTGATATAAAATAATCTTTCTGTAGTCAACCTGAGCTTTTCTATAGCAAACAAACTATAAAGTTTGAAGTGGATGATGCCCCACATACTATGACTGACAGCTGAAAGGTTAGCAAAAAGTGTTTAAATGCTTTTTGGGTCAAAATTCTATTTGAGAATGCCCTTAGACCTGCCATTGAAAAAAGACTGAAAAAGAAACAGTGTTGGAACAAAGAACAAAAGTTGCTGTCATCAAAAGAATATAGACACCTGTTGCCAAATCCATTCTCATCTTCTTTCCTTTCGTATTATCATAAAAGGGAAGCATCTCAGATAGCAGGGCACTGTGGCCAGCTCCTAAACTGTGACACCACAACTGTAACTGGGTCAGTCTAGGAGGGAAGATAAAGTTGCTAAAGGTTTGGGGTTTTTTTAATGCTGCTGCTACAGGACCTTTTGTCTGCTTTCAATTCAAGATTTAGTTCCAGTGCTGAAGGTATGAGAAGGTGACCGTCTAATCTATTTATCAAGTTTTACCAGCAGTATGAAGAGGAAAGTACAGAAAGAGAAGTGTTACTTAGGCAAAACAGTCAGGAATTGCACCACCTGTTAGGGAAAGGTGATGGAATGGCTATTCTGTATGCACAGTATCTGTGGGAGAAACTTGGGAAGAGTCATTCAAAGGAGAGGAGTTCACTGTTGCTCATACGTGTAAAGAAATGTATCTGGATGTTACCACCATGGGTAAGTTTAGAATACAAGTTAGAAGTTTGTGATTTTTAGAGAAGTGAAATTTTCAACTGGTCTATTTCCCCAAAATTACCTAGTTTTAAGGGAAAATTGAAATTTATGAGAAGGATTATACAGTATGATGATGTGCAAGGGGATGATTCTTAAGAAGTGTCCTCTGGTTCTTTTTCTGTAAATCTCAAGATTTTTATGTTAGAGATTCTAGAGAAACACTTCTTTGGATGGTGCTTATCTTTCCTGCCCACTTCTGATTTTTGAGCCTTCTTCCATTGCACTAAGCCCATTATTCCAGCACCCTCCTCTTCTAACAGATTTTCTGTCCCATTGTGGCTTTCCTCCAGCATCAGGAGAGCTGCTTGCAGTGCATATCACCCATCTATGCCAGAGTTGTACAGGGATCAGCCCTGTACCCTGGGGCTTTTACTGCTTCTGCAGCTCAAGATAAACTCTCAGCTGGGAAGCAATGGGATTCCTCAAAACCAAAACCATGTGTTTTCCAGGCTGGAATTGTGCTTCTCAGTGAGACAGCATTTCCTTCAAGCCCTTGAAGAACTTAAAGCTTCACATTTCTGACATCTTCATGTATAAAAGAGTTATTTTTAGTCAGTTTTAATGGTTTTCTATCATTCCCTCTGAGCTCCCCATAGCTGGTAATTACACACCTGCTCTTGCAGGCAATAGAAATATGAAAGAGCTTCAAAATATTTTTTAAACTCTCTTGAATTTCCATCAACAACTTGTGTTGATTATTTTCTTTTTTTTTTTTTTTTTTGACAATATGTCTCCTCCTTAAAATATCTGATAGTGGAGAGACATTGAAGATAAAACATTTTTGGCATTTTCTTTAGGTACCCTGAAAATGCATCTCTAGACGTGACAGGTTTTTCTCTATCAAAACCTTTCCACAGGATTGTCTTGGCTTCATTCATTAAGTCACAAGTACTAATGAGGGGTATTAGGGTCCTTATCTCCAGGGAAGTGAGCAAAGCCCTTCCAGATAGCAGATCAGTGATGAGGAAATAAGGCAAGAGAATGGCTTTGAATAAGGTTTTACCTACCCAGCTGTACTCATATTTAATGTTAAAGTTGGGGGAGGCTTTTGTGCATTTGCTGTGCTGTCCTGACAGCACAGACACCTCTGAGTGGTGTTTCTTCAGCTCTGGGCCTCTTCTTACAATACCTCCCAATTGGTCCCTGTGTGCTCTGTTGGTGGCTTAATTTGTGCAAATGGGGGACAGGCCTAGGAGTCAAAAAGAAGGGGAAAGAAGAAGCTGTTGCTCTTTCTCCATTTCTCCCCCTCCCCTTTCTTTTCCATTTCCCCTTCTTCTTTTCTTTCAGTTTTTTCTGGTTTTCCCCTGGGCTCTTTTTTTTTTTTTTTTTTGGGGGGGGGTGTTTTTTGTTTGTTTTCCTTCAATCTGTAGGCCCTTCTCTCTGTTCTGATCTAGTTTCCATATAATCTGGGGGAGTATGTAAAATGAGTGCAGGATGGAAAACCTTGTTGGGAATATGTGAGGCTACTTTGAGTGGAGTCTACACAGTCTTTGTGGCATTTTGCACCAAACCATGCATGGGCAGGGTGGGATGGGGAGTTCCCTCAATACTCAGAATTTGGCAGAGTCAGTCCTATCCTTTTTGTACCTTATCCTTAGGAGCTGCAGCTCCAAGGCTGACAGGGATCATGCAAAAGGCCTGGAATTCCAATAAAAAGCGGAAGTGACTGCACAGAAGCTGGTAAGTGCTGCAACAAAATTACTATTTAACCTGCCAGCTAATACAAAAAGGTTATTTCTACAGCAACTGGTGGAACAATATATTTAGAAATTAAATTAATCCAAACAAATAGAGAAATTAACCCCATGGTCTTTGCTGAATTCCAGCTTAAATAATTACATTCTGGCTACCTGCATTCCCTCTGGAGTTCCTTCTGGGTAAGTTACAGCTTACACCATGTGTGCATATGCCTCCCCTGTTAGGAACAGTTGTGTGGCACGTCAGCATCTGGGAAATCCTATCTAGTGAAAAAAACAGATGTAAAAACATTTCAGGGGAAGTCAGGAGCGACTGCTCTGCCATAGTTAACTTGTTAGTAGGCTTTGTAGATGCAGCACTGTACCTGGTGGTTAGTGCTGCCCATAATGCAAACAAGCAGTGGTTAGACACACACAGACTGGATTAGCACTTTCTCTTCTCCACAGCCTTCCTGTGTTAGACTGTCCTGGGCATCCTTCTGAAGCTAAACCTCTGTGCCAAAACCAGGTGGAGATGGCTGCCTGTACTTTTGATGCCAGTTCATCCTCCTGGTTCACAGAGTATCAGATGAGCAGTGGCACAGGGGGAACTGAGCAGTGGCACTGGGGATAGGAAAGGACCTGGGTAAACAGCATCCCTTCCCAGTGGCACATGTGCTCCTGCAGCCCTTTGGGAGGTTCAGCTGAGGCTGCCCCATTTCTAAAGCCCTTCTGGGGAAATGGAAACACTGAAGTCAGACCTAGCTTACCTATCCTTCTCAATCTGATACAAACCAGAGTCTGCCTGTGGCTTTGATGCCATTTTGAGGGTCACGGAAATATCACAGCGATTTAATTCATTGTACTGATTGCAAGCTCATTTGGAGAGGACCTTCCCTGTGAATCTGAAATGTGAAAGCACGATTCAAGGGTAATGTACTGCGTTATCCGTGATTTTCTGTTTTCCTTTCCTGTTCCACTTCAGAAAACGCAGCACACTGTGAGCTGACAAGATGACTAAGCTGTAGCCAGCATACAGTGGGCATGTCAGGGAGTCTTTTTCTCCCTCTGCTTTTTGTTAGAGCTGTAAAGAAGGTTCATCTTTCCAAACATGAGGCACTAAGAATACAAGTGGTTAAATGCACTGGTATTTGGATATGAAACCACCACAAAAATTCAGAACCACCAGATATTTTAATAGTGGCTTTGGGACAGTTTTGTCAAAATGCAGGCAACTTGTTAACATAACCTGGATTTGGCAGCTATCTCTTCATGGTATGCTTGTAAAACTTGAGGACACGTTTGGTTCCTGCTAAGAGCTGAAATGACCTAAATATTTGGCACGTGCACACCACCCCATGAGGAGTTTCTGAGGGCATTTGTTACATGTAATAGAGTGAATTGACAGGAATAACAACATCTGAGGCAAGGAAAGGGCTCTTTTTACCTGGACAAATGTTCTAGTAGCTGTGCAAAACACATTCCTTGGGAAAATTAATTAATAGAAATGAACATTGGCAAGCAGGCTGTAATGAGGACTGCTTTTGATCAAAAAGATCTTCTGGTGATTAAATCCAAAATCTGCAAATTTTAAAAATTGTTTTTATTTATTTATCAAATGAAAACATTTTCAGCAGGATAAACAGAAAACATATTTAGCAGCTTTAAGCTCTTCTTAACATTCTCTTAAATGATTCAGCTATCACCATTTCTTCACGATAGATGTTTTGTTGGGGAAACTAATTTGAATGTGAATGATAGATGAACTGTATTGAAAATATCAATTTTTATCAGCTCTAACCCTTGATCTTAATTAACTTCATATCTGTTTCTCCAGAAACCAGCAATACAATCAGTAAGTTTGTATTGCAGAAGCCTGCAGCAAAAAAAAATAATTTTTTCAAACTGGCCAGAAGCAAGTTATTTGCTTCTGGCCAGTTTGTAGCTACAGCAGCAAGAGGGCTACATTGCTCTCAGAGGCCTGGCTGGCCTTGATGCAGGGCCTGATCACTGCTAGAGAAAAGGACATCATGTAGTGAAATTCCCTTTGCTGCACCTATAGGTCAGAAAGGTACCACACTTATTTCTCTTTCTTCTCATCCATTGACAGTAGTTGTGATGACAATGGAAGGAACCACTTCCAACACTTTTTCACACAGAGAGGAGATTAGTATCTAACACTTACTCTATGGGAGAAACTCATGTGGCTTATCCTGTGTCCCCAAGAAAAGGTCAAGGCAAAATGAAGGGTACAGCTGCTGTGTCCTTGAGAACACATCTGGGTAATGTTCTCCAGATGCCTGAGCACCTGCACTAGCAGTACTGGCAACGCTTTCTCCCTTTTGTCAAACCCTATTTGAGAGTGCTTAGACGTCGTGCTAAACTCCTGAAGGGTCAAAAGCAGTAAATCCTTGGAATTCAACTCCTCCAGCAATCCCTGTAAGCCAAGTGCGTTGCTTTGCCATGTAATTTTCCGCCTTCAGAGGAATGCACTTAAAGTCTGTTAGTGGGCACTTTGGGGTACCTTATTGCTGTTCAAGACTAAGGTTGCAGAAATGTAGTTGAGCCTAAGTTAATCAGTGGTTAGGGAACGTATCCTTGGCTTCTGAAAAACTATTTCTCAGAAAGGTTATGTAGAAAGGAGCCATGCTCTGTTCTCGTATGAAAGGCTTATGGGGTTTGGCATGTTGTCATGGTGGAATGCAGGATAAAACGGATGCAGAGACATAATTGTACCATTTAGTGTCAGAATCTGAAGTATATTTACTAAGTGGGATAGGCCTAGAGAGCAGATAACAATTTTTAGAGTAAGATGTCTGTTCAAGGACCCTTATATCTGACACACTCTTGCCAGTCAAGGCCCCAGCACCTCTGTTCCAGTTTGAGCCAGCACCCAGGGGACAGAAATGCTTATTCTGACTGACTTATCCAGGTCCTGGCTTGCAGCTGCTGCACATAACATTCCAACCTCCTGCTCAGCCTCCTGCATGACATCAGACAGCTGTGGGCACTCAAGGCTCCAAACTCATTAGGATCCCATCTACTCCACTGTGGCTGATTTTTTGTAATCCAATTTCAGTCACATAGCTGGTGTGACTGTGCCATGTGTAATTTTGTCTGTCCATATTTCAATATATTTTTGTATAAAGCACAATAAGCAGTTGACATGCTTTATGCATTTTTAATGCCTTGAAATACTCCGTGTTTAGAGGTAGGTAGTGCCTCCTTGGACAGAAAGAATGTTTTACTGCTCAGGGAGTTAACAATTGGCTCAGTTAAGCACAAAAGAGGGCTGCATCCAACCTGTCAGACATATGGATGTTTCCAAAGAGGTGAGAGTAGTTAATAGTCTGATAAGAAATGTCAAATACTTCTATGAAGAAGGATAGGGAAATGAGACTGAAACTCAGAAACTCAATGAATCCTCAAGGAAGCTCCCTCCTAGAAGTGCAAAACCCAGCCTAATTTCCCAGACCAAGAGCCTTCTGGACTGTAACTTAGAGGTAAAGCATTAATAATGGACTGCAGCCTCTGCTGGAAGTCAGAGAATGTCCTGAAAAGTAACCTGAAAAGCTGTTTAATAAGAGACTTTTTCCTAGAAAAAAATACACTTGCTTCATAATGGTCTTTATATGCTTTGTATTTTTTTAAATTAATACCTACGTTTGAAGTAATTTCAATCTGACTTGCGTTCTGAGGGGTTTCAAGAGATTTTAGCATCAAGGTATCCTATTTCTGTTAGAGGGAGATATTTACTGTCGTTGGGATACTGGTTGGTATTTTGTTTTCTTTCCTACAGTAATTCTCCTAAATTTCTCCAAGATAACCAAACAGTAACATCTCTAGTATGTAGAGTGACTTGGGATGCAGGGTGTGGCTGGAAGAAACGTCCAATGGGTACAGCTGTTATCCAAGTCAGTATCCTGCTGTACTGAAATATAACAGTGGAAGAAGCCTGAGGGTCCTGAGGGAGTCTGACACTGATAGATATTGGGTTTGATCTCATCTGTGTAAAAAAAGACCAAAAACAAGGGGGAAAAAAAAACCCACAATAAACCCAACATAATCTCCCTAAATACGTAAATGTATAAAAACTTGGCTACAGGCTATGTGCTGTGTTGCCCTGGATGTTGGTGACAGTGCCCTGCAGTTTGGGACATGTGATCATGGCCACCTGGGTCTTTCATAATACTGATCCAAATTTAAGTCTCATTTTTGTAAAATATTTTATTACTATTAATGACTGGGGTGTGGGATTCAAGGATGCAGTTAAATTAATGTACATTCAAAACATTAATTGCACAGAGAGTGCAGACAGATTTTAAGACATGTGTTGTAATTACCACCAGAGTACCAGCAGGTAACACTCTCAGTAATCCATTTAGAAATTCAGCACTTCTGTGGTACTGATAGTTTCCCCACCACTAACAAGAGCTACCTCATTTTTTCAAAAGCTGTGAGAGGACTCAATGTTTGGAATATGCATTGAGGAGGGATGCAATAAATTTCTCAGAAAATTTAGGGATTTTTTTTTCCCACTTTGTGTATTTTCCCTTAAAGAATTCCCCTGGTTGTTTTTATTTAAGCAAATGAAAGCTTAAAGACGTTTATATATGTCCATGTTTCTCTAAGTGCATGAGTCTACTTATTAGATTCTTTTTTTTCCTGTGTCATGGAGTTAGATATAAGAAGTTTATGTGTGTCCATTCATGTATTACAGGTAGGGCTGATAACAGTTTCTATAATTAAAGTGTTCAAGCACTTATTATTAAGAGAAAATGAAAAATAGGTGTTGTAGCTTTTCAAAACATTAATTTGAGGGCAGATGTTTCTATAAAAGGAACATCTAAATTTTATTTACATACATATAACTTTTAACAAGAATGTTTGTGGTTTTTACAACTAAAATATAACAAAACAGGTTTCTTTCTATTAAAAAAAAAAGTTGAGTGAGTCATCAAAAGACTCTACTATTCAGACTTTGGGTGAGGCTTTGAAATTTGAATGGAGCATAGAGTTGATGTCAGGAATGCTCTTAAAATGTCTATTTAAAAAGGCTTCAAGCCTTTGAAAATAGCTGGTTTGCTGGAGTTCAACAAGGTTCATAATTTTGACCACTAAGTTTTCCAAAGCTTCCGTTTGGATGAGGCATGGTTTAGCCCAGAGTAGCAATGTGGTTTTGGGGTTTATTCACAAAATCCTGGTTCCCCTCGGTTTTCCCCTGTGTTAAACCCTTCCCCCTCTCCCCACCCAGATAACATGCTAATCCCAGAGCCCTGGTTGTCTATTGTTCCTCTTATTTTAGGGACATTCCAGAAGGGCATCATGTGAGTGGCCAATTTCAAACAATGCTCCCAAAGGTACTGGACGACGCAGGTGTCAATCTCCCCTTGAAACCCACCCTTCTCCCTACCTGGTTGGTGGGCTTCCTGCTCCCTCCCATCCCCCTTCCCCCCGGATAAAAGCTAGGTGACCTCATGGTCAAGGGGGAGGCAGCAGGACATCACGGGGGAGAGGGCTGGTGGGCAGTTACTGCATGGAACTGGAATAAAGACTGAAAAACCCCTTCCCGGACTTGCTCCTTCTACACCATCGTCTAAGAGGGACTCTCAACTGAGGTACCTGAGGAGTGGACCCCTGGCAAAGGGGCAGCTCCAACCCTCCGCTCCGGGCTCCAGACAAGTCAAGACTTGCCCCCATGTGCCTGGCCGCCCAGCCTGCAGCACCTAGCTAGCCAGTGGTTTCTCTGAGGACAAATTCCTCAGCAGCAGACTCTTGGCTCAGCATCTGGATCTAAGGCAAGTCTGGACAAGCCTCCATCTCGTTCTATTGGCAAATACCAATAGCCCAGGACTGAAAAAACCTGTCTGTTAAGTATATATGATGTCAGTGCTAGCAACAAAAAGGAAGAATGTTATTTCCCTTTTCCAAGAAGAAAAGCCCCTACTGTGGCTTTTTCCTGCTGGTCACAGGAGTGAGAGCTGGAATTTGCTGAGGAGCCAGGCATATGCTGGTGACAACATGAAATAAGAGGAAAGGACAAAACCTAGAAGTGTAGAGGTGTTGCAAAAAAAAGAGAGGAGAAAAAGTCTGAAAGCTGTGAGCTGAAAGTTGTAAAACAGGGATGGTTCCATCTCCTCATCTCTGAAAAATGTTGAGAAGATAAATTGAATGATCTTTGTGAAGCACTCATATATGCTAATGATAAGCAGCAGAGAATCACCCAGGAGGATATTAATAATTCTGTCTTCAGAACCACATTTGTAAATATGCAGTAAATAAGGCCTGGGGCAATACATTGAACAACAGGCAGAAAATGTAATATTGAATTGCTGCTCATTTAGTGAGTGCAGTCCATTTATGCAGAAAAAGAGACAGGAAAAATGCTGTGGAAAAATATGCTTGAATCATCAAAGGTTATATCATAATCAACACAGAAAAGCAAAACTGAGCAGAGGCAGATCCAGCAGCCTTAATTCTTTCCTTTTCTCAACTAAGAGAGTTTGTCTTTATGATCTTAATACAGTCCTTTTAGTATTTTTGTGTTTGTGAAGGTGTAGATATGTAGCACAAAATATTATCTCACAAAACTTGAAAAAGCACAGGAAAGCAACAGGGCTTAAAGAACAGATTTCTGTTCAAGTAGCACAAAAAGAATTTCACTATTGGAAGGAGGTTGGAGATATGTAATTGCATGCTGTCTGGCATGGGTGTACTTATAACTGTGATATAAATGTCTGTCCTAGGGTGATGCTTGTATCCCCAATCGTCTGTTCTGTTTATGCTGGATGTTTTTCTGTGCCTTCGAGACTGGGTCAGAGAGCGAAGGTGGGGAGAAGAAGCAGCACAGAGTTTGTTATCAGAGACTGCACTCACTCCCACACACGCTGCTGGGACTGTGGTCTCTGGGCACGGACAGAGCAGAACAGGGCTCTCCTTACGGACGGAGCAGAACAGGGCTCTCCTTTTGCTTTTTAGTCAGTTTAGCTAGCTGAGGCAGAGAAGTTTGCCCTGGGCTGTTTTTCTGTCTGTTTTTTTGGAACTGTTGGAACCTGCTCCGGACTGAGGACCCGGGGAAGCACCGAGAGCCTGCACTTGTGGCCCACCAGGGCCCGCTCTGGGCAGCAGCCTTTCCCAGCGCCGGGGGGACTGATAACAGAGCGACCACCCGCAGGAGAGACTTTCTGAGTTGGTCATCTCTTCAGAGAGGAGTTTTGTCATCTGGTAGTGTTCATTCTGGTTTTGTGTGCTGGGGAGTGCCTTGCCTGCTAAATAAACAGGTTTCTTCCACTTCTCTTCGAGGAAATTTTTCCCCAACTGGTTGCGGGGAGGGGCTGCCAAAAGGTTTGCTTTCTGGGGGGGGCCCTTTTGGAGGTTCTCTCCCCAGTTTGCCCTAAACCAGGACAATGTCCTAATCTTGCTTTTCTAT
Organism: Leptocoma aspasia; assembly: GCA_013399835.1. Lineage (NCBI taxonomy): Eukaryota > Metazoa > Chordata > Aves > Passeriformes > Nectariniidae > Leptocoma > Leptocoma aspasia. The sequence goes on from VXAX01008069.1 coordinate 281,996, forward strand.
GCCCATCTAGCATTCTCTAGCTCACTTTTGTACTGTGAATTTAAAAGCAGCTCTAACGTGCTGGAAGGAATGAGGCAGAATATTCATGACAATTGGGATGTTTTCTCCCACTAAGAAGTGTTTTGTTTATAGGTAAACATGGAGTGAAAGGGCCCTTTCTCCAGAAGCAGTGTTTGCAGTTCCACAGGTATTGACTTAGCAGCACTACATTGCCTGGCTGAGTGAGCTGCATTCCTCTGAATAAACACGTGAAACGTGTACCTGGTGTTCTCATTAAAGCCAAGGGCCATTCATCTCTCTAATTGCAGCAATGCCCTCCAGCATAATTTCATCCCAAATGTGCCATTCTTCTTCTGCCTGAACAAGTGACTTAAAAACCATCTGGAACCTTGCCAAGCACGAACAGAAAAAAATTTACTGTGGTATCATACCAGGATATTACGGGATGAAAAATGGAAGAGGTCAGGCAAGGTGGTGGGATTTTTCTATCAGGCTTTTGGGCATATTGACATGTAGTGCCTGAACATTAGTAGTCATGTTATTTAATATTTCCCACAAACTAGTGGGAGTCATCGCTTAATAAGTAAAGATTTTCTAAAATGCTGTGCTAGCCTTTGGGGCTGCCAAGCTTCTTCTTCTTGAGGAAGAAAGGCAAGGGAAGTAGGCCTGGGAGCAGGATGTGCAATCAGGAGAAAGCTGCAGTGTGCACTCAGTGGAGCTCTCTGAGCACATAGGATGAGCCTCAGGAAACAGGTTCCTTTTTAAACCAGCCAACCCAGTGAGCAGGAATCAGGATTATTTGAGCTGGGTTTACAGACTCTGCATACTCTCCAGACTTGGAATTTATTTGCACTTTGTAGGACATACTGTGACAGTCTCAGAAGGAAAAGACTGGTGTTTCTTGATTCTTTGCAGGTTGAGTTCATCACTGTCAACAATATTTTACATGTCTGATTGATTCATTTTAGCCCCGAGCTACCTGCAATAGATTTTCATTGCTGAAGATTAAGAAGCAACACTAAATATCGTTTACTTGGCCTAAGGACATGTACTAAGATGCTTCTTTTCCTTTTCAGTGGGCAAGAATCACTCCATTAGCTTCAACATTTATCTCACGTGTTCTCTGAAGTGAGAATTTTCCTTCTGTGGTCTACCAAGATATTAGAAACAGTGCATAAAACATTAGAAAGGAGATTGCTAGAACTAAAGAGCTTTAAGGCCTTAGTGAGAGAAACTGCATTTTATAATATATGAACATGATGTTTCTCTATCATGTGCTTTCTGCCTCAAGTGTTTATGCACTACTGCAGCAACACGTGAAAGAGCTGATCTGAGGAACAAATCCTAAAAGAGTGGTAACATCTACCACTCCCTGATTTTACTGATAATTTTCTGAATTTACTGACATTTTCATCCTTTGGGTAATGAGTTTTTTACTGATAACACCTACCTTTAAAGTGCCGGAAATGCCAGAATGCAAATATAGTGTTTTTTCATGCAATTTAGTGAGTTGTATTAAAACAATAGAAAAAGAACCCTTGGTCCCTTGAATTGTGGCATTTAATTTTTTTTTTTTCCTGTAAAAACTCTCAAATGGATTCTAGACTAGCAGCAGCCAGATCCTCTCTCTCTTAGAAATCAGTTTGTGGTTCATGGCACCATATGACATGACAGACAGAACTAGACATAAATGAATACAAACCCAGGTGCATCTTCATAAGAGCTCCTCTCCTTCTTCCTATCCATTTTCTCTCCTTGTTTTCATTCTTTAAGAGCTGAACCTTGAAAAATAGTTTTCAAACCAGACTTCCTTTTCCTGAATACATGGAAAATCAGTTGTTTGCATTGATCAAGCTTGTGTACACTGGAAATACGATTTGGTTTTGTTGTTGCTAAGATATGGAGATTTGATGACTCAAAAAACCCCATTGATATGGGGGTGGGTGCTGAATTTCACTCTGTTTCTGGATTATAGTGTGTGCCCAGTACCCAGGGAGATCGAGCTTGTGTAATTACAAGTGTCCTTAGGCAATTAGGCAGCAGGATGCCACCCTGCACGTATTAGTAGTGGCAAAGGTCTTAATTAATATTTACTCAATAAGTATTAGTGGTTGTGTAATTGTATTCAAGGCCCAGGCTGCAGTCTCTGATGCTCTCTGTACTGTGGATGTTTGATAGTGGAACAGTGAAACTTTTTATCTTTGAGCAAATTTCAAGAGCAAGATTCAGGTAAACTGCAGTGTCTTTTAATGGAATCTATGACTTGTCTAGGAAGGTACATATGAGCTGGCAAAAACGTGAGGTGGAAACAACACATTCATTATAACTAAAATATCTTTCCTTAAGTTACTCTTACAGAGCCCTCATCTGCTCAGAGACAAAGCTTCAAGCCAAAGCATTGCATGAGTCAAACATGGGGCCATCTGGAGCAGAGAATGGTTTATAGCTGGCAAAAAGCACTCATTGTCTGCTGGTACCAACTCTGCCCCATTCCTCAGTGAATATGTTGCTGCCATTATTTCTACCATGATGTCTGGGGAAGGACTGTGTCCATATCTTGTTGATGAAACAGTTGTTGTTTTACTGGTGATTCCCTCTTGACTTGATTTGTCACCATCTTCCCTTTCAGAGGAGGGGAGTAGAAAGATGTTTGTTTGTTCTTTCCTCCTCCTCACCACAAAAGAACTTGTTGCTGGATTCCACTTAGGATAATCTGGTGCCATTCCCAGAGCATGTGCTTGCCGTCCCCTTGTGTCCAAGAATAACTGTCAAATAGCATGTACCATTTTTTTTCCGGAGAGATAATGTGTTTGCAATTTCCTTTTTCTCTGCTGAAATACAAGAATATAACTGTGTTCTTTCCTTTATGGTCTTGTACGATCTCCTGCTCTGGACGGACAGAGATCACTTGTGTGTGAGAGAGAGCAATTGCTTATTGATGTAATGGAAGCAAATGAAGGCAGTGTAAAGGGCAGATAAATGGCAGCATCTTTTCAAAAGATATGGAGAGTCTCTCCTGCTTCTTTTGAGGTACTGGCAAGTCTGGCCAGTTACTTGCCCTAAGGAGAGTCTGAAATGTACCACTAGAGTGAAAGTTCAGAATATGAGTAATTAAGGAAGTCCTTATCCCTGTTCTCATTTTGTCTCTCTTCTCTTTCAGTGGTGTTTGTTTCCTTTCCACAAAGACAACAACAGCTCTGAGAGCTGATAAAACAAAGCTTGGCACAGTCCCAAGCCAAGGTATCTTGTTCCGGGGCTGCGTCAGCCTCAGCTTCTCACTTCTCCTGCAGTAATGTGATGATTTTTCATAGTCTGGACTGGCCACCTTTGCTAAGAAGGAATTGGGATTGCTAATTGTGGTTGTGCCTGTGTTCGGATACCAATATTAAATATATTTAAAAGGTCTTTTGTGGGCAGACATGAGCTCATTTGGCCTGTGCTCCAAGCCCACATATTAGTCTGCTAATGTAGGGAAAGAGTTTATCATCTCAGTCTGGTGCCATATCAGCTGTGGCGACAAGGTCTCGGCTGTGTGTGAAGAGCAGATAAAGTCACCTGCTGCACAGGCTTAGCCTTAAGTGCTCAGGATCAGCTCCTTCAGTATGGCAGTTATCCCTGTGTGGAGGGAGTGACTATGGATTATCCCCACGTTTGTCGTGCCCCGTTTCCAGCCCAAGATACTTGTGTGCTACCACTCCCCAGATCCCTTCTGAAAAGGGATCGTTCTCCTCAGTCAGAGGACAGCCTTAGCCTGAGGTGCTCTTGAGTTTAGCCCAACACTCTCAAATAATAACAGAAGTTATTAGCTGCAGTTTGGGAGCAGTTCCTGGTCTTCTCAAATTGGCTAATTGATGATAATGATTTATCATATTAGTTTTGGTGAGATACTTTTGACAGTTTATAGTACAGCTGAGAATATTAATCTTTGTTTATATACAGGGCATTTCAGTTCTGATTTTATACCTTATTTGATATAGAAATTTTTAAGAGAATATCAATAAATAGCTAATAGGTAGTGCCTTCTACCCACTAAAAAAATTAGTTCACCTGAGATTTGATTGGTGTAATATATTATTGTTTAGCACCTTATTGTTCTACATTTAAAGGAAATGTATTTGAAAGAATTTTTGCAGAGAAGGAAAAGAAATCCAAGCATCCCATGTCTAGCGTCATATAGTTTTGATAAAATGAATACTGATTCATTTTTTATTGCTACAGCCTATACTGTTTACAACATATTTCTGCACATGGTCTTACATATGATTTCCTCTATAACTTGTATATAAATCACAATGTTCATCCCCTCCATCCCTTTCTCCTTTCAGATCCATATTTATATATCCAGGAGGAATGCTCAGTAACTTTGTATTTTGACTTTTCTACAAGTGTCCTTCAAGAAAGCACATGCCCCTCTGAGGCATCCTGACAGCAGCTGAATCATATTCTGCCTCACATTGCACTGAATAATTTGTAAATGGCAAGTCATTGTTCATTTTAAAAAGTTATTTAAAAAAACCAAGAAATCTCCAAACCAACCCAAAACAGATCTGCCAGCAAAGGGTATATGCAAGAGTACAAAACTGAAGCACTGACCAAACTGTTTGCGATAATTGGGAGTGAAACCCACACACTATTCTTCTCATACATTTGTTACATGCAGAGTCTCTGTCTAATAGGTTTCTTTAGAATAAATATTTACAACAAAAGCTTCTTCATGTGTTGTTTTTTAGTCCTTGACAAGATGATAAAAACATTTAAAATAAAGCATTAAGGAATGCAAATGTCAGTGACTTTTTAAATCAATAAGATTCCTTGGTATAGTGCACTGATGCTTTGGGACACACTGGTTTTACAAATACCAAGCATTTGTCTGATGTCCCAATAGTGCAACTCCAGTTGTGTTTGCCAGCAAACTTGTGGAACATTTGTATTCCCCAAAAAGATATTTATGAAAGAGAATTTCAACCAGGTTGGAACACCTGGAATTTGGGAGTACTCAGTGCATAATATAGAGCCTGCAAACTCAAGGTTGTTTATTACAGTATTTCTGTTGGCTGGTGCTTAAACAATTCCTTAAATTGTCATTACTGATGGTTCTGTTAATAAGGTATCACAGAAAGCAGATGCTGTAAGAACTGGGGCAGACAAAAGCAGAATATACAGTTCCAATATGGTAGTCAAGATTTGTCTCCAGAGTGCACAAATGACTTCAGATAATCCATTAACATTATCTCTGTGTATCTTATATGCAAAGAACAATGATTATAAATCCAGAAAAGCATAAAGACTGAAGCATTCTTTCCTGTTGGACATTAAACTGGACTGTCACTCCTTGGAAAATCTCTGTGCTCTAAATAGTACACTGTCTCCATGGTAATGTGCAGTTCAGTTTTTAACTTTTTAGCACAGAAAAATGGTAATTTATTTGTTTTAAGAACTCCTGCAGTTGTCACAGCTATGAAAGCCTCAGGACTGGGCACTTTCCAAAAGCAGCCAAGCTGCCAGGTTAAAGACTGGGTTAACTGCCAGGAAGTGCCTGACCTGAAGGTCATTGTTGTCTAATTATATTATTATTTCCTGTCAGCTCAGCTTATGAAGTGGCACTCAAAGCATTAGGCAGTCAGCACACTCAGAGCATTCACAAAAATTTTGTTTCTTGTATTCTTGACATTAAGGACTTCTTTGTAAATGAATACAGCCTGTGATGAAGTAGAAGCATAATAAATCCTGTGCCCAGAGTGCCTGACTTTCACAGCTTGCTATGGTTACAACCTTTCTTTTCATATTTAATTTGTGATAAGGGTACACATTGTCGTCTCCTTGAGGAAGCAGGGCAGTAAGTTTGTGGTTTTAGCATTCTTTCTGTATTGTTTAATCCTTTGATGGCTTGGCTGTCTGCTGTAAAAATCATTGGCCTTGAGACTGTCAGAGCCCTGCCTGGAGAAGTGCTAAGAATTTTGGTTTCAATCCAACAGAGCACTCAGGCAGATGTTCAGCTTCAAGTATGCAGGTAATTTTACTGGAGACTAGGAAAAAAATCTCTTGTCGTAACCTCACAGCCTTTTCTGATTTTCTTGACTAGAACTGGAGAATTCAGTACCAATGGGATTTAACCTATGGATCAGCAATTCCTCAATCTTGAGCTCTGAAAAGAGCCTGAAGGAAATTCAGCTTTTCTTGATATTTTGGCTAGTAGTTGGGTTGTCAATCCTTACAAATAAATCTTTTAATACAACAGAAATTAGGGTGCTGCCATGATGCATGCTGCTATAGAGAAAAGGAAGTGGGAATGCTTTCTGTGCTTTCTGCAAATTCCCATAAGCGTAGGACCAGTATTTAACATGTACAAGTGGTGGATAAGAGGGTGAGTTCCTTCACACTACAATGGCCTGCATCAGCACAACACTTCCTCCCATCTCTCATCAGCTGCACTGGGATGATACCCACTAATATGTCTAGAACATATTGTCATGTGTCATATGTCATAACAATGAATTTGTTCAAACTAAGTGCAAAGGGTGCAAAGACCTTGAATCATGCTTTATTGTCTCCCTAAATCCCACATAAGTCCTTGGACAGTGCAGTACCATGGTTTACTTTGAAAACGTTTAAAGAGTTTGTAGATTATGCTACAAGGTATAGTTAAGGGGTGTTTGGAACTGAGGTGGGAAAGTAATTATTTTGTCACTGATTCCTATACATTACTGTGCATGGGATTCTTCAACTGTGATTCACAGAAGAGAACAAGACCCCTTCTCTTGTGGCCATAATTTGCTTGGAAAATTAAGGTGTGGGACACTGAGGTTAGGAAGGACTGGTAGTAATGTTGACTGTTGGTAACAATAGCACCAACCATAAACAAACAGATTACAGAATAAGCACTGAGGGACAAGTCATGTCCATGGAGTTCAGTGATTCCCCATCCAATGCCATCGCATCATGCACTGTTTTTTGATTCTCCTTTAGGCATTCCATCTTCACAAAACAGGATAATACATCTTTGGGAGATAAAGAACTCAACAGAATTTTGAGCAAACAGAACCTAGAAATGCTTCTAGCTCAGCTAAACAGAACAATGTGGTGGCCTTGTGTCCTAGGGTGACTTTATGATACTTGTATCCCCAATCGTCTGGTCTGTTTATGCTGAGTATTATATTCTGTGCCTTCAAGACTGGGTCTGAAAGCAAAAGCAGGGAGAAGAAGAAGCACGGAGTTTGTTATCAGAGACTGCACTCACTCCTCCACATTCTGCCAGGACTGTGTTGTCTGGCCTAACTATGCGGCACGGACAGAGCAGAACAGGGCTCTCCTTTTGCTTTTTAGTTAGTTTAGCTAGCTGAGGCAGAGAAGTTTGCCCTGGGCTGTCTTTCTGTCTGTTTTTTTGGAACTGTTGGAACCTGCTCCGGACTGAGGACCCGGGGAAGCACCGAGAGCCTGCACTTGTGGCCCACCAGGGCCCGCTCTGGGCAGCAGCCTTTCCCAGCGCCGGAGGGACTGATAACAGAGCGACCACCCGCAGGAGAGACTTTCTGAGTTGGTCATCTCTTCAGAGAGGAGTTTTGTCATCTGGTAGTGTTCATTCTGGTTTTGTGTGCTGGGGAGTGTCTTGCCTGCTAAATAAACAGGTTTCTTCCACTTCTTTTCGAGGAAATTTTTCCCAAACCATTTGGGGGGAGGGGCCACCAAAAGGTTTGCTTTCTGGGGGGGCCCCTTTTGGAGGTTTTCTCCCATATTTGCCTAAACCAAGACACCTTGGAAAATTATACACTCTGCAGGCTGGCACTGGGGAAAATGCAAATGCAGAATCAGAAGGTGTTTGAAAATGTTGGAAAAATTGTTGGGGGCTTTTTGCTGTTGTTTCCCCCCACAACTTGCTGGGAACCTACCTCCAGGGCCCTTGAAGGAGATTCCCTTAGTGAGTTCTTTGCCAGGGATGACAAATGAGCGAGACTCACTGATTCTTGGTCTTCAGGTTATTGTTTATTCTTTTCTTATTTTGAGGTTGATATACTGTCCACACCAGATTCAGCACGACAAGAGCAAGGCACAAAATGGACCCCAAGTTCCCAAAATCAAGGCCTTTTAAAGATATTGAATCCAATTACCTTTTAACACGTATATTGTTTTTACTTTACTACCAATGACTCCTACTGATTTACACACGTAACAATTATGCTGCTACCATCTCTAACCAATGACTTTGTGCCAACAATGCAAGAGAAAATGGAGTGGAAGAAGGAACAAGAAGGAAAGGAAACCACACCCCAAATCCTCCATTTTGTCTCCCATTCACTCTCATACAAAATCCTAACATCCTAAATTCTTCACCCTGTGACAGACTACTATTACTACTGCTACATACCTAGTTCACACCTGTGTTTTCCAACTCATCCAAGCCTTAGCAATTTTTTCCCTGGGACAAAGGTTAAAAACAGTGTCTGACTGGGGGTCAGGGCTCCCTAATACAAGCAGGGAAATATTCCCTGTGCCCTGGATTCCAACAAAAAATGATGGAGAAACATCTTCAAAATGCTTACTCATCTCCTCCAAATCTTCATGCTGGACAACAGAGGTATGTATGTGCTGTAAAGAAAGGTATGTCCTAGAGAGTAAGTTTACTTTTATTTTTATAATTAGCCTCACTAGAGCAAGAATGTAGACACTTCTGGATTTGGAGGTAGACTGGGCATCATAACTGAGCAAAACAAGGATTCATATTTATTCCAATACTTGCTCATAATGTAGATCCCAGTATGGGTAAAGACAGAGTAGAACTCAGTTCAATATTAAGCCTTATTATTTACACATTTCCTCCTAAGCACATGTTGTAAAACCTTCTCATAAGGATGGGAGGGCCATTTGCTGTCCATTCTCAATAAAGGAACATCTGCCCAAATAATATTTTTCCTACTTTGTCAGCTTGTTCTATTAAAATGCTTAGGGAAACTGGGGCCATCCCTTTCTGTTCTCAAAGGTTATATTTTTCAGTTTAGCAGTGCCTGCATTTGTTATAATGCTATGAAACAAGTCTGAAGATCTTTGCAAAGACGTTAAAACTGGTACAAGTCACTCTCTTGCCTACAATGAGATCAGAATCTGGCATTTAATCCATTGGAATTCCATATATATACCACTGAGGATCTCTCTGAACACAGACTCTCTAATCTCTATCATTTCTAAATAAAGAGAAGTGAAAGGACTTATAAGCAAGCATGTATTGAACGGACACATATGGAAGAAAATCCAGAAAACTCCAGAAATAAGCTACATGTTTTAAAGTTATTGTCTGGATTTAAAAGGTTGTGGGTAGATCATATTCAAAAATGGACATGAACAGAATAGAGATAGAGCCACATCAACACAGAAAAATGTTTAGACCACTTTTTATGGAAAGATAACATTCCTGTACTTCCAGCCCTCAGTGGTTGTGAACAAAATTGTATTTCTTTAGAAATGGCCATCACTTACAATTTAAGAAAAATTGCATGCATCTCTGGAGGCTTCACCATGTTCCCCACACCCACAGTGGCAGCTTTGTGCCTTGTGCTCATAATTAAATCTCATCTATAGAATGGTAGAGGTATGAAACCTAGTTTCTGGTTATCTGTCACTGTTCCTCATAGCACTTGGGGGAACATCTCTGTCTTCTCCCTCCTTGGCTCACACTGCAGTATGCTTTCATATTCACCAACCAGAGAAGGACTTGTGATGAGCCCATGCCAAGATGTCAGTCAAGGACCTGGGAAAATTGCCAGAAAAACCTGTCCTTGTGTTAGGCTAATTAACTCTTGGCATATTTGTAATTGTTCCTATTAGTTAGGGGCACTTGCTAGGTGCCGCACTAAAAAGATGGTGGCAGGGAACCAGATGAAACCAGATGAACTTTAGGGACCTCCTGTGTTTGAAAGAGCAATAAAAAGTATTAACGAGGACTACAAGAAACTTGGCAGGGTACTCAGAGGAGTCCAAACTGTGGTGTTTAGCATCAGTTCAAGTTACTGCTATGTGCAAGATTGACCAGCTGGCAGGATTGTGAGTGTGACCATCCCTCTCCTCCCCCAGCAGTCTGACTGGTGCCAGATAGCATATGCTGGAACATCATGGGATTCCCCAGCAAGACGTGCCCTCAAGTTCTAGGCAACTGTTAGTGACAGTTGTAAAAAAGGCATCACCATCAGTTTAGTGTCCTGATCTGGCACAAATGCTAATGGCAGATGCTGGTGGCCCCTCCAATAAGGAAATAACTGTTTGCTCTGGACAAATTTACTGGAAAAGAAAAGGACCATCAAATTCATTTCCTACTGATGTGTGTGAATTAATTCCAATCCCCATAAAGCAAAAGGAAATGGGCTATGAACACGGTAAATCAACATTTCAGTTTAGAAGACACCAAAATGATCACAAATCATTATGATGGTTCTTTGCCCTTCATAATTACAGTCATGAGTTTGACTCAAACCTCAGCAAAATCATAGCAAGGCATACATTGATTTCAGTATGCTCTGGACAGGATGAAAGATAAAATAATCTTGTGTATATCCACAAAGCAAAATGTATAATATGCCCCAAGAGCTTTCTCCTGAAACATTAAGGCACGTGAGTCACTCCCCTCACACAGACAGTTCCCCTATACGAAGATATTCTGCTGCATACTCTACTCGCCCCTTACAGCAGCAGCCCAGATGATGTTTCTTGAATCTCATCTTTGGCTATTTGTTTGTAGCTTGAAAAGTAATGCAAGTATTAATACAGAGTACAGGCAGAAATGAGGCAATTCATAAATTACTCCTTTCTCTGAATGTTACCTAGAAATTTATAACTTAAGGCACTGCAGCCAGAGAACTGAAATTAACTGCCCACTTGCGTGAGTCACTGAACATATTTCCACAAAAGCAATACATATTCATCTTTCACTCATTACAACATATTTTTTCTGAAGGTGTAAGTGTCCCTGCTTAGGCCTTGCTCAGTGCTGAGCCCACCTTTACAAGCATATTATGCTCAGTAGCTTGCTGCTGACTCCCCAAAGGCATGTTTTCATGGATGTTTTTTTTCAAAGCCTGACCAAAATGTTGCATGACTGTCTTTTGTTACATGTTCAGCAGGGTCAGAATTCTAGCAGGTGCAACACTGACATCAGAAATGCCAATAAAATCGAAATGTAGGAATAAATATTCTTGTAGGGGGAGTCATTCCTAGCATTAGGTTTTTTTACATGTTCATTCAAAAATGATAACTCACCACACACAGAGAATATAATGTTATTTTCATGAACAATGAAAACAGGAGTAACCACAGAGGGGCCTGTTACTGCCCTGCATGGAGATAAGGATCTAGCAGAAAGTTTACAGTAAACCCTTTTATGTCTTTAGTGGGTGGCATTTCTTTAAGAATCTCTGCTTTGTTTCTCCTCCATTTCCTCCAAGACATGGCTCATATTTTATAGCTCAGGAATAGCAGATTATGATTAAATTTGTATATAGTGATTTTTAAATCTGAGATATAAAAAAACAAAACCAAAAACCAACAAACAAATGAACAAACCCTAAAAGTACAGAAAATATAATTTTTTTTCTCCCTGCTCCTGTTTCATGACTCAGATTTGTAATTCTCAGTCACTTCCATCAGCAAAAGACTGACAGCTATGCCATGGTGTGTTACAGGTAGATAAGAGATGCACTGTTGTCATTGTGTTTAAGATGTCAAGATTAACAGGAGTCACAGAGATTGAATTTCACCCTTTTTACAGTGGCTTGACTGCTACACAACTTGATGCTTAGATTATTTGCATATGCAGTAGATACGTACCAAACTTTTTGCAACAGAATTAAGCTGTGACAACTTTAATTCTGAGAGATTTGCCTCACCCATTCAAACCCTGGACTAATTAGGCTTAAAGCAGCTCTTGTGATTTGAGAATGCAATATGTTCATTGAAATAACTTTTCTCAAGTCAGTGTTTTAGTTCTTGGTGTCTTCAATTAGTATTTAAGAAAAAAAAAGTTAAAATGGGAGTTTTAGTAAATGAGTATTTTCCACTGAAATATGTATGCTTATGATAGAAAATTCCACATCTTTCATATAGAGCTGAGGTTCATTGTAAAGCATTCTGTATATAGATATATAAAACAGAATTTGGAGTTTTTTGTACAAGCTAGAGGCAGTAAAAAATGCAACATAATCACCTTATTTGCTTTTTTATTTTACCAAAAAATTGTGTCTATCCCTGGCCTGTTATTTTTTTTTTTTAACTCCGGTCTTGCTCATGCAGTTCCTGTGGTCATTCCCACATCCTGCAAATGATGAAAGAAATGAGGAGAAGTAATGACAGAGCTGGCAACATCTCTGAGGCCTCTCAAGTGAATCCATAGCACTGGTGGGGCATCCTGCTCTGCCAAAACTTTTAGAAGCATTTCTGTCCCACATCTGAGTATTTGGGCTCAGCCGAGATATGGTGAGTGGAATCTGGGAGAGGAATATTGAGTTTCTACTGATTTCAAAGGAGCCCAGGTTTCAAGTAGATGAAAGACAGAAGACCTGTAGGTCTCCTGGGCATGACAAAATGTAACTGCCCAAACCCTACATCAGGGTAGGAAGAGGGAAGCTATTGGGGAAGCAGGGTCTTATGGTGCCATGTTTCATGTAACTCAGAAAAATTCCTGCCACATGAGTTCTGTAAACATCTTTACAAAGTTATGTGATTAAATCCTCCTGCAAAGGCTTCAAAACTTAATAATTTTATGTCACCTTCTTGAAATCTGCTGTGGTTTAACTGGGTGTTTATAGGTAATGGGAGAAAGGCTGCTTCATTAAGCCACCTAAGCCATATGAAGTGTTACAGCACAAGTAGAGCAGCCACAACCCTGCTGTGACAAATCAAACCTAAGGAGTGAACAAAAGTATTACAGGTGTGTTCCAAAGCAGGGTAAATCATAGTAAGAGCTGTCCTGCTTATACAGTAGTGCTCTGTCTCTGTTTTCAGGTTCTGAATTTCTTTAATGAAAATTAACTAATTGTGGACTTCCAGTACCTGAAGAGAGCCTACAAGAAAGATAGACAGACTTTTGACAAGGGCTTGTAGTGACAGGACAAGGGAGAATGGATTCAAACGGAAAAAGAGTAGGTTTAGATTAGCTATTAGGAAGAAATTCCTTACTGTGAGAGTGGTAAGGTCCTGGCAGAGGCTGCCCAGACAAGTTGTGGATGCCCCATCCCTGGAAGTGTTCAGGGCCAGGTTGGATGGGGCTCTGAGCAACCTGATCTAGTGGAAGGTGTCCTTGTCCATGTCAGGGAAATTGGAAGTAGATGATCTTTAAGGTCCTTTCCAACCCAAACCATTCTATGATTCTATGAAAAAAAATGACTTCATTTTAATGACAAAAGGTCAGACAATCCCATCAGTTTATAAGTGGATTTGGTTAAAGTGGCCACTTTAACCTTCATTAGTAATAGGAAAGGCAGATTTAGATTGATTTTAATAATTCTTCAAATTCATAAACAGAGAGGAAAAAGGTTTCAGCTATAGGTCAATGAAAATTAGTGAGGTCCTTGATCCAAGGCACAGCTTAAGGAAGACTACACGAAAAGCTCTCCCTTTGAGAGGAAAAAGGAAACAAGCTAACAAAAATATGCTTGATGTTTTTGAAGTTCAAAACCTCACTGCTGTAGGAAGCTTTTAACTTTCTCTTTTGTTGCCAAATGCCAGCAGGCAGCCATAGCTATCAATTCCTTTGCATCCTATACAGTTGCATTACATAAAATTAGAGGAGAGTGGCAGTTAAGGGGTTTGTTATCCCCTGGCACACTTCAGTGGGAGTACAGGCTCCCCTGATTTGTGTTTCATCCTTAATTGCTTCTGAAATTACTTTGATGTGTGTAAAACTATCTGTTTCATGTGTCATGGAATCATATTCTTGCTCAATGTATTGCTTCTTATTTTTGGACATAGAGCAGTGAAATTTTGCATACAGAGTTATCTTGCCAAAAGGTAAAAAAATAAAAAGAAATCTTTAAAAATTCCTGGGGAATACATTTCTTGTAGTTAGCAGCATACAACTGAATTGCCACAGTGAAGTAACTAAATAACTGGGCTATCATGGGTAAAAAAGGAAAGTAATCTAAGACTTCTGCCTTGTTGTTCCTCAACAGACTTCTTTTAAACTAAAAATAGTTCATTTGAAATTATTTCATTTGTTGAAGTACGATGTAAAGAGACCTATTTTGGGAAATTAAACAGTTAAAATTACTTGTTAGCTGTCAACACAGTACACCAAAGCTTGCAGGTGATGAATCCCTGGGCACAGTCCCAGGCTTTCAGTACTTTCGGTACAGCAGGGTTTTTCTGGGTGTAGGCTGTAGTCAGGAGGGAATCAGGCCTAATTCCAGATGGTCTCCTCTTTGGACACCTGCAGTCCTGTCTTCTTAATTCCTGGTACGGGAACAGGGAGGCTGGCATGGCTCAGGTAAGGCTCCAGTACACTGTTGTGCTCCTGCACCTTGAATGATGTATTTCTGCACAGCCTCTTTCCTGGTGAATCACCATGCTGTAGGAGCACTTATATCAGTGCCAAATGTAGAATCCCCACAGGGACGAGAACAGCATGGGAGTAATACCTAATTAAAACTGCAATGAAGTAGGTCAACTAATACTTCACAAACAACAGCAAGTGTTCTGATTGTTAATAGTTCAGAACCCCTGTATTTACACTGAGCAACAAAAAAAATTATATATATATGTTGCCTAGAAATGTAATGAAAGCACAAGCTGAAAACACTTGCCACAGTGGATTACAACTGTAAATATTCAAGGCCTCCAATGAGAGCTGTACCTTAATGTGGATTAATGCTGTTATTCCTCTCCTTCCTCAGGATTGCAGGAGGACTGCGAGAAGAGGGTTCACCTGCTCCAGGTGAAAGAGCAGATGAGAAAGCTCTGCTTTCAGCCACAAAAATTAAGGCCATAGTAAGGAAAGGTAATCCCACTCTCAGATGCCACAATTGCTTATAATGTCATAGGACTGTTTTCAGAAGACCCAGATTCAGATTTCAGCCAAATCTCCTGGGTCTTACTGGCCTGCAAATGTAAGTGAGATCTTGATCCTTTTCTCTGAAATTCATCCCCTTCTTGACTTAGCGTGGAAGTAGCAAGAAAAGTAACAGCATTTTCAAGCTCAGTGCGGTCAATGAAGTTCAGCAATTGATGAAAATTTGTAATACCAGTATTCAAAATATTAAAATTTTTAAACTCTCAGAATAAACATTGCCTATTTGTTTGTGTGCTATGATTAGTTAAACAAAGAAATATCTAGAGGCTTCACAGTGGCAGAGGACCCCATTAAGCTGGAACACAGCCCTTTGCATTTGATCATCTCTTCCCAAAAGTCTTGCAACTAATCCAAAAGGATTTCACATGTGAAGCAGGTTCCTTCACTTACAGCTGCTACTGTGAGCCCTGGTTTCAGAGAATAGCTCTATTTGAGCAGAGCGCAAGACTTTGATGTGAAAATAATGCCTAAAAATTTATTTTCATTTATAAATACTAACAAATCAGTCTAGGATGAAACACTATAAACTCTATATATAAATTTTTGTACATCAGTATTCATATTCATAGAAAGGAGGAGACAAGAGGCTTCTGGAGTCTTGGTTAATCTCTGTCTTTTTAGCTGGGTAAGTAGGTAACTTAATTTTGCTGAGTTGTTGCATGTAAGATCAGCTCCTTCAGGCGTTTTGAAGGACCTCCTCACTTTCTCTTTGCAGGAGGTTTTTAAGCCTCTTTGCAAACCTGTTGCTTTTGTTAAAATGTGAGCTTTGGGAGCCTCATTAGCTCATCAGCCTGATTTTAGGTGGTTGGTTTTAGAGTTTTTTGAAACAAAAAATACCCAAACAGACAAAAAAGAGTTGTCTTTGATACCTCAAAGAAGGCTGGACTTTAGTCTCTCTGCTGCTTTGCTGGCTCTGCTCAAATGATACAGATTTCCCTTGGAAGGAAAGGGGAATTGAGTCCCAAGGAAGCCATGATATGCTGGAGCTTATTTCATTCTCAAGGTGAAGGGATCCTGCATTGTACCAAATCCACACCTTACCCTGCAGTGACTGTGCTGATCCAAGGGGCAGCCCTTGGATGGGGACTGAAGGTCCTAGCAGGTAGCCTTAGTGTGTGTTTTAAGTCAAAAGCAGTAAAACAGTCTGTGCTGTGAGGAGGGCTGATGTAATGTTTCCCCTCCTCCCTGGATGAGCTGTAGATTTTCGTAGTGCTGATCTGATGGGCTGTTCTCTACATTTGGTGGAATGAGTGGCACTTTATTACATGAGGTGATATAATTGAAGTAAATGTGGCATGAGTCATCCAAGTGGTTATGTATGCAGTGGAGGAAGACTTTAAAATTAAGTCTGTGAAGGAAAGACCTACAAGAAATGCAGAAGATTTTTACCACTGCCTCTTTTTTTTTTTTTTTTTTTTTTTTTTTTTTTTTTTTTTTTTTTTTTGTGAGATCTTTTTTCGTAAAAAAA
>VXAX01008069.1:298575-417406 GCA_013399835.1 Leptocoma aspasia
TTTTTTTTTTTTTTTTTTTTTTTTTTTTTTTTTTTTTTGATATGGAGAAGTCCTTAGCAGGAAAAAGGGAATTTTGCTAGGAGTCATTAAAGGGATTTGCCCTCCAGAAGTTTGGTCATTCTCCATTCATGCAATATGTGGGCTACGATAATAAGGAAGCTCCTAATGAAAGAGGGGAAAGCAGTGACTTTAGAGTTGGGTTAGATTACCTACCAAAGGCAGAGGCTGACCCTGCCCACACATGTAGAAACTGAATTGTTTCTGCTGTCAAAAAGCACAGGTTATTTCTCCAGGACTGGCAGAATTCCTTTACTTGTGGTGGACTGGCCCTGACCCTGCAAAACTCATACAACATTGCATAGGTGGCATCAGAGTCTGGATCCAATGCCAGAGAGAACTTACCCTGAAAAAAAATTCTCTGAAACATGACTAGGACAAAGTAGGAGTCACATGCCAAATAGCTCCATCCAAGCAGCAGTCCAGGCAGATGCTAGAGCACAACATCGCCAGCATGTAGGAACTTCTGATTGCTCATATAAATACAGCACCAGCTCTTGCAGGATCTCAGGGCTGAAGTGCTTCTATTTAGTTAAAATGACCCACATTTAAAGTGAACAGGATGGAGCTTTTCACACACTAATGAGAAGAAATCGCCTTGGCCAATCGCAGTGTGCCAGCCATTGTGCCTGCTTTATAAATGAGATTAATGACTCAATTTGCAGTAAATGCTTCAGCAAAGAGAAACTTATTTTGTTATACTAATTATGTCACATATGTGCCTCCAAACACCAACTGTGCAGAGCTAGATTTCCCTGTGGTGCGCAGGACAACTGGGCTCTGTGGGTTTATTAATGCCATTGCCCTGATTTCTGTGCTGCAACTAATCATTTTGATCTTTGTGTTCAGTGCTGCAGCATAAATGCTGGTGATGGCAAAAATTATTGGGTAGTATAATCCTGCCCATTAGTGAAAGGACGAGAGTCTGTCTCTAACATAAGCTGTTCAAACCTATTTTCCTCGCTATCATGAACAAAACTCTAATGTTATTTACTTAGGCTTTCAATTAGTTTTTAATTGTAATGAAATGATGAATAATTGCCAGGACCTCTAATTTGCTCAATAGCTACTGTGATTTTAATGGCTTTTTACAAAACTTAAATGTTGTCCATTTATAGGGCATACCGTATTACTTTAATGGAGTAAATGAATTCAGAGTTTCATCAAATTAATCATTACACTTACTTTTGCATTTGTTCCCATGTTACTAACAGGTTTGTCAATGTAAGTGTGAGAAAACAGGATTTGCTGACAATGGACCAACATCCACAGGGGGTGTAAATTAACCTTGACACACTGAAATCTTCAACTTGCTTTACGCCAGCTAAAGCTCTGCCTCAGTTTGTTCATTATTCATCCTCTTATTCTGGTTTTGATATTGGATACAATTGTCCTCACGTTTTTCGCACTTTTACACCACTGTAGTTTTGATGTCAGTGGAATCACTTAAAACTCACTGTGGGGCTAGTAAGAGAATTGCATCTAAGGATACCATGAAGGGACTTTATTTCCAAATTTAATTTTTAATCACAAATTTTAAATTTCCTCCCCCCAACTTTTGTATACAGATATATTTGGTGAGAAATGTAGTGTAGGTCTGAATAGTTTGTTTGGCTGTGGAATTATTTTTATAAGTTTGTTTCCATGCTTCATGGCTTGTTAAATGTGCTTCTGATTTCAGCTGAAACTATTAGCAGTTGCTGTAAACGGAACCTCTCTGTGAGTTCTCTACCCATTTAAAGTGAGAAAAGACAGTGTTTATTTAATTTAGTATCTTCACAAAATACTGAAATGAGGAGTACTGTCCCATTGTCTGGGGAGTATTTGTGTTTCTAAAGTGGTCTATGAAAAATCCAAAGTAGATACTCATGCCTTTGAAGCCTACAAAGCCATACACAGTATAAGAGCAGCCTCTTTGTTGCCCATCCTGAAAAACACTGAAATATTGTGTCAGGTTCTTTATTGAAAGTTGGCATGCCCCTCAGATTCATCCTACTCTCCTAAGCTCAGCCTCGTGACAGCAGTAAAAATGATTAGTTTGTGCTCTGTTATATTTAGGTGACAGTCTTGGAACATAAACCGCGTGTTACCGAGTTCAGGGGCTTTCACCAAGTGTGATGTATGGCCTGCAGATGGCCCTGAAAATGGGGCAGAGACAATTCCCTTCTGCAGCATGGTCTATGCCTGAAGGGTGTACCTGGCTGTGCTCCTGTGCCCGTGTCACAGGCAGCCGCGGAGCAGTGCCACGGAAAACATGGACCACTCTCAGGGGGCTGCAGTGTGTGCCCTCTGCAGCCTCACTGTGATGATCTCTGCAGCAAAGAGGTTATGGAATTTGGGGATTTGGTGAACCTCTGTGTGTGCAAAACCCTGGTTATGATATGTAGGACGTTGCCTTGCTTTATGGAAGAGCCTTGCAGTCCGGAACATCGAATTTGTAATACTCTGCTATGCATGGTTAGTAGGTTTCTCCTGCTTAGGAAGCCTCCCTGAAGGAAGATCAAACTGTATTAAAATGAACCCCCAAACTCTGACAGTGTCAGCATGGCATCAGGTGAAAATGTTTTACAGAGTTGCAATATACTGCAAGTGTAATATTCTGACTTCTTACGGTAAAGGCTTCTGACTGACAGGTTTACCTTGTCAGGGAGGGTATGTTTGTGTTTTGACCTAACAGTTCTCTGGTGGTGGAGTGAGGTCTCAGAATAAAAAGAAAACTTTAAAAGATCATATGATACACTGATTATTCAGCACAATTTGTTGAACTCTTGATTCAAAACGCTTGGTATGAAGAGAGCTGATTGCTAGTTTGTGTAAAAGAGGGATTCAACAATGTGGAAGTAAGGATTTACTAAAGGGATTTATATAAGTTCCTCCTAGTATTCTACCTCACTAGCTCCCATCTCTGGCTTCTCTGCCATGGTGTAAAAAGGTCTGCGTCCCCAGATCAGAATATGGATTTTTGTTCTAATTTGCTTCAGTCTCTCATGTTAATGACGAGAAGATGGAGATAAAATATGGTGTTGTGCTGAGCTGAGAAGTATGTATTTAGTGCTCTGTATGCTGCCTTATGCAATGGATTTTTTCTACCATGTAACCCTATCCTGGGAGAGGTGATTTGATTGCAGCATGGTTGCAATTAACTCCAGAAATTATCCTGGACAAGGCTAATCTTTTTAATACCATACTACTGGAAGGTGCTAGTTAATATCATGCTAAAAGCAATGTAAGAACGAAGACATATGATCAAAAGGGTTTGTATATTTTATATTATTACTACATGGGAAATCTCAAGTTGTACCTCTTTTTAAAAATGAAGGTTTGACAACAATGTCCCTTTTTATTTGCACAGAAATACAGATGTAGAGCATAAACGAATACACCAGTTTTGTAATTCTGCAAAGTTCTCTGGTCCTTGTGATCTTTTATAGACTATTAGGGGAGAAAAGAACCAAAACCCAAGTGAATTGATCATCTCTTTACTCTCTGAATAATTTCAGTTAAGCACTATCTTATTTTTCCTACCAGGTTTTCAGCCAAAAGCTGGCAGGTTTCTTTCTGTTAATCTCTGTGGTTTGCTCCCCTATTTCCTATACATTTTTTAGCTGCTGGGTGGATGCTATTATGGCGCATCCAACCTTTGGTATAAATAATTTATTCTGAAGGTTCAGTATGTTATAACGTGCATGAAGCATCTTGCATTTATTTTTAATGCTTTTGCTTTCCTGAGAGCTTTCTACATCCAAAGCTACTGCCAGAGAAAACTGTCAATCTTCAAGCAGAAGGGAGAAACTTTCGACCATATCACTCTATTTTTCTAGCTATAAAACATATGCTTCTGGTGAAGAGTGGAGCAAATGGTTATTATTTACCATTTTGAAGAACCTGGCTTGGATGATGTGAAAATGCCTGTTTGCATTTGGTGTGAAGTCTCTGTAAGCAACTCCCTGTGCTCACAAGCTTGCGAGTCGTGTGCTGGTCCCCTGTGGGAAGCCAGTGAAATTCTGGAAATATTGAAGGGCAGTTGGGTGGTTTATAGATGTAAGTGCTAAAAATATAAAAAGAGGTGTAGCTGGGGTAGCAGTAGCCAGGAGTGCCTTGGAACTAGAGCACAACCAGGGGATGAACCCATCCCATATGACAGACTGAAAGACAGCTCAGTTCAGTGGGGAAAAGTGAGCTAGTGAGCTGATCCCTACAAGGAGTGGGGAGAATGGTCATAGGAATGATATTTTCAATATTTTAGGCATTACTTAATGAACACATTAATGGTGGTGGTAGGCTGTCCAATATTTTTTGGGGAGGAGGTTGGAGGAGAGAGTGAGATGTGGGGGTTGGCAGGTTTTTTGAAGATCTTAGAAGTTTGCTTGACATACTGTCCTTGTATTTATGCTGACTTAGCCGTAAAACTGTATTATGATTTAAAACTAAGCCAATTTGCCTTATGTGAGATGTATAAAACATTAAATTAATATCTACCTTGTCTGCAGATAACACAGAGAATGGCACAGGAGTGCAAGGGACACTGTCTCTAGTGGCTTCCCCCAAAAACTGGAGCCTGCTGCTCCTCAGAGTTTCTATTGACATGCTAGGCTGTGACACAATCCTTTGACTTGCCGAGTTTCTCAGAAAAAAGGGCTGGTAATAGAGCGAATAATGTCCAAGGGAGATTGAAAGAGGATGTGAAACTTCGGGAGTGAAATCAATGGACAGATTCAACAATGATAAAAGGAAATGTTCCGTGCATGCTCGTTTAGCATGTACAGGGATTTAACTATTTGTTGGCGTTTTAAGAGGCTTGTGCAATATGATACAGTGAAATTGGAACTGAACCAGTGGCTGCAGCAGTTTACCACAGACTTTTGAACCATTTGCATGCCCAAGTCTCTTCAATACGGGGCACTTCATGTCTGAAAATCAGTCCTGAGACATGGGAAGTGCTATGGCAGCAGCTGTTACAAGGCACATCACAATTCAGTTGCTTGCAGGTGAAGTTGAACTAATTTCGTTTCTGCATAAGAGGGAGTTTTCCAGGCACGAGGAAGGAGCAGGAACAAAGGAGGTTCTCCATAGCAGCAGGATAATTAAGTACTGAGATAGTTTACCTGATGAGTGGACACAAGAAGTCTTTCAAATTAATTCCAAGGAGTATTTTGGTCTGGTCTGACTCTGTAGAGTAGTAAGAAAGATAAAATGTTCAGCTTCAGTATCAGTGTATTTTGTTTTTCTGTTCAGCTAGTTACCATATCTTATACTTCAGCCAATTGTCTGCAAGCCTTAAAGAGCATGGTTTAATTTTTTTTTCATTTTTAAATTTTTTTCTCCTCCTTTAAATGCAGAAATAGGGAGAGGCAATCAGAGCTGGAGAGACCAGTAAAACATAGATGGTTATGGATGGATACTGCTCAGTCCATTCTCTGTTTCTTAGCTATTTGAGAATGATGATATTTCTCTCACATGTTCAAGATCAAATTCTAATCTATTTTAATGAGAGGTTTTATCTCAGTGAATGGGCTGTGCTTTTCAGCAGAGCAAACTCTATAATGTAATGGTCTTTTCTGGTCTTAGCATTAACAAATAGAGTCTAGTTCAGTCTCTACCAAATACTGCTGTGCTTGTGTTGTTAAATTGCATTGGCTCGTACTAATACAGTTCTTTAAAATGCCAGTGCTGAGAAGTACTATGAGCTAATGGAGTTGCATTGAAATTAAAGGTGTTACACCCACTAAAATTAGTTGGGAATTTGTTCCCAGCATATGATACCTAACACAGTATTGAAAAAACTAAAATCCCCAAACAGCAAGTGCTATCAGATCTCAGCTGTGTTCCTTCTAAAACAAAAAAATCAAGTACTGTGCCATGACTCCTTAAAAAACCTAAATTTTGACACAACACAAATATATCATGACTTCTGTATCTGTTTCTGCCAATACTATTCTTGCCTTGGCTTAAATTAAGCAGCAAATTAAAGCTGGACTACTTTTATTTTTTCTTAAACCTTTCAGTAGATCAGGTCTAATTCATACTTTTATTGCTTTGTTTCTACATTAACTTTAGTTAATTTACTCTAGGCTTGTACTGGACTGAGTGGAAACAGAATCAAGTCTATAGACTTAAGCTCAATTTTTAGATTTTGTAGCTGCTTACAAGAAAATCAGGCAAAATTAAGTAGAGAATGATATTAGAAAATGTGGAATTACTTTCAGGTTTTTTTCCTTTTCCTAAGTATTGTTTCCAGAAGATCAATCTTTCCATTACCCTGTGCTTTCATCCCAGTGATGAGAATGGATCACAGTAAGCCCAATAGCACTGGCTATTACCTCCTCTGCAGCATGTGGATGGCATGAAATGTGCTGATTCCAATATGTGAGGCTTTTATTCACAGCCTTCATGCTTCTCTAGGTGTATCAGTACTTTCTAAATATGCCATATGACTTACCACTTGGGAAACCATTTCCCTGTGCCTGTCCCATTTGTAGAAGTTGACACAAGCAGCAAATGCCATTAGCAGTCTAAGTCTAAAATGAGCTATTCTGGTAGGCCTTTGCTTTCTGTGTATTTGCTGTGCTTTACTTGCCTCTGGCAAGTTACAAATGGGAGTAAGAAACATGACTTTTTGAGAGAAAACAAGCCACAGCCTTATAAGAAAAGGAGAAATAAATAATCAGGGTAAATATTCCTTGCTGTGCAGAATTAACTACACCTACAATCCTGCAGAAGCCATTCATGGTACAATATGGGCCTGATTTTTCCTTTGCCATGCTGCAATGACTTCACTGAAGTCCATGGGCCTGTTTTTGCAGAACATAAATCTCCAAGTCTGCCTGTGAGCTGCCTGCCAGCTTTGATTTGGGAACTACTTAGACATCAGAGCATGCGCAGTAGCTGTCAGTGAGCACTCATGCCTAAAAACTCTATCACTGGGGCAGAACTTATGTTCTGTCACTGGCACACAGTGTGTGAGCTTCACTGGTCAATGACCAATTGCAGCTATGGAGGTAGACACTGATAAATCCAAGCCACTCCTTCCTATCTATGCCTTTATGGATACCAAAGCTGTTACGGATAACAAAGTTGATGTGAGCAGCCATACACAGTGGTAATGCACAAACCTGCTGGTTGGTGTTGGCTGAGGTGGGGTTGAGCTTCTGGAAAGGAGCCCTTTTAGGAAATAATTGATATTCGACAGACTTGCCTGCATGACAAGTGTTTGAAGCGCAGAAGCTGTGAGCACATCATAGGAACAACCAGGAAGCAAAGAGTTTTTGAAGGAATCTGACTTTGTATCACACATAGATAAGTCTTTCTGACATAAGAGAAATCTAGATCCTAGAGAAATCCCTGGAGGAAGCTGTGGTTAAATCAGCAGAATTTACATGCAGATAAAAATTGCTTAGCCAGCTGCACCATTCCTCCAGCAGCACCAGCCTGGTCCTTGAAGTTTATTGCCTACTGCTGTGTGCCAGGTTCCAATTGTCAGATTAATGTAGTTTTACAGCAGTGAGGCTCTTGCATCCCTGTTTCAAAGGGAGGTGGTAGTTTTCCTTTCACTGCTTTTTTGGAAGAGGTGATACACATATATGCTGACTGAACTTTTTTTGGTCCTTTGTACCGCTCATAAATCCCTTCTGAGCCTGTATAGGGTTGCATAAGCTCAGACTTGTTCCAGTCTAGCTGTGGGCCTAAGTACAGTGCTGGGGTCCATCCCAGGGGGATTGCCATATGCCCCATGGCATCTGTGCCCCCAGGGATAAAGAAGTTTTTACTCTGAAATCCTGGTGACAACACACAGCCTGTATTCTTAGCTAGGCAGGGAAGGCAACAGGCTCTGCAAGCACCCTACAACAAGCAACCTTGACCCCAAAAGAGGCCTTGCTCAGAAGCAGACTGTGCTTCAGTTGTCTGTTCTCCAGTCAGCAGAGCTACAGCACTCTGTGGATGGAGGTGCAAAAGGGCCCCATGCCTTGTGTTCAGCACTGCTGGGCTAGACAGGACAGAAACCTCAGGACATTTTTCCTATCCATTTGTCATTTAACAGGATGTGAGCCAGCTGGCATCTCTCCTCTGTGGCCTTGTCAGCAAACCTCTTGTTCCATCCTGAATCTATTATGGCCCATTTTCTCTTGACTGCATGTTCAGTTTGCTGCTCCTGTTGCTCTGCCTCAGCAACAGCCCTCCTCTGATGTTCTGGATAACCTTTTCCTCTGTCAATACCCCAGGGAAGGGGGTGTCTGCATCATTCCAATGGCCTTTGATGGCAACAGGCTTTATTTATCATACTAAACCCATTAATACAAATTTTAAGTCTTGTAACTCCCTGCTTTTCTGCATACCACTGTAGAACTTTTTTCCCCTGTTCTATATTATTATTTGAGCTGCTACCACTTATTCCTTCTTTGAAGTCCTATTCATTACCACCTTTGCCCTCTGAGACTGCTGTCCTTAAAGTTTCTGGTGTCCTTACTAACATAGCAAGACATAAGTGGGAAGAAAGGGGTTTGTCCCAGTTTCTGTTGCAAAGAATCTAATCTTGCAGGAAAAGAAACTGAGCTCTGTTTACAGAAGTCTAAGATCAAACACTTCTGATTGTTGCTAGAGCAAGGATCTCACTTTGGGTTTATTCCTTTGCTAATGATTTTGTATCGATGAGGGTGTTGATTCAGTGAGTGTCTAATTTTTTTTTGGTCATCAATTATCTCTCCATGGCTTGCTTTCATTCAGCCTTGGAACAGAAATTCCCCAGACTCCAGATGATGCATGGACACCTGTAGACAGCTGGAAGTCTAACTTAGCACTGCTCTCATTTACTGTTAGGTCCACGATCATCTGTGTGTGTAAAATGCTACCAGAGTAAAGAGCAGAGCAACCTAAAGACAGGCTCTAGGAATATGAGAGCAATAAGAAAGTAATTTATTCCTGGGAACCTCTACCATTTTGGCTGCACCAATGCATCCCCAGTCCCTTATTTAAAGCAGGTGGGGCAAGCTCCAGGTATTAGGTGGGGGTCCTGGATTGTCAGTCACAGTCGCGTCCTCACCTGGAGCATGAGGATCCATGAAATGCGGACGAAGCTCTTGACCCAGGCAGCCAAGCCTCAGTGCCAAGAGCTGGGAGGCAATGAGGCAGCAGCCAGAGCTGTCTGCCCTTTGTCTCTCTTACAGCTAACAGCTTTTATGCCTGAGGAAGGAATGAGAAAGCACTTTATTTAAATAGTGTGTTATATAGCCTGGCAAGTGTACGTGCTTTCCCAGATGTGGGGAGGGCAGCTTTAAGGGGAAGTTGTTTTCACCTCTGGTGAAAATAGCTGCTTGTGTGCCAATAAGCTTAACAAATCATTAACTAAAACAGAATCCAGTCTATATATAAGACTAACTGCTGGTACTTAAAAAAAATGTACCCCTTTAGCAGCCCATCTCATCTACATGTGTCTTTGAGGCACAAGAGAGGTAAAGCTATTCCCATCCTGCCCTGGTTCAATGCATGAAGGGACCTTGAGAACAGGAAATGGCTTCTAGAAGTGTAGGGCTCTCCAAGAGACAGACTTTCCCATTAATGTCAATGAAATGATTTCTAGTTTCATAATAAAACCCTTCTGTATAATTCTTCCACTATTTATATATCCCATAAAGATTCTGCCTGCATGGAACGAAAGGCAAAAGGGGAGAGAGGGGGAAAAAAGTCAGAAAGGAGAGAGGGGAAAAAAAAAACCCAACAAAATTTTAATCAGATTACCTGTAGACTGGGAAAGTTCGAATGAGTGTACCCTGCCCTAGAAAAGAAATGGTTGAAACCGCATCATATTTATTTCAGCAGTGTGGATGAGAGATGGTGTGTTTTATGTTCTCTACTTATATTCCATTTTCTCCCTCTGCTGGCAGCTGGAGATAGCGAAGTTGTAGCTAATAAAAAACAACAAAACTCTCAAAAGGCTGAAGCATTCAAGAATCTCAAAACTCTGTGGTATATGCTGAGAAATTAGGTCGTACCATACTTGAGTCCAATTAGTGCTGGAAATGGCTGACAGTCTTCCCCTGTACAGAGCAGAATAATTCCTAGAGAAGATCAGCACAGCTAAATGCAACCCTCTTTCCTTTCAAGAGACAGCGGATGGTCTCACGTGTTCATATTACAGTAAATATGGGCTGCACAATCAAACCTGGAAGTTTTTTTGTTTGTTTTTTTTTTTAAGGAACAACTTCAGGTCTGTAATTTTAGAAATAGTATTTCTTGTCTTTAGGGTACAATGCCGTTCTGTGTACTTCTATGGGTTACTGATTCTTCACTTTGGTCTTGCTTTTGGTTTTTTGTTTTTTTTTTTTTTTTTTACTTTCTTTTGAAAATATTTTTTATAATATACAGACCTAAGGGGAAAACCTTGCTAAAGCAGCTGTAAGAAAAAGATTCTGTACTATGTATTAAAAAAAAAAAAAAAAAGGATTAATTTTGTTCCATAGAAGTTCTTTAAAACAATGGGCTTTTACATAAATTAAAGCTTACTAGCAGTACATATTTATTGATAATACCGCCTTATAGGATAAACGAAGTGTTACAGGTTTACTTAAAAGGAATAGCTATCAAGTAAGAATATAATCTTGCCTATAATGCAGATACTACCTTCTGCTCCATAGGACTGGGGTATTAACCTTGCAAATAATGTTATACTAATGACTACAAAACATAAACTATAAATCTTACAAATGTATATCAACCTGGCAATATATTCCCTGTAGCAAGACAGAATCAGTAGTATTTAATTAATAGCATTAAGCTTTTTAACTGTTCTTTGAGATATTGTAGTAAATATTATAGCTATTTTATGGTTGAATAAATTGAGGCAGAAAATAGTTTGTTTAACAGTCCAGAAGTGCAGATTTTTAATCCTCCTTTTATTGATACACATATTAAAGTCAGGTGGATATTTTTTTTCTCTTGAAGGGATGCATTTAGAGCAATAGCTGAGGAGGCTTAGAGAAATAAAGTACATTTAGTAGGAATTTAGCTAGGGGAAAAGGCTGGCAGATGCTAAGGAATATTCAAGTTAAACAAAGACATTTGTAAGCAGTGGCAGTGCTGGGAATATAATTCTATAGTCAGCAGTAAAGGAGACCTGAGTTAGAGCTGCCATGGCAGGCGCAGGTTGAGGCTGGGAGGTGAGAAAGATTTTACAGAAGTTTTGTAGCTCAGCTGAAGGAGCCAGACAAAAGCACAGGAAGTTTGTAAACAGGGAAAGCTTTAATAGCATAGCATTTAATAGCATTTAAAAAATAGCATTAATAGTGGTAGAAAGTCCAGGAATAAGAACATCTTGAGTTTTTTTCATACCTTCTCACCACTGTTGAGTTGTCTGCCCAAACCTGGAATGTCTCAATGGGTGGTGCTTCTTCAGCACAGGCTGCTTTCCTGCTCTGTGGAGATGGGCAGAGATGCTTCTCTGTTGCCCTAGAGCTGCACAGTATCTTCCATTCATTTGTTAACACTCTGTCCTGGTCAACACCAAAGCAGAGGTCCAGCTCCTTTATTTTATTAACTGTCCCACACACAGAAAAGTGAATATCTTGTTTTGTTATTTTGATAAAGAATCCCCTTTATTGTAACAATTAAACACTAGAGAGTTTCTATGCATACAAACATGTTCCAAGCAATGGATGGCAAAGGTTCACACAGCGATTTAGTATCTTTACATTATTACAACTGTGTACAACAATAATTAATTCCCTTCACTCTTTCAGAGACTCTTGCTGTGGCCTCAGCTTGCCCACAGCAGCACAGGCTGGGAGTTTGTAGAGATACCTCCTCTGTCTCTATGTGTGTGGTAGCTACATTAAATCTGCATTTTCATCTAGCCTAGATGGAAAGATCAGTTAAAAAATAATTTCCACTTCCTTTTCTCCCACTGTGATTGCATACAATGAAAGCATGTGTAAGATGCAAGGCTCTTTCCCTGCCCCCCTAAAGATACCAAACCAGTGTTCCTGTTGCCCAAATATTTTAGCATCTTCCTGACTTTAGTCTTCAGACCTTTTTTCTTTGTGTGTTTTTTCGAAGATGAACCAGTAAAAATATTGCCATACAATGAGAAATATTACATGCACACTCTTGTTCATAGATTGATTATTGCTTTCTTTGGGAACTTCACATAAAACTTGATGAAGATTTGACAAGTGGGGGACTTCCAGAAGGGGTTTTCAGAGTGGACATGCAAGGCAATAGGCTATTGTTATGGCTGGATACATAAATCCTACACATTGAGGGGTGTGGTAGTGCCTAAGGAAAGCCTCTTAAATTGTGAATGGAGGGTCCTGGGCATATTTCCACAAAACTTAGAGGGAAGGTTCCTAGTAGAAAGAGGTGGTTGGATATGCTCTGAATCATGACTTCTGCATGAATCCATAAAATAAGCCTGATAATAAATCAGCCATGTCCTCTGAAAGGATTTCTTTAGCTGCTTTAATACTTTACACAGCACAGAGATGTTATTTTCTTCTACGCAGATACTTTAATTAAATATATGCTAAGTTATTTGTGAACCACTACTATTTGTGTAGTATGTATTGTTAGTCTTTCTTGTCAAGGGAGCAGGTGTTTTATTCCTATTGAAATTCACCGTAAATGAGTCCCAGCCTGCTTTGAAACTGAAAAACACTTTGGACTGGGTATTGATTTGCGTTTGTAACAGTGACCTTTTCTTTACAGGTGATACATCTGTTGGCTTGTTCCCCTTTCACAACTATTGGGGTGTTCCCAATAGACTGAGATGGGGGTTCGCCCAGACTTGCCCTAGATCCAGATGCTCAGCCAAGTGGCTGCTGCTGAGGGATTTGTCCTCAGAGGAACCACGGCCAGCTAGGTGCTGCAGGCTGCTCGGGCAGGCACGTGGGAACAAGTCCAGGCTTGTCTTGAGCCCAGGGAAAGCGGAGAGATGGAGCTGCCCCTTGCAGGGGTCTGCTCTTCAGGTACCTCAGTTGAGTCCTCTAGACTGTGGTGAAGAAGGAGCCAGTCCCGGGGAGAGGTTTTTCCGTGTTTATTCCAGTTCCATGCAGTAACCCCACCAGCCCGCTGATGTTCCTGCTGGCTCTCCTCTAGACCATGTGGTCACCTAGCTTTTATCCTTGGGGAAGGGGCATGTGAGGGAACAGGTAGCCCACCAACAAGCTGAGGAGAAGGATGGGTTCTGAGGGGAGATGGACACCTGGGGAGCCCTGTCCCTTTGGGAGCATTCTTTGAATTTAGCCAACCACATGATGCCCTTCTGGAATGTCCGAAGACAAGGGAGGACAATAGACCAGACAGGTTTTGTGTATTGGCCTGTTACCTGGGTGGGGAGAGGGGGAAGGGTTTTCCACAGGGGAGAAACTGGAGGGAACCAGGATTTTGGGAATAAAACCTAAAAGCACACTGCTACACACAACAGAAGACAAAACCTGGTTGTTCAGCAGAGCCAGAGTGTGAGCTCAGAAAACTAAACAGGGAGAAAATCTGAACTTTTAAGTCAATATCATCTGTCTAAATTCAGCTTTTTCCTGATTCATCTATTTACCTTCAATTAGCTTCTGTAGTTCTTGTGGAGTGTGTGGCAGCAGGCTGAGTTGTTTTCTGTCTTATTCAAGCTGCAAGTGGAAATGGTGTGCTAAATAGGCTCTGAAGTTTGTCTCTAATTTGTGTGTAGCAGTTAGCAGTGTAACCACTACTGCGATCCCCAAAATACTGCTGTTGCAATTGGCACCATTTTCTTCTGTGTGATAGAAAAGATATGCTGCAAATAGTAAGATTTGAAGAGTGTACTGAAGTAATAAGACCAGGCCAAAGGGATATCAAATGCTTTCAGCTTCCATTGGCCTCTGGGATTTTGGAACTCAGTGCTTTTCAATCTTAGGCCTTTAGAAAGAATTTATTTTTCTTTTCATTATGCTCTTCGAGATGTGGGGGTTTGTGCTTCTTTCCCCTTTCCCTTCTTTTCTCCCAGAACTTTATGGAGGAGCAGTTTTGATTTTCTTGGTCATAAAAACAGTTCCCTCATTCTATGCCCTGTGGTCAAATGTACCTTCATATGCTGGACAGCAGATTGCAAGGATTTCCTTCACAAAAAAGTATGTCAGCAAGCACGGTATGTCCTGCAGCGTCCTGCAGTGTGGAAGGTGTGTAAATGACAACAGCCAGACGTGCAGTTAAACAGGAACTAACAGGAATTCAGCAAAACAAGTAAGAAATCAATTTGGGAACATCTTTAGACAGTTTGTATATGGCTTTCAGATATATGGGCAAAAATGACTTGTGAAAGAACCTCTCATCTGATCAAAAAGAGCTTTCTCTTCTGTGTATATTTTTAAGGGGCATATAAATGTGGTAAAGAAACACTTTGATAGCAATATCAAGAGGAAAATGTAGCCATACCTACTGAGATTATGTGTATGACTGGTAGATCCGATATGTACTTGCCATTAAAAGGAAATATATTTGTACGTATTGCTGCCAAGCCCCTAACAGTGCTTTTTATTTTCCTCCTACTACATGAACGGTGTCATCTTCCTTCCCTAAACATTGTTCTTACTGGAGCAAAAGCCATATAGCACAAAATCTCAATATATGGAAGATTTGAGTGCAGGACGTAAGCATAGATTTTTTAAAATGTTTTTATTATTTTTGCTTTTGAATATTAAAAACATTGAAATAATTATTTATTTCCTCCAATGTCCATACAAGTCATGCACTATAACCTTCTACATATGTGGTCAAGTAGATAAGCAGCTAACTTTGGCAATTATTCCAGATAAAATGAGATTTTGCTTGTGCATTTAGTCTATCTGCTCCCATAGATGGTTCTGAATCCCTTTTAGGCACTTGAAAAAAATGGGACACTAATTCACAGGTGGAATTTTTGTTTTTAGCCTAGCTCGCTGTTGCTAGCGCCAAATAATTTAGTTGCTGAAAGGCCAAAAATATGGTAAGGGCTGAAATCCAGGGTTAAATGTTGACCTTTTTTACGTCTACTTGTGTTGCTCTATGTTAATGGTGTCCTTTCATGGATTGTGGTGCACCGTATGTTCACGCTAACCCAGCAATTAATCTATTGTGCATGTCTGACAGCCCAGCACTAAAATCTTTTTTTTAACATGTCACAGTATTGAAAGGCACAATAATGTGGGTTTTCTGTGTTTTAAATGTATGGTCCTATTGGGCATGTAGGATGTTTTAGCAGATGGATTTAATGTTAATAAGAAGTAAATTTAACCTAAAGAAAGAGAAAAATGTGTCATCTTGCCATGTGCCCCTACTTGCAAAGAAGAAGAGTTCTCCCTTGCTTTCCTGGTGCTAGCTGGTCAAGATATTTATATGAAATAGGTTATTGTTTCATATTTTAGTGAATGGTATTCAGTGTGGCCTTATTCATGTGTAAAGGAAGATGTGTCACAACTGATCTTAACAAACAAACAAAAAGTGTGATGTGAGACAACTTGCAAGTGGAGGAAAGGAAGGATAAGGATGATGGGAGGGAAACACCATGAAATTACTTAAATGTTCCCTGTACAAACAAGAAAAAATATAGGAGTTATCACTGGTTGCACTTGCCTTGGCCATGAAAAGTTTCACTTGTACTTTTGCTGAGTTCCACCTCTTTTCCTTTTTCTCCTCTGTCAGCTCTATCATGACATAGGTTGTCTCATGTCCTGCTATACAGGTATGCTGCATTATCAGTCCAAATTTGGTGTTTTCCTGCTATGTCAAGTACATTTTTTCCCATTTGTTATGGAATAGCCTAACTCAGGATGGTGCTTCAGCACATGTGCAGTGAAGGCCAAGAAATGCCACATTTCTACAGCATTGGGTGTGCTTGCTCTATTATGAGCCAGGAAGATTTGAGAAATTGATGTCATACACTAAATAAATTATGCATTATTCAGTGATTATTTCTGATTTTCATTTTTGTTTTCCCCCAGGAATTCCTAAACCATGCCATATATTATCAGCAACTCAATCTGTTATTAATCCAAATTCTTCAATTAATTTTTGCAGAAATGTGTAGGCAAATAAGTTTTATTGAGAAATTTTTACCAGAATAAAACTGTGGTTTACCCACTGCTTGCTGTCACATCCAGAAACTGTGTATTGCAGAAGATGGAAAAACACAAGATGTGATGTGGTTCCTGTCATCTGTTGGAAAGGATTATGAGTAACCAGTGAATTTGAAATTTAGCATCTGAACATAAATTATCCGCTGAAAATCATGGATGTATATTAAATAAAGGATCGCTTATATATTTCTGCAAATATGAGCATGGTGATTTTTCTGTTTAGTTCTTTCCAGGTAGTTGCACAATGCAAAGTTATTAGGTAATAGGCTTAGAATAAGTTAATGCAATAAGTTGGTCTCCTAAATCAAATTGCATCTCTGTCAGAGTCTTACAAGAGAAAGTGAAACAAATGAAAAAAAATTGGTGTTCTCAGCTACAGTGTGGGAAGAAAGGAAAGCAGAAGAATCCTATAATTTTTCTGGAATTTATATGCGTGCATACTTTTAAAATGAGCTTTAAAAAAAAAAATAGAGGGAAATTTAGGTTGCTCTGATCCTCTAAAGCTGTGGGAAAGAAACTCATGCTTTGCATTAAATTTATATTGTTAGATTCAGCAAGTGCATAAAGTAATTACAGCATTATCTGTCATGGTGTTTCTGTATTAAATATGCTTCACATTCAGCATCTTACATTATTTTTGTCAATCCATTCAGCCAGTTTGTCATACATAAAGTCACTTGAAAATCTAGATAATCTTGTCTGTTTGGCATCTATGGGAAGTGGTAAATGCTATGGTGTTCACATTAAAAGCAATTACATTCTCTACTTCTGTCCTTAGCCTTATTTACAGTCATTGTTAGTCTTGGTATTTCTAACATTTTGTTAGACTGCTTCCACACTAATTTTTTCCTACTCTCTTTATAATATTTTTTACAAGTTCCCTGGGAACAAAGTTTCTGCCTTGGAACTAGAGACACTGCACAAGGGACACTGCTGTTGCAAGCATTATTGCTCTGGAGAAAGAGTTGCTTCCTATGGGTAGAACTTCTTCACCAGTACAAAACCTGGGTGGGAGAGGAAATCTGGATTCAGAAGGGGGTGCTCTGCACTTTTGCAAGCTTGCAGCCTCGAAGCACCCACTGCCTGTGACCGCCCATGGCACAGAAGTGAAAATGAACCTTACAGAGCTGAGGAGAGGAAAAAAGAAACAAAACTAAAGACAAGTGGGAAGTCAGGGGTTTAATGCACCGTGATGCACCTAGAGGACAGAAAAATGGGAAGGGTCAAATGAGCGTTCTGTGTCTTCACTCCCATTTCCTTAACGCCCCCTGAAGGCATCAATGTTCATTCCACCTGTAATTCAGCTAAGGCCTCCAGATGGGCCAAGCTTGAAGAAAATGGTCCAAGTTTTGTGATTTATTACAGACTTTGTCCTTACTGTATGTAAGGTGTCCATGTCACCTTCATTTAGGGGTATTGAACTGTCCTGTGGAGGTTGGTGTCTCTTGCCATTGACTGTTTAAAGAGTATAGAACGATTAGTCTCCCAAGGAAGGGGTCTAAAAAGCTTGTCCACAGCTGAAGGCCATGCCCTTCTCCCAGCACAATTTCCATTTAAGCCATTTTCCACTGTGATAGTTCAGAACAGAAATATTTTGTCTGGTTTCTCCCTTAAGTTATATTTGGAGACTGCTGTACAAAAAAAAAAAAAAAAAAAAAACAAAACTGCAAACTGATGCAGAGTATTATTAATTTTTACCCTCATTATTTTTTACTTGCCTTGGCTTATTTTTGTAGTTCTGCCTCTCTTCCTCCTCACCAGATTGTTTATACTTAAAAAGAAATAAGCCTTCTGCTTGTTGCATAGTCAGTTCTCTTTACATTTTTCTGAAGTTAACACTGGTTTCTGTTGTCCTTTTCCATGTTTAGACATAGCCAGGATAAATTTCAATGACAGCCTTTCCAACTGTTTCTAAATATTTCTCATTTTTCTTGCAGATCAATTTCCATATGCTGCAGGATTCAAAGCAAAATTCCATAAGGCGTGCTCTGAATCCCTCCAGCCATCCTCCCAAAAGTGGAGGGGCTCAGTTTGCTCAGGTGGAGCTTGCTCTCCACGCCCCCAGCACCAGCAAGTCTGCTGGCAGTGGGAGGATGGTGGAGCAGCCACCCACAGCCACCTGGTCTGCCAGAGGGCCCAGAGCCTTGCCAGAACTGTGCCAAGGCACCAGCTCGGGGTGGGAATCTTCAGGAGGCATGGATCAGCCAGGAGATGCACCGTGTCACATTCCTCTCTCTTGCTCTCTCATCGGTAACTTTTGCTGGCAAAGATAAAGCTTGGTGTTACTTTTTATTTTCAGCAGGTTTTTTATTTTCTAAGTCTCCTTCATGGCAAATTATTCGCTCGTTTTACCTATGGACTTTGCCAGTTGTAAGTGTACGGCCTTAGTTTTCTAATCTGAAAATTGTGTGACACAGGTAGAGTATAATTCCTTCCTCAGAAAACTATTTAGCACTGTGTGCACAACCTTGCTATTAAAATAATAGCATCTGTATTGGAGGGATGTCAGGGGAGGAGGCTTCATCACTTCTACTGGGACATAATTTTTATGTAGACAAGGCCTTAAGCAA
This sequence comes from Leptocoma aspasia, assembly GCA_013399835.1. NCBI lineage: Eukaryota > Metazoa > Chordata > Aves > Passeriformes > Nectariniidae > Leptocoma > Leptocoma aspasia. The sequence goes on from VXAX01008069.1 coordinate 317,273, forward strand.
AGTCTTATCAGGTACTTTTCTAGAAAAAAAATAAACCAACCCACAAATGGCATTAAACCAAAAACAACCCACCCCACCTAAAAAAAGCTCAACAGGAGGCCCCCAAAGCACTCCCCCTCTCCAAAAAAAAACCCAAGCCATACACACCCTTCAAGTCTCATGCATGAAAAAGAAGCTGCAGGCTCTTTTTGCCACATAAGCACCTAAGTAGCATCAGCAGGTAAATGTGGCTATTCAGCTGTACTGCCTGCAGACACTGCAGGTTTGCTGTAGTTCAGCCTCTCTGATCTTTTAACAGGGACTCAGTGGGAGAGAGGGAGAGATGCCAGATCAGCTCCAGCTCTGCATCAGGAAATCTGGCCATGCATTATTGCAACTGTGGTGTTTCAAACTGGAAATTGTGAGTAGTCCTCAAAGAGTTATTCTGGCATCCCCTCTCACTCACTGGGAATTATGTATTCTCTCATAGAAGACAGTGAGTCTCAGAAGATAGAAATTAGGTCACTGATGGCTGTTGTTTTAATATTAACTGAGCTTACTTCTCCGTTATCTGTTAACTGCAATTCCATTAATTAAATCCCCTGTAATGGCATCATTATTGATTCCCCAAACCTACAGCACTGTATAATGCCAGGATCTAATCCAACATCTGCTGGCAATGTCAGATTGCTCCCTTGGAGAAAGCAGGGCAGCCTCCAGTACCTCTTCCAAAGCATGTTGGAATGTGGACACCTAAACTTCCCCAGAGGTTCAGGGTGGCCTAGAATATACTGAAAGTGCCCTGTGCATTTTGTACTAAGCTCAGTTCTCCCGTAGTTATCTCAAAAAGCCCAGCTGATACCATCTCTCTTTGTCCCTTTAACATTCTTCATTCCACTTTTATTTTTTTTCCCCCAGTTTTAAAAATATCCACTTTTGTCGCTATTGAGCTAGGAAAATGGCACAGGACTCCACTCTCAGAAGGTGAAAAGAGAAGTGCTTTATTCAAATCTCTTGTGCCTTTTTATAACACAGTGCACTAAGGTAAGACCTGATTGGTCTTATGCAAATACTTCTGACTCCATTGGTAAATTAAGAATAAACACAGTCCAAAGACAACTGTTCCAAAACACTCAGCACAGAAGAGATAGCAACAACTGTTTATAATTCCTTTCTTCAGAAGCTAACTTTATTCCTTTCTCCGGCTGGCTGAGAATATCCACACACTTTTGCTCTGTGAATCATTAAAGCCGTGAGTATTGTCATGTGGGCCATGACTGCTGTGTCTGGGACAGCTCTTCTAGTCTTGAACATCCCAGCTGTACTTTTGTTCTTTGGGTAAAACCTCACATCTGTAGCTGACTTAGCAGAGAGACTCTCATGTGAGCCAAAAACTTCTGCAGGATCAAACAGCACTGGATGCAGGGGCAGTGATGCAGGCATCACACCTGCCTGAATCTGGGCCTGGGAAGGTAACTGTGGATTTTCAGGTGTTTTTGCATTGTGTACTTGATCTCTTAGGAATCCTGAGCTGGGGGAAAGAGGTGGGATACACATTTCACCATGCAGACAAAGGTATCTTTAGAGGGAACAGGATGGTGGATGTATTGCAGAGCAGCCTGTGCTCACAGTCACTCTAAAAGTACTTTATGATGACACAGCCACTGAGCTCAAACAGGTCCTTTCCATAGACTTTGAGAGAAAGACCATAGCTCTCTTATTGTCTTCGTGGAAGGAAGGAGTCAGTAATAATAATCCTTAGCTTAAATTTCACAAATTTTTATTTTCTGGCTTAATTTCTTTACAAGTTAGATAAAAGAGGTTTCTGCCTTAAAAAAAAAACCTTATAAGTATTCCTTAAGAGCTTTTAAAATATTAGTATTTAAAATCATAAAAAGTGGTAGTGAACAGACTGTTGTCTTAGCATAAGATATACAGTACCTAAAGAAAAACATGGATTTATATTAGGCTGTAAAGATAATAATGTTGAGGGGTTTACAATCCCTCGGTTTCCCAAGGATGTCTGGTAATAATGTGCTCATTTCACAGTGTCTCCTATTTTCTTTACTTTCATTGTCACATAAATAAGGAGTCGAAGTTTTAATACCTTGTAAATAGTATTCTATAAGTTATAGTAATGTAATATACTACTTTGACCTTTTCAATATTGTGTGATTTGGTTGGTTGGTCTCTCTATTTATAGCTGTGCTGAGTAGTATGGCATGAGTCAGTGGATACCAGCTAATGAAAATGTAAAATACTGGAGAAGCCAAATGAATATACAAAATATATGGCATTAAGTATTGAAATTCTGATAAATCATCCTTGTGACAAAAGGTATAATGAGATTAGAAATTGCAACAAAAAAATTAATCTTTTCTAATGACATAGAGTGTGCCTAGGCGGGTAAATGGTGTGAATTTAACTTGATCTCATTATACTCCTAATTTTGTATTCTCATTTTCCTCCTCAGATGCTTCACTTAAAGAAGGCAGTGTGTGTGTGTATGACTGGGTGTGAGGCATTCTATATTTGTGAAAAGTTACTTAATCCTTCAACTTCAGTGGACCAGGAAGTGAGTAATACTCGAATCAAAGGGAAACTTCCCTCCTAAGATTCAAATAGTCTTTTGGTTCTTATTCAAAGTTCTGCAGAATGCAACCAGCATTGACTGACTCCATAAATCTTCCCTGTTCCAGTGGTCTCAGGCCTTTGCAAACCTGTTCCAGGCTGGGAGGAGAGACAAATGCAGAATAATTAGAGCAGAGAACTCCACAGCCAGGCCATAGATTACAAAGATGAGGATTCAGCTGTCAGTGCTGAGCAAGAACAATGTTTTGAAGCATAGCAGGCCTGCAGTGGACCTGGGAGCCTCTCTTAGCCAGCCATTACCCTCTGGATCATGATTTTTTACTCACTTGCTCCATGAAGCAGACAACTAAGGGAGAGGTGGGAGGGAAATGAAGAATGTTATTTCTTTGAGCAAGTTATGTCTTTTCTCTTTCCCTATTTAAAATATTCTTTCAGATGTGCTAAGTACTAAATGTTGCACTCAAGGCTCTGACTGTTTTTGGCTGTGCTCATTTGTCCTGAGCAGGTAAAGGACATAAGAATTATCTGCTTATTCCTGTGCATCCATAACCAGAAATGTGAGCACATGCAGGAGCATCTTTCCCAACAAGTGGGTGTGTAGCTGAAATCACAGCCTGAGGTCTCCTGCCTCCTCACTGAGAGAGAAAGAATGTAGAATCCAGGTTTTAAGTTGCTGTCAGGGCTGGATATGCAGTGATTTCTTTCTCAACCTTGGACTAGGAATATGTATGAGCAAGTAATGAGACATTTAGGAGCCCAAATTAGTCTTTTCTCTTAGCAACTTCCTTCTTCCCACACCTCAAAACACTCTAACCAGTCCTTCCCTCTTTATAATCCACCTCCAGCATTTAAGCAACATAAAAAGCTTTCCAAATGCAAGTGCTTTCCATGGGAATCCATCTAACAGAGGCATCTGGGCAGAGAGGATAGATGTTGGGAGAGCTGGATGGCAGAATCAAGCCTATGTCCCCAGTAATAGTCCCTGCCCATCCGTTCTGTTACTGCTGACACTGGGATCTCTCTGTTGTCCTTGCTTTCCACTGCACCAGTCGAGCAGAAATCTAAGCAGAAGATGAAATCTCTCCTGCCAATCTAGTGCCCACAGACTAAGTCACAGTAGCCCTGGGAATTGAGGTGATAAACTGTAAGTGGCTTAAGAATAAGCATCTTGATAGGGAGGGTAAGGGAAAATACACAAAATCTTTTAAGGTGGTTGGTGTGGTACATATTTTCACTATTACAGCAATGACAGCATTTTTAATGCAGAAAAAGCCTACCTCCTGCCATATTTCAGATCCCCTCATCAAAGCATGCCATAGATAACGGAATTTTTTTTCAATTCATCATTTACAATTTCTTCTAATCTGGGCAAAGCTCTGTGGGTGCAAGGTTTATTGTGTTTTTATTCTATATTCTACAGAGCTAAATAACATGAGGCAGACAGTGGCATAGAACACAAGTTTGGCAAAGCCATTGGCAGCTGAAAACACATCCAAAACGGAGAATATTGGGCAGCCTTAGTATTATGTAGAATTAAGAGTCATATCTGCACTTAGTAACTCATTAATAGACAGTGGCTGGAAACAGCATTCAAGGATATGTATGACTGTGAGTAATGCAGAGTCAGAAAGCTTTTTGGTCAGTGAAAATTGCTACCTTCTACAGTCCTCTGCGTCTGCAAAGTTACCAAACGTGGGAGGATTATGCACTGCTTTTACAGGTGACATGAAGCTGCAGATTTCCCTCCCCCACCCTCAGTTTCTGGAAGCTTCGTAATTTTTAACTGCTGATGAGTTGGAAATCAGTAACAGATTTTTTTTTTTTTTGTTACAGATATATTTGGGTTTTTTAAAAATTGCTACATTGCCTCATCATCTCCTGGTTAAATGATAAGTCTATGAAGAAAACTCTCTTCTGTGAGGGTGAGGAGAAGCTGCATCATGGATATCTGTATTGTCTGTATCAGGAAAAAAAATGTAAATGGATTTGAACTAGCCACTGGAGAGATAGAAGCAAGTGACTCCTGTGAGAAAACTGAGGAAATACAGTCTTCTGCTCTCCTTGTCTTCCACTTGTGCAAAGCTGTCACATGCGTGCTGCCCTTCATGACTGTCCTCCTCTGGCGATGGGCATGGATATCATGCATGTATCTACTCTTGAGTTTGTATATTTGACACAGAATTCTGCCAAGCAGAGAAAGAGGTCAGTCTTTCTACAAAAGAGTGAGGTTTTTGATAGAGAAGTTCAAAAAAGCCAAAGGTTCCAGTATCACCATATTCCAGTATCTACAGGATGGCTACAGAGAAAGTAGAAGCTCCCTTTTTACAGAGAGAGACAAGGGGCAGTGGGTACAAGTTACTCTAGAGGATTCTGCTTGGAAATGAGAACTTTTCACAATGAGAACAATCAGCCACTGGAATAATCTCCCCAGGGAAGTGGTGGATTCCCCACTGTTGAACATTTGAGTGCCTGGACAGAGTGCTGGGCCATCTTGTCTATACCATGACAAGAAAGGTTCGACCAGATGATCCTTGAGGTCTCTTCCAACCTGATATTCTATGGTTTTAGAAAATGTATTTTCATTTTGCCTCTTGTCTGCCAAACAGAAATCTGACTTGTTCCCTGTAGCTTCTGTCCAGTACCTCATGGCCTGGTTACGTTTAGGTCTTGGGGTAGTGCCTCAGTAGACTCAAGACATGCAGCATTGTGAGCTCACAGCTTTCACTTTTCTCCTCCTCTAGGCTCTTTTTCCCAAAGAAAAATTTTTGCAAAGCCTGAGCCAGGAGGCTTAATGTACCAGCAGAGTGGGACCCTGAGCCAGGGACAGTCCAGAGCTGCCAGGGCACTGGGACAGACTTTCTGTTGCCAAAGCATTGTCCCTTCAAACAAGCATTACTGGAAGTATTTGCATTTTCCAGGTCTTGTTTTACAAAACCCCAAAGGAGAATAAAGTAGCTTTAAAAGCAAAGATAGTTTTTTTGAGGACAGATCTTGGTTTATGTTGGCTTATGTTTTCCTTTTTACTTCACCTTTTGCAAGGTGAATCCTTTTTGTCTGTTTTTTAATAAAAGTTGGTTGAACACAACTCGGGAAGCCACTGTGGCCTGGTACAGGGCATTCAAGCCCACAGTAAAAGATGCCCCTTTTCTACCTGCAAGAGTTTATCTTTGCAAGGGTCTTTGCTCTCGCTGCTGCCAAGGTGCTGGAGTTGAAATACCAAGCCCTGCTTTCCTTATTCTGTTCCTTTGTATTTTTGAACCCCAGTAATTCTCCCTCTGCCAAACCTACCCTTTTCCACCACAGGATCACATTTTGGTAAGGATTTGTGAAGAAACCACATCTGTAGCTTGTGTGAAGTCTTCCACCTCTTGTCTCAAATACATGAAGAAATACCATAATTACCACTCTTGATTGTAGTATCTTGCCATTCAGGTGGAAACCCAAAAAGATATCCAGAAACTCCACAATTACCATGGATGTGCATGGCAGACACTGTGTTATGGAAAGGTAAAACTGAAATGTATCAATAGATCTGAAAAAAAATCAAGTTTTTGTTTTAAGGAAAACTGGTGTTGATGGGCAACAGGGTGGAGTTTAGATTGAATTGGGTGGAAATGGAATGTATACTGTGCTGTAAGCACAATCTCAGTATTCCCCAGTGTGCACTCACAATTATCTCTGTTTAAAGAAGAGAAACTTACTTTTTGCAGCAAAGCTATCATTTAACACACACAGAAAAATAAAACATAATGAGTTTTAAGTTAATATCATGGTTGTTATCTGTCCTTTTTCTGCATTTATGGGATCTGTGATGGTTTGATTTCTCTTCCATGCTGTCGCATTTCCCCTCTCTCTATTTGAACTGTTATGGCAATATTCATACCTAACTGGATAAATGCACTCACAGCTTTTGTTTTAATGCACTTTCATATGCTGATTAAGTAGTTATCTGACAGCATTATGTCTGGTTAAATATATATACTTCTAAAATTACTACACCAAAATAGAAAGCAATAAACAGTGCTAAATGACTTTTTGAACCATTATCATTGTATAAAAATACTGAAGTACAATTTTGAACTGTCTGCAAAATCCTTAGGAGATGTAAAGGTCTGTTGCTTTGCAAGAGTTCTAAAATTTTAGACCAAATTCAATACCTGCACTGACATGTGACAGTGATTTGGTGCACTAAAAGCAATGACCCTGCTTTTGCAACAGGCAATATATCCTGTCAAAAATCCCTGTATTTTGCCACATCATTTTACTGTCTTAATGATATTTGAACAGAGCATATACTTAGTGAATTTAAAAAACACTCTTGAACTGAAGTCCTTCCTAATTTGCCAGACACCTAAACAATGAAAATGAATGCAGTGACAGGACTCATTCTGTGGCAGTGACCTTGCTGCTGGCAAAGATCTGAAAGCATCACCTGATGCTCTTCATCCTAAGACCTGTTGCAACTGTGCCGTTCAAACCTTTACTGTATCATGAAGGTTTTATTCACTGTAAATCAGACATGTTCACCTCACTTACTCTGGTCAGAGCAGTCCTTCATCCTCTGTTTGAGAAACAAGGATGACCTGCTCAGTTATCCAAGTTCATATTCAATTAGCAGCTAAGGATTCCTAATTTAAATACCTCTAGGGAAAACATAAGCTTTTTAGAAGAGATACTTGGACAAGTGTGATTCATATTAGCAGCAATTTGTAAAAGCTGGGTCTCACTGAAGATTACATCTGTTGTTAAGAAGTGTAACTAGAACAAGCAGAGACTATGGTGATTACCTGTATTAATCTACACCCTGGGGGAACTGTGTTGTTATTTGAGGGAAGTTCATGCTGTACTACTGAATTTAGATGGGAAAAGATTCCAAAAATATGGCAGTGTTTACTTGGAGTGCCAGAGTTTTGACAGTTTCCAAACCAGGCTGGAAGTGTTTTGCAAAAAATGCTGTGGGGTCTTTGGTCCTTCTTCTTCTAGGGGGAGGGTCTATGGACAACTTGAATAAAAACTGCAAAACCTGGGCCATACCTTAAATTAAACTTATTAGCTTGTAAAATTTTCTATGTTGAGGCATGGCAGTGGTTTCTAAAAAATCATTCTTTGCTTGAAAGAGCACATCTTTCAAAACCTAGAAATTGATGTTGACGTAAACCTTTAGGATCCGAGCCAAATCCAGCTGTCTGTGTGGGCGCCAGGAGGACAATCCTGCTGCCACAGTGCTTCCCTTGCCTTGCTGGTTCATCTCTCTGCTGGAGTGGTACTGCAGCAGTCACTGCTGAGCAGGCAGGTAAACACTGGGGAACTGCTGGTGCATGACAGACCAAATGGGGAACTGCTCTGTGGCAGATTTTTGTCTTGAGAGTTTCTGTGTCTTTTCCAGATACAGATCCTATTTCCCACCTGTGCTGCAGGGCTCCACACTACCAAAGAAATAGAAAAAAAATTACTAGGACTGACTCAGGCTCAGTACACCTACTATGGTTAGAAAATGCTTGGTTTTGCCAGTGGTCTCTTTTATTTAAGAAAAAAAAAAAGTAATACTAAGCAAAATTTGAGATTTGAAAGCTTTCCATCATATATTGAAGTGTTATATTCTAGTGTGTGGTGTTCCCCTTGAACCAGAGGACCCTGTTTGACTGGACGTCTTGCCAGGAAGCTACCACAAACTCCCATGTGTGATGGGATGTAGTATTCCACTGGGAATCTCACTGCAGGAGCATAGATGTAAAAGAAATATGAGCTATCTGAAATACAACTTCTAAGAGGTATTACAATAATTTATGCTTCAAACACCCTTTTCATTTTTGCATATTCTTTTTTTTCATCTCCCCATCTTTATATACTTCAGAGTAGAAAAATATCCACTCTCTTCCATGGAAAGCAAAAACTCCTAAGAGAAAGGGTTAGTTGGATAGTTTTCTTGTGAAGTTTCACAAGAAATTTTTAAGCCATTCACAGTGTTAAAATTTCAAATTTTTTCTTTTCCTCCCCCTTATAAAAATATGTTTTACTATTTGTAAATAAATGAAAAGGATCAATATAGGGAATGATATAGTAATAAAATTAGTCTAAGAAAGCCACTTCCTTTTTTTTTCCCATAATTTCCCTTGTTATGTGTATATTACACTGTGCTATCCTTTATCAATGTGGGCCTGTGCTGTGAAATTAAATCAATAACCACTGTGCCCAAATTGAACTCTGAGGGGTAAGAAAACCAACACCTCACACTATCATTATTTTTCCTTTCATTTCTTATTTATTTCCCCTTGTCTTTGGGTAGTAATCTATGCTTGTTCTGAACAAACACCACTGGATAGAATACAATATCACATAAATTATGTGATGCTGTACAGCTACTTTGCACTCAGAAGGTACTGTTGAAAAAGTTGAAACAATTCTAAGTGATTTAAAATTTGCATCATTTTTCAGAGAAAATTACAAACCCTGACTATAACATTATTTGCAGTGAGGATGAAAGGTGTGGTTGTGATGAATGTTCAAGAAAAAATACATCAGACTTTCCTAACTTTTGTCCTTACCTTATTTTCCAGGACATGGACAATTGTATATATTTGAAAAGGAAAAGAAATACTGATGGCATTTGTACAGTCAGCGAGATCACAGGCAAGGTCTGAGGTGAGTGAGCTCTTGTGTGAACATACTGGCTTGGCCCATGAATTGGTGAAGTGAAGCTGGAACTTGCAGAGAGGTTTCCCATGCCCAGGGTCTGAAGGGCCCATTCCAGAGTCCAATCTCAGCAGGCACACAAGCCCAGCAGATTGGATGTGTCCTGGCTGTGGTCTACCCTGCGCATGCCAGCTTCTCTGCAGTCACATTGTCCTCTTGCTACCAAGAGGATTTTTCACTTACAAAAACTTGAGGCTTGCTTTGACAAGAATTCAGCTGGACAGGAACACATGTAAAACAAAACAAAAGTATGGAAAACCTTATAAATTACTGTGTCTGCTGCATATCATGTTCCAAAACATTAAAGACTCCACAGGAACAAGAGTTCACAGCACACACAGTGGTGTTTTGGGTTTTAGATTTTTTCACGGTCTTTTGTTATTTATTTCTGTTGGAAGCTACTCTGAAACTGACTAAAATGAATTATTAAGCAACCCTGAGTAACTGCTGTTTGTGCATTGAATTTATAGACTGTTGTGATTGTTGTGTTTGTTTACTTTGTCTATTAACACAGTTAACAAGTTAATAGTAATAAAAATAATCATCACTATGAGTTTACACTTTGCAGAAGCTGATTTTCTCTTTTTTTTTCCTTCTCCCCCTTTTACTTGTCTTCGTGATCTGGACTTTACACCCATGATGTTTATGTTTGCAAACACTGCAGAATGAGCTGGATGGAGGGGAGGGTGCTGCCCTAGTCATGGATTTTTTTGCAGGTGGGCCACCCCAGCAAGCAGTCAGCACTTACTGTTCACACTTAACCTCCTGCACTGACACTTATCCCAGGATCCTGTCCTTTGTTCCAGGCATAGCCACCTGCATATCCCAGCATTTTCATATTGATGCTATGCTTCCTCTGTGCAGTGCAGATAGTACATGGGGCATGAAGGGAGTTCAATAATTGCATGTCAGTGGGTAAGGTTCCAGCCTTGCTTCCAGTGAAGTGAGCTCCTGCTGCGTCCATCCAAAATTATATCTTTTGGGGGATTTTGTTTATTGCCAGCAGGAAAGAACAACAACAAGAAAAAAAAACTGTGGCAGTCTGTGTCCCTAATGTGAATCTAACTGTTCCTAGAGCTGTGTGTTGCCGTATAAAGACCTGGATGTTGCCATATAAAGATAAGTTGGAACACCAAGCCCCTGGATTGACTGAATGGGGCTTCTCCCAATCAGATCTCTTAGGAAGCTGCAAGCATTTCACTGGCCAGATCCCAAGGGGTCGTGGAGTTCAAACCAATAAGAATATCTAGACTGGGTCTTTCAAATGCTCTATATAATGGGTAGCCTGGGAAAATAAAGCTCTCTTGCCGCATGAAGCTCAGGGTTGAGTAGTTTCTGTCTCCTTGCCCACTCTCCCCCTCACATGATGCAACACATGGTGACCCCGATGTGATCAGAACTCGGCAGCACAGAGCAAAGGAGACACGGTGTCAGAGCTGGAAATCGGTGTTTAGAACCAGAGCAATCGGTGTAGAGCTGGAAATCAGTGTTTGGAACTGGTATACAAGGGTGTTAGAGCTGGATCGGTGTTAGAACCAGGAAAATACACAGCACGGGAGCTGGAAATTGGTGTTTAGGACTGGAAAAATACAGAATGGCGACAGAGCCGGCACAGAGACCATGGGAGCCTGGATCTCAGCACTACAAAACTCTGTGTTAAAGGTATTGATCTCCTTCTTTAAAAAAAGGGGGAAGGGCAGAAGCACAGCCGTTTCTGTGTCCCGCCGTGCGGGCCTCGGCACTGCCCGGGGAGCTGGCAGACCCCGCCGCTGCGAGAACGTGCCCTGCAGCACTGGGACTGCGGCTGGCTGCTGCGGAGAGACCACGGAAAGCAGCACAGCCCCGGGGAGTGGGGGAATCCCAGCAGACACCAGCATTGTCCAGGGAGGCAGTGGGACTGATTGCGCAATCCTGCCATGTGGAGAGATGGTGGCCACCATAGCCCTGGTAGGCTACACAGCCCTGAGAGCTCCGAGATGCTCTGTGCCCTCCTGAGACTGCTGTAATCACTACACAGCCACTTCGAGCCACTATTTCACTGATCTGGGTGGGCACACCATGCTGCCCTGCTCTGGGGGATCAGAAAATCCCATGGCCATTACACTGTGCCACGTGGTCAACGGGACTGGCCACACAGCCTCCTCCGCCGGACTGGCAGCATCCCCCAGCCAGTGACGCCAGGGGTGGGGCCCCACCTCCAATCCAGGCTCCAGCGGGTGTGGCCCCACACCTCCGTGGAACCTGCCCTGGCCCCACCCCCAGCCACGCCTCCGTGGAACCTGCCTGTGCCTCCAGTGACTGTGACCACACCCCTGCGCAAGCCTCCATGGGCAGGTCTGGGAATGTCACTTCCAGGAGCTCCTGCAGACCTGAAACCTGGAAGCAGAGCATGGGAAAAGCCTTTGCAAAGGTCCCGCTCAGCAAAAGGCAGCGCAGATAAGCAGGCAGGGGTGTGCTACCTCAAGGGCAATTGAGGTACAATTGAGCCTGCCCAAAGAGATGGAGCCAGACACACGGCAAAAACAGAGTCTCACAGCAGCTGAAATGAAGACACCCTCTCATCCAGTCAAGTGAGAAGCCAGCAGCTGCTTGCAAATGCATGGTGAAGAGGATGCTTTCTCTACAAAGCATCACAACCGCATTACCTTCTAATAAATCAAGGTTTTCATATCCCAGAAACTCTAATAAACTAAAACCATTTGCAAAGGGTAAAAATATTGAAAGGTTTTCACACAAAAGTTATGAAATTGTACAACGGCTTGTAAAATCTGTCTTAGTAGTAGTACAGTATTTATTGGTTTTGATTGCGTTTGCTAATGCCAAAGTTGATAAGCCTGCAATTGCTAATTCTGCAAAAGTTATCAAGAAAATATTAATTTTCTGTTTGAGGCAAGGTTTACTCTGTCCCAAAGAAGCCTTAATATGTGTATTAACAATTCTTTTCTTAATACTCCTAATAATTATTATTGCATTGCTTCAAGATAAACAGGTAAAATTGAGAGAATATAATCATTTTAACACCCTAGATCCACTGAAGTATTACCATGGTGACTGTAAAATTTAAATGCCTGTATAATTTTTAATTATTCATAAGTTATTAATGTTAAATATTTTTTTTTGTTTTGCACTGGGTATTAATACAAACTTTTAAAATGTGGAATGCAGGAAATCTCTCCCAACCAAGACATTGGTCTGATCAACCTATGAACCTGGCTGGTAAAGATACTGTGCAAAAAAGCTAACCCTTTTTCTTTTGAGACAGGCGTAGAGGCTTCATCCAGAAGGAGCCCTCCAAGTTCTCTTAGTGAAAAAGAGACCTTTCAGCAACGTCCTACCTTATTAATACTGCTAAAAATCTATGCTTTGTTCCTTATTTTATTTATTATCCAAAGAAAAAAGGGGGGAAAAGGTTGGGGTGAATATGCACCCCCTCTTTTAAGTAGTATCGTGTTCTTATGTCTTGCAATAAATCACATAACAGTATGAAATCCAAGGTAAAGGACAGTGGACAGCATCTTGATGTTTCTTCAACAGAACAAAGGATCACAAATAATCGCCTACCTTATGGACAGTTCATATAAGGACTTGAATTGTTTACAAATTATTTTCCTGTTTACAAACTGTTTTTCTGTTTACAGATTGTTTTCTGGAAGTTAGGTTTTTCTCCAGGGGATAAATGGGTTATGGATTGTTTTTTAATAGTTGGGTTTTTTATATAAGGGCTAAATGGCTTAAAGGTTGAATGTTTTTTTTCTTTTTAGAGATAAGTTGTAACATATAAGCATTGTGCCTGTGGCCTGAGTTCTCCCCTAACAGATCCTGGGCATGAATGCTGCACCTTCCAAGCAAATTCAGCCTGTGTTGTCTTCTGTTGTCCCATTTGCAAAGGGCCCTTGCGGATGGGTGACAGAGAACAAATTACAAATTTTATTAAACAGGAAAGAGTAAGATGTCACCGTATAAAGATAAGTTGTAACACCAAACCCCTGGGTTGACTGACAGGGGCTTCTCCCAATCAGATCTCTGAGGAAGCTGCAAGCATTTCACTGGCCAGATCCCAAGGGGGTGTGGAGCTCAGACCGATGAGAATACCCAAACTGGGTCTTTCAAATGCTCTATATAATGGGTAGCCTGGGAAATAAACTCTCTCTGTGCCACATGAACTTTGGGGGTGAGTGGTCTCTGTCTCCTTGCCTGCTCTACCCTTCACATGACCCAACACCTGGAGGTCAGGCACCCCATACCCTCCTAACCAGGGCATTAGAAATGTACTTTTCCCAGCTTTGTGTCATCCTTTCAGCATACACTGAACCCCCAAAATAGGCTGAAACATAGAAAACATTTAATTTGGGTAATTGGATTGAAGCGTGTCTGCATTTGCAGGTGCACTGATGCATCCATGGCACCCTCAAGTATGATACAAAAAAAATCAGGGAAGAATGGGGGACTAATATGTCAGTGGCAGCAGAAGCAGGACGCGTGTCTACAGCCTTTCTCCATAAATTGTCTCTACTTCAATTTGACTTTTTATGGTGACTTATGAGCTGCACACTGTAAAGGTTTAGCTTTTTAAAATCTCCATGGACAGAGCTCCTCCAACCTCTTGAGACACTTGCTTCAGTGGTGGATCAGCTTCATGGTGAAGAACATCTTTCTTTACATCCCCTTATAGCTGCCCTTGCTCCATTGCAGTCATTACATCTTATACTCTCAGTGTGAGATGCAGAGAAGTCTGGCTCCCTTATCTACAGCCCCTAAAGGCAGCTGAAGACAAAAGTTGGCTCCCTTCAGCCTTCACTTCTCCAGACTGGAAAACCCAGCTCCTTCTATTTCATGTTCATGTTTAGTACACATGGATTCAGATCTGGAATAATTATTTTCACATAATGTCTAATTTTAAATAATTGGTTAGAATTTTAAAATGCTCTTTTTTTCTTCTTTTTTAAACTGGATTCAATCACTTCCTTGAGTTCTTTTGTTCCTGAGGCCAAAAAATGGCCTCACTCATTCACATCCATCCGCTGTCTAAGCAAACCCAAATCTGCTGTAACCAGCAGAAGAAATGTAAAGGCCATTTTCTGGTTAACTCATGTCTTCCTGCTGAGCCTAAGCTCAAAGAGGCAGAGCTTAATGGGCAGAAGTCAAAGGCTCTAAGACCTTCCTTTTTCTCTCCTTTTTCAGCTTTCTAAAGGCCTTCAAAGAATGCTGTTACTGCTAGCCCCACTCCCTGCAGCCCTGCCTGGGGGTCCTGACGCGTGTCCATGAAGATCTAGGACCTCTGCTGATTCATCTGCTGCCTGAGGAGCCTGACCTCAGGTCTTGGAGGATGCTCTCTTGATGAGTCAGTTCACTGGTTTCAGGCACTCTGCACTCCTGCTCTGTGTGCATGCTGGCTACAGCACTGCTCCCAGCTTCCTTTTCTCCTTGCCATAACTGCAAGATAGGATTTCACCTTCTCCTTTAGCTAATGAAGATGCTTAGAGATCTTTTAAAAGTTGATACCTTTATGCATTATTTTTCATGACTGGCAGCCTTGTTTAGGGCGTCAGCTCAAGTGATTTGTTCAGTCCTACTGCCTAAGTAAAGGTGAGTACTTTATTTCCTGTGTTGTTGCTGTTCTGTACAATATTGATAGACATCATAAGGTGTGAATCTGTCTGAACTTCATGGGTGTGCTTCTTGTCATTTCTTAAGGCTAAGTGAAAGAAAAGATGTGAGGCCATGTAGGCAGTGGGAGCTGAAAGAGAAGTTGCTGTACAAGACAGTAATTAGTAGCTAGCCTGACAACCTCTAGCAAAAATCAAATCTTTATGGCCCAGTGGCCTTTTTAGTGATTGGGTACAAACCAAAAAGCTGGGTCACTTGATACTGCTGTGTGGGCTTTGGGGCAGGAGTGGAGAGAGGTAGCAGACTGAGACCAAGTTTAGCTTTAAGAGGAAGCAGAGGTAGCACAGCTCCAGGTGTCGGATTCAACCAAAGCAGGCCTGAAAATTGTAGCCAGACAACATGTTTCTGTAGTTACCCCTCAAAGAACACCATTTTATGTAAACTATTTGAAAATGCACATGGTTGTACCAAAGGAATGCTGAACTTTCTGAATTTCTTCATAGAGGATTCTGGTAATGCACGTAATGTTTCCTATATTTTCTAAGCTGGGTCCAACATGGTCTTTCTTCAGTAATCTTGCAGTGCAACTTGCCTGTGAACTGAGCCAAAACTTTACCCCAAATTTTGTTATGTTCTTATAAGAGCTGAGATAATGGAACTCATTGTTTTGCTTTGGGTGGAAAGGCTGTAGACAGTGGGGGCACATGGAGCTCCAGCCTGTCTCCAGGATGGATAAGCTTACTCTCATGGTTTAAGAATGGTATTTCCCAATTTAGTGTTCCCAGTGAAACACCCGAGACCATGTGCTGCCCACCCACTTCCACCCCACCTTTCCCTGAGACAGGATGGAGAGGAAAACTGGGGCTATTAAAATGTAAAGATCACGTGTTGAGACCGGAACAATTCACTGGAAACAGCAATGAGATGAAAACAAGCAGTAACAGCAATACAAATAACAGAGTGTACCAGACAGGCAAACCATTCACAGGTCATTGCTCACCACATGGAATCTGGCACTACACCACTGCACACACCAGAAAACCGTGGAAACATTGCCACCTTCCCTTCCCCTGTGGTGTGGAATAACCCCAGGGTCCTGGCCATGCTCCTCCTGGCTGCTGCAAAAGTTACCTCTGTAACTTTTTACACACCTAGAGAGAAAACCTGTGCCCTGCTTCTTCATGGCCATGCAGCAGGCTGATCGTAGTGTTTAAACGACATTTCCAGGGCTTGATTTCTGCTCATAATGAAGTTGTGAGGTGAATCTGGGCTTAAGTCTAGTCACAGTGTGTGTCCCAAATGCATTCAGGTTTTGAACTCTAAAAAATTCCCAGCTTTAGGCCTTAAATTTGTCTTTTTCCTGTTGATAATTCCAATACAAATGTATATATTTCCACTTCTGTCTGCTTTTTAAACCTGTCTCTTCATTTGACTATTGTCTTTTATCTGGAGTATATACAGTGCCCCTTCTGTGTTTTCCTGTTCTCTGTCTTTCAAGAGACATTCTGGTTTTGATTATGTTCACGTAAAAGTCTTAGAAGTGTTTCCTCTCTGAAAATTACAAGTCATCAGGACATCAGTAACTGGTGTAAGTATATTATTATTTATTATGTTTATCTTGTATAGGAGTATAGCAGGTACTCTGAGTCTGGACTGTAGTACAGTGAAATCAATAGGAAACGATCCTTAATTAATTGGGCTTCTGTTCCTAAAGTAATTCAGTGCTTCCGCTGAGAATTAACTCATCAGCTTCTCTTGCTAAGTAAACATCACAATGAATAATACAAACTGTTGCTTTCAGAATGTTTTGTTTTCCTGCAACTCAAAAGGATCTTTTGTTTAAAGTTTAAAATTTTTATGGAGCTATGCCTCTGGGCATTTTAGATGTAAGATGAATAAAAAATGATCTAAGGTTTTATTTAGAAAACCATTCCTGTGCATATATAGACTTGTCATTTTGAAATGAAATTTTCATACAAACTTTCAGCCCAAGGGACCAAGTGGAATCTTCAGATTTAACAATTTATAAGTATTCTGCCACTCAATGGATCTAAACAATATGTCCACACCAAACAATTCCCGCGTACTTTGAGTTTTCCATATTTACTGGGAGTTAGCACAGTGTGTCTTTACCTCACTTTCTGCAATATGCAATTAATCCAGCAAAACTAGGCAACTTCACAGACTGCTAAAAGCTACTAATTAATTCTAACTTCAAACACCCATAAAGACACACTCCATCTGACCATGATGAATCTTACATCTAGGATTGCTATTTGTCTGAGGAAAAACAACTTCCAAATTGTCACGTCTCTCCAACAAAATGGTTCCTTCCCAAATTATCAGTGCTGTGCTCTTTTCAGGCTGCCAGGTAGGAGTAAATGAGCTGGCTCATATACACAAACCCAGCCTGTTTCTTCCTGGCAAGCCAGACCTGGAAAGCCAGCACGGTTGTGTAAGGATCTGTGCTCATACAGCATCCGAGATGCAGTTTACTCTCACCTCCCTCCTTCATCCCCTTCCTCCGGGTCCTGATTTTTGATTTGTGACAGCGTGCTCAGATTGTGTGGGATGCCAGAGGCGGGGGAAGAGGCCCGGAGCGAAATCCCAGAGGTAACTTTGCACATCGGCTGCCACCCCATGCGCACCATCTAGCTGACTCCTAACACAACAGCTCGGCAGGCTGAGCAGGGGCAGCCACTGAAACACACTGAAGCAAGTTTGCCATGCTATAGTTTGGTGATATAAACTACAAAAATACTGGGAAGCACCTGGGACCCTGACATCCACATACACTGCTTGCCACAAGCACGTCAGGTTCTTTCACGGTGCAGTGACGTGGCAAAAGTATTTTCTGCTCTGGGGTGTCGGCACAAAGCAGGTTTCACAGGTCTGAGCATCAGAGGTTCTCACCTTCTGAACTCCATAAATATCAAGGGTATTGCTCTGCATTTGTTTTCAGCTGATTAATTCTCTGTAAAGACAGCACTGTGCTGAAGAAGCGCTGAGCTGAAGGCCCAAAAACCTTCCTTTGCCTGAATATGCTGTGTGATTCTTCACTGAGAACAGGATTGAGAAACTATTTATATAGTTCTTCAAAAGCATTCTGTAAAGATGACTTCATTGCTTCTTGCATAGTCAACTGGAAATGAAAAATTCTGTCATGTTCAGAACTAGAAAGGGCTTTTACTCCCATTTAAAGGAAAACAGTAGCTTTCTGGGTCATGGGGTCTTTTGTGGAGGGGCATGGTTTATGGTTGGGGTTCTGTGGTGTTGTTACAGATTTTGCCTTTCCAAACCTGATGTAAAAAGTCTTGCTGAAGAATTTCCTGGAATGATGACAGCCTACCATTATAGGGGCACTGCTTGTTGTATTCTTGCACAGCTACACAGGGGGGATGTTTTGCATTGTGGAAATGGGGAGATCAGGGATCGGCTGCACAGAGTGTGACTGTGAACTATGAAATTGTGTTTTCTCTGTGTCTTTCAGTATCTGTTCATTCCTTTCTTTATATCCATAGCCCATGGGTTCATCTTTTCTCAGGCAAAGAAAAAATTCCTGGCTTTCCTTACACATGTTCCACTTGGCAGTATTCAGTGCAGAATGGTGTTGAGAGGAAAGAGGCTGAGTGGGATTTGGGGGAATGCTGCAAGGAGGTGTGAAAGGATTGTATTTGTTATTCAGGATATGAAGAGCAGCTTCCAGTCTGACTGCTGTTCATTTATATGTTAGAAAAATCCTGATCACATTATGTATTTCCCTATGAAAATTCACATTTTAAATGAAGAAAAAAACATTGAGCAGTGTAGCAGACACCCAGTCATGTGGACATTTGGTACATAAAATTAAAGAATCACTTATGTGTTCTACATTGATGGGCTCTGTGGACAGTGCAGCTGGAAAATGTTTTTGTTATTAAACCCAGGAGGAGATGGAACCACCTGAAAAAGTACACAGTGTCAGCTCACACATCCTCAGGTGCACAAATGTCAATCTCTAAAGCTGGTTGGAAGCTGAGAGTGAGGAGATAGTGATAGACTAAACCACTGGCAGTGACATTCAAATCTGTGGGGTGTTTTTAGGCTGCCTCAATGCTTTTGAAGAAAGGTTGATAAAATGTCTCAAAAAAATGGATAGGTTTTTGAATGATGGGACCAGCTTTTACCGGTAGGGGAGCATGGTTGTGCCTTTGACAGTGCAGTGAAAAGCTGTCTGTCCTGACAAGCCCTGCTCTGGATGCAGCTGCTCCAGTTCCTGATCTCTGCATGGTGCTGCTGGTGAATTTATGGCTTGCCCAGTGCCTGCAGTCAGCCTAAACTGTTCCTGTATTCTCCAGCCCATCAAAATCAATTTGGTGAACTGTGCTTCATTTGGGGGTTGCTCTAGTTCATGTAGTAGTGGCTGTCTGCCAGCTGGTTTGAAGTGATTCTGGCAATTGTCTCCTTGCTCTGGCCAGTGTCGTTGAAGCTGTAAGAGCTGGGTGTGAGTCAGTAGACTCATCCACTGTGCTAAACTCCAGCAGACTCTTTAATTTAAACCAAGCAGAGATTCTTCAGAGCTAAGTGGTATGAGTGTTTGCACCCCCAGCAAATACACGGAGCTTGTGTTACCTTCCTTATCCCAAAAACACATCAGCAAAGCAGACTTCTTGGGGACTGGCTAGCTCCTACCATCAAGAACATGATTCTGTGACCTGCAGGAGAATTACTACAGGGTTGCCAAAGCAGGCTAGAAAAGCTTATTTTTAAAAGTTAATAAATGTTAATTTATAGATGTATTCATTGTGGAATTGATGTCTTCTTTCTTTGAGAAAAATGAATGGTGTTTCTTCCTTCACCGCTTTTTCCGAATTTTAAAAACAGATTCCTTCATCGCCAGCCATCCTTAAGTTTTCTTTTAAACAGAGTTGTTGTAAGCATAAAAAATTGTGTGAAAGCCTGCAGGTGATCCTCATATCGAAAGACTGATGTGATTTTTATATTCTGGAATGCACTCCCCTGCCTCACCTGCAGTGTTGAATTTTTCCATGCAGGGAAAAAGAAGCAGCGGTCCTTTATAAATTGTTCTGCCTCTGGTGAACAAACTATAAGCTGCATACACTCAGATATGATGTACCTAAAAATGTAAACAAATACCTACATGCTTAAGATATGAGTTCCTCTGGCTTCATTTTGGTATGTGTTGATCTGGGAGTTAATATTTTTCCCAATCCCCTTATCCTTGCATGATGTTCCATCCCCTATGAAGGGATCAAGTGTAACTTGAGGGCTGGTGCAGGAAAACTGCATTTCTCTCCTTATTTACATGTTGCATTCCCAGTCTGGCCTTTGGGAAGTCTAATGATTTCTCCTGACTCTGTGCTTGATTAAAGATAGAGTGGTAATGCTGTCTGTGTCCTTCCCTCAGCTGTTGTGAGGAGAAATGTATTGATATTTTTAGTTAGATAAATACAAGGACTGGGGCATGTATACTCTTTTCTCCTAGGGGGGCAGTCACTGGTACACGTTTAGGGAGCAAAGACTTGGTAAAATATGAAACCTCTGAATTTATTCTTTTTAATTTTATTCCATATTGTATTTTTGAGTACCTTCTTGTAAAATGGTGCATAATCTTTAATGAATACAAGACTAAAAGTCTCCTTTGGATTTATATTCTAAGTATTTGCATAAATTTACCTCCATAAAATTATTTTATTGGCAAATCAAAACACACATGCAGATGTACCTTTCAGAGCTTAATTTTGTAAACAAGGCATCATACTATGCTCTCAGTGAAGCTGACATAACTCTATGGTAACATCAGTAGATTTACTTGAGATTTCAAGTTGGGTAACTGAGAGCTGCATTTGTCCTAAAGACGCCAGAGTGAGAAGCATGTCATTAGTTATCTGCCCAGTGAGTGCAGTCTACCCAGAATATCTATGACTTGAGGAAAAATTTTGTGCCGATCAATTTTTAGTCTGCTTTAACATCTACATTTTTCATCCCCAGCTCATTCTTTTGTTAGTTAAATAAGATTTTTTTTCTTGCATGCACATCAGGGAGTTCAGACTCTTGCTTTTTTCAGGCACAAAGTCTTAGTGCTATTTTTATGTGGACAAAACAAAGCACCATCCATTTAGTTTAGTAGGAGATTATCTGCAGACAGAGAAATGGTCTGATCAGGGTCTCAAGGGCTCTGAAATATTAGACTAGATTTCAGTCCAAAGTTACTTTGTTATCTGCTTCTCTGATAAGAACATGTTGAGTGAAAGGAAGAAGGGAAGACCTTATAAATTTCTTCACAGTTTTAAGATTACTACAAAAATTCCCAGCTGATAAATAGCGTATTGTGACTGCCAGTCAACTGCAAAAGGCTATGTACACGTATCCCACATATCCGACATGACCCTAACCTTAATATATGATAAGTAACTACTTTCCCGTGTGCATGGCAGGGAGATTTCTGTTGTTCAAGCCACAGAATAGAGTGACCTGCCATAGACTGGAGCTAAATTACCTACCACTCTTTAATCATTTGGTAGCTCTGGCTGCCTAACATTATCTGACTTTCAATTTTTCTTCCAACAATGTAGGCTGGGACTTGGATTTTTTATTTATTTCAGGCACTGAAACAAATATACCGAAGGGACGAAAAATGTTAAATTTCAAATTATATGTATAGGCTAGAGGTAAAATCGTAAAACTATTTTGAAGACTTCAAGATGAAATCCTCTGAGTGTTTTGTTAAAATATATAGAGGCTACTACAGGCTAATGGAAACATGCTTTAAGTGACTACTAAGAATCCTAGGTGGAATACGTATTATAGCCTCATGTTCTGAAATATAGAGTGAATACAGAACCATTATAAGCATAGTGCATTAGCACATCCAGAGCTAATGATGACCTTTGCTTTAAATACTACTTGCTGAATTTGAAATAACATTTCTGATGGGAAACAGATTGCTTTTTCACAGGGAGTAAGGACACTCAGGCACAAGAAGGTAGATGCCAACCTTTGCTACCAGGATGGTTGTAGAAAAGGCAACAGATCCTGAGAGTTAATCCAGGATCATAGCTGGGGCAGTGGTTG
The DNA here is from genome assembly GCA_013399835.1 of Leptocoma aspasia. Classification (NCBI taxonomy): domain Eukaryota; kingdom Metazoa; phylum Chordata; class Aves; order Passeriformes; family Nectariniidae; genus Leptocoma; species Leptocoma aspasia. The sequence goes on from VXAX01008069.1 coordinate 339,218, forward strand.
GCTCATGATTTTGTGAGTGTTTTTCATCAATCAGTCATTCTAAAAGTATGAGAGGAAAAAAAAAATTAATGACAAAAGGAGACAAGCACTATGCATAGACCAGGCACTGAACTTAGAGTTGATATCTTTGGCACATTTTGGCTTCAGTGTTGTCCTTCACAACCTTTGTATGGGAGTTTGAACCTGTGTTCAGGGTTAGCCCGAAGCATTTCCCATTCTGAACACCAGGGTTCACACTGGAGAATGTTGGTACTAAAAGTGACTTCTCAGTGGATTTCTTTTACTTTTCTTTTTTAAAATTTTAGTGCTTTTACAGTAACTCTCCAGCTTGGGCACTTCCAGGAAAATGCAGGACAGTAAGAGCTGGGGTCAGCTGGGATCTCCTAGCAAGTCAGAGATCAGTGCCAAGACAAAGATCTCAAGGATCCCTCTCTCCTGCAATAGTCTCTCCCTGCCTGCTCCAAGTTAAAACAAGGAGAAATTGTTGAGGACCAACACTCAGCACATCAGCTGCATTGTCTCAAAGTGAGCTTCTCTTACCAGTGCCTCCAGCTGCCTCAGTCTGCAGGCTTCTCACTTCTTAGATCCACAGCACTGACCTAGCATCAAAACTGAGTGGCAGATACTATCTTATTTTTTGTTTCTGCAGGCCCCAAGTCCTTCCCTGTTATTTAATCTGTGGCATCAGCAGAAGTCCGGGGCAGGGTAAGACTGCTGTTTTGGAGGCTGACAGAAGCCCAAAAGGGCCACACAGGCTGTGATCTGAGAGAAGAACAGCAAATGCTGTGCTGAAATTAGGCTGGGTTTCTTGAGAAATAATAATATTTTGGTCACAATTAGCATCCTGTGCACCTTTGGTTTGAAAAATAAAAAAAGTTGGAGGGGGAAGGGAGAAAAAGAGGGAACATTTCACTGCTACACTTAAGCTGTGATATGATGGCTCAGCTTTCATTCTGTCCTGTGATAATAACTTCTGAAATGGAGAAAAACACTGTAAAAATGATTCGACAAAGTGTGTGTACCGCTTGTTACACAAAGGGCTATTATTCCTCACTGCATGTGTACTTACCATTAGAAAAGTTTTAAGGATAATATAAAAAAAAAACCCAGATGACAGCTGCTAAAGGCATTTTAAGATTAACTAGCATAACTGTACTTCCAGATGGAGGGAAGTTCAGAAATTCACTGACTTTAGAGAGGTGGAGGTGATGTTTTCAGCCCCTGGAAGAGGCATTTACTTCTTCCTTCAGTAAGTGTGCCTCTAATCCTTCCCCTCTCGCCAGTTTATTGCAGTGGCAGTGGCACTGGCCTGGCATCTGGAGGGAGCTGTTTGTCTGGTTTGGGAAGATAAGGTTGCATTGTGGAGGATGCTGAGCAGGGCAGGGAAATCGAGGCAAGGCAGTGGGGCAGCAGGTACAAATACAGTGAGGTTAGCACAAGCACTTGCTCCTTAAATGAATCCTTATGTTTGCAAACTGATTAAAAGCTGAGCTGTCTTCTTTATTGAGGTGAGGAGCAGGGCAGACTGGGACTCCACTGAAGATGATAAGGAGCAGTACCTTTTTGGATAGCCAGGAGTTTAGATATGATCATTCTGCTGAGAGATGCTTTTCTGGTAATTGTAGGAAGGTGAAATCCTATTCTTAAAAATCCTTTCTGTGTTGCCTGTTTACCCTTTCAGATAAAAGGCTCTTCTTCATTTCCAAAGAAAGCCCCTGTACCCCCTTGACATACAATTATACTGATTACTTGCAAGTAGCCTGTTTTTAAGGACAGACACTTTGATCAGCTCTGTGTGAGCAACCCAAAGATTAAATTAATTCCTGGCCACTTAGAATCAGATATTTAAGTAATTTTTGAGGTGAAGCAGTGCTAGTGCCTCAGTGTCCTTCTTGCACTTATTCTGCCCTGCCTTTTGCCTTCAAGGAGGGCAGTACTGGCTGCTCTCTTGCAGTTGTTCACCAGCATCCTGCATCAGGTGCCAGGGGTGAGCAGGGGCAGGCTCAAGGAGCAGTGGGATTTACTTCCCCTGCTGTGGTGAACATAACCCCTACTATGATCAATGTTTCTTCTGCAGTGATAAGATTTCAAAGAAGCATTATTTGTGGATATCCTGCTGCAGTCTTAAAAGTTATATCACTGCCCCAGTTCTCTGAAAATATAATTAGTTAGGATTCGAAGGGATCTGCACTCATGAAGCCCGTACCTTCTGGAATAAGAGAAATATGTACAGAATATACATTCATGCACATGGCTTCTAAATGGTTTATGTTTTTCATCAGTGTGTTGTGGAAACTGCTCTGCTGACAAGACTTCCTGCTCTGCTCTCTGTATCTCATTGACAAAAGGGAGTGTGTCTTTGGATGTTCTCAAAATGTTAGGGAAGAGAAAAATAAGGATCTCATTAATCTACAGTAATTAATGATCAAACATGAAGGATTTTTTAGTAGCATAGCATTGGAAAATAATTCACATTTTGAGAAGCCAAGCCCGCTGTAATTCTTTTTTTTTAATATTAGTTTTGTTTTTGAAATATTACGACTGGTTATATAGTGTTGAGCAATGCTAAAAACAAGTAGCTCAAACACAATGCAGGAATTCTTGGAGCTTCCTATAGTCAATGTAGATATTAGGCTATAGAAGCATAATGGCAATCCTCTAAAGAGGTATATATTTATAAATCTATAAAGTTTTAAATTGTTATTTTAGACTTTGCACAGACACCAAGAAATGCAGTCATGTTTTGTTGTAATACTTAAATTCTTAGAATAGTATAACAGAAACAAAATCATAATTTTGAGCTGATATTCAGATCTCACACTAAGGCAAATGCATTTGACTTTGAATTGTATGCTTTTTTATAGGCTTGCAAGGTTTTTGATGAAAAGAAAACAGATATCCTTAAAATACAAAATTTTTGTTCAAGGTAGATTCCAGCATCACATCTGTCTTCTGTGAATTGTTCCTCTCTTAAGGAGCCTTAGTGTGATTCTGTAAGAAACTTATTAGGGAATTTGGTCGTCTGAAGGATACTGCATAAAACACTAGCAACAATAGAAATTGTCAGTTGCACTGATCTTGTCCTATATTCTGATTTTGATTTTATGATGAAGATGCATATCTTTATAGCTATGTTGTGGATATATTTAATCACAAACTACAATGTTTTCAAAGATTAAAGAGGTTTCTAAATCTTTTCCAAAGCACCTTTGAAAAAAGGCATCAATGAACTTTATGAATAGTGAATATCTGAATCTATAATGCATTTCTAAAAATTACAATACCATTATGGTATTGGTGCCTTTTGACAAAGCATAAGAGAAATCTGAAGATTATTTTAATATAATTTTATTCTTCAATTAAAATATTCATGATCACCTTTCATTATTTCAACTCCCTGATCATTACGAAAAATGTAAATTATTTCAATTCCCTTATTCAGATTACACACAGAAAGGAAAAATTATTGAATCCTGCTGTGTACCAAGTGACCACGGACAATTTTCATAGGAGTGTAGTCCTAGCCAGGATTCTAAATTTGGCCTCAGTATTCTAATTAAAATGGGCAGAGTTTCCTACACAACAAAATGACAAGGGCCAGAATCCTCATGTATGGCTTATCCTCAAAATGAGAATTGTGATGGTGTTCCATATTTTATAGGGTGTGCATTTATTCCATTATATTACAACCCTCACAGATCTACATCTCATCTTTATGAAGTTTTATGAACTGTATCATATGGATGACCCTAGATTTCATTCCCTAGTTCTCACTGCGTTTAGAGAAAGGCTAGAAAATGGTGTTCATAAATAGGGCTGCTGTGACTGTTAAAGCTCTTTTTGGACTACTGATATTCACAGAGCTTGCTCCTTGCAAATGACTTCTGCTTTCTTCTGCTGTGTCCACTGCTCATTCATTTTCAGTTTTCATGCTTTCCAGCCCTCTTCTACCCAACCCATCTTTCAACCTCTAAGATTATTCTTTTTCTTTGCCTTTTGAGGACTTTTTGCTGTCACCATCCTGGCCTTTCTACCCTCCAAAGCCGCACTCCTGACTCTACTGATCTGGATCTTCCCACTTGTTTCTCTTCATTTTGCTCCTGTGCTTTCTCTTTCTTCTGCCAGGGTGGCAGATTGGCTCCCTGTGTACCCATAACACACCTCAGACCCCACCAGCAGCTGATCCTGTGCTGAGCACACCACAACAGGGCTGATGCAAGGGACACTCACATCCCAACAAGCAGTTGGCTGAGATGCTCTGGGGAGGAGAAAGCTCTCAGAGAGGTATCTGCAGGTTTTCTCTTCTGCCACCATCTCTCACCTGGAAACATTAAACTACACAGAATAGCAAAGAGGCACAGAGTAACTGCTGGCTCACTTATGGTATAGGATTCCCTGGGAAACTGCCCTTAGGGACAAGATTTTTTAGGGATGTTTTCTAAAGGGTGCAAAAGCTCCCGATCCCCAGGTGTAAGGAATCAGGAAAGGCAAGAGACCTGCTGGGTTGAGACTAAAGGGGAAGAAGGAAACGCACAGGCAGTGGAAGCAGGGACAGGTAACCTGGGAAGAGTCCAGAGACACTGTTCAGTTGTGTAGGGATGGGGTCAGGAAGGCCAGGGTGTGGATGGAGCTGAACTTGGCAAGGCATGCAAGCAATGACAGGGAAGGCTTCTACAGGTATGTCTTTCAGAAAAAGAGAGTGTCAAAAAGAGCAACTTCCCACCTCCCCCAAAATGAGCAACACAGGTAACAAGATATGAGGAGAAGACTGAGGTAGTCAAATATATTTTGCTCGGGCCACCTCTCTTCCTGGGGTAGAAGGTGGGGGCGGAGCAGGGGGAGGGAGAGATGTGTCCCAGCCTGGGACTTGGTATACCAGAAATCCCAACATCGAGAAGATAACTGGTATAGGCCTTGAGTGGCTTTTGCTTTTTCATAGAGACAGAGAGTAGAAGCCTGGGCAGGAGAGATGGAATCACTGATCCAGAATGTGGAAAGCTTTTAGCAGCTGTGACCATCCTTCAATATACTGTGCCATGTGCATCCATTTCTCCTAAAAACCCTTCTCTTAGAAAAGGATGTTTTCTCCTAGGAAAGACATTTCCTGGGGAACAGGCACCAGTGAGTGTTTGAGAGGGAGGAACTTCACATAGCATAGGGAAACAGATGTACAACAAATTTTTTCTTGTTTAACTTTTCTTTGTTTGATTTGTTTAATTAAGGAAGGGGGTAGAGGAAGGGACAAGAATGATTTATCTTCCTAACTCCTTAAACATGCATTCCAGCACTCAAGATGGAAAATGCCGCCTGAGGAAACAACATGTCTAAGTCTGTGGAACCTGACAAGGCCTGAGAGAATTGGTTGATGTAGGGTCCAAGCCACTCTCCATGACATTTGAAAAGTCATGGCAGTCAGGTGAAGTCCCTGGTAACTGGGAAAAGGGAAACATTGCACCCACTTTTAATAGAGAGCAGAAAGGAGGACCCTGGCAGGTGCCAACCTGTCAGCCTCACCTCTGTGCCTGGGAAGATCATGGAACAGCTCCTCCTGGAAGCTATGCTAAGGCTCATAGAGAACAGGGAGGTGACTGGGGACAGCCAGCACAGCTTCACCAAGGACAAGTCCTGCCTGACCAACCCAGAGACCTTCTGTGGTGGAGTGATTGCCTCAGTAGAGAAAGGAAGGGCTATGGATGTCATTTATGTGAACTCCTGTAAGGCCTTGACACATACAACATCCTTTTCTTTAAACTGGAGAGAAGTGGATTTGATGCAGGGATAAAGAATTGGTTTGATAGTTCCATCCAGAAGATAGCAGTCAGTGGCCCAATGTCCAGTCGAAGATCAGTGAAAGGTGGTGTCCTTCAGGGGTTCACACTGGAACCAGAACTGTTTAGTGTTTTTATCGATGACAGACAGTGGATTTGAGTGCACTTGATGACTGTCAAATGTCCTTTCTAACCCAAACCATTCTATGATTCTATGAAGTGTACTGTCTGCTTTAGGCACCATTGGACAGTGTACCTGACTCAGAGGAACACATCATACACCCTGCAAACTACTGTGCAAAAATTCAGGGTTTACAATTTCCTTTCCTGAGAAGAGAGAGTTTACCAGCTAAAGCTCTGCTAAATTATGGAACAGAAAATCAAGTGCTATAATTGTGGGTGTTTATCACAGTTACAGTTTTTTTCTATTCATAGAAATTTGATTTGAACAGGGTAAATCTGTGCCCACAATACAAATGAGATCATCTTCAAACAAAGTAAATGAAAGAGTCACTTTTTATGGCTTTGTTTTATAACTGTTCTGCTTGAGTTAGTCTTTCATTTCATTTTTTCTCTTATACCTTCATGTTAAATCAAACACAGTATAGATTTATACTATAATTAAAACAGGGGGTTTGGGTTTTTTCCGTGGGAAAACATGACAGAAAAACTTGACTGACCACTAGTCATGGTAACTGATTTGTGAAACAGGTAGGAAAAATATTGAAGGATGGTGTAATTCCAACTAATGTCTGTGACGGCATTCTGTCATTGATACAATGAGAAGTTCCTCCTGCAATCTAATTTTTGTTGTGATAGTACAACAAAAATACTTCTTAGAAAGCCCAAACACCTTTACAGCACTTCAATAACATCCCTTTTAAAGAGCTGGACCTCTCCATCAGTCTGTTCCCCAGTGAGGGAAGCTCTTAAATGGGAGAGAGCTGATGTAGGCTCTTAAATGGGAGAGAGCAGAACTCTGAAAAAGCAGAAATGAAACTGACTGGTGGATGGATAACCAATCTGTCAAATTGCACAAATACCAGGGAAAGAACTGTGCTAAAATGTGGTGTACATAAGCTATATTCCACTGAAAGATGAGACAAGGATCAGTTAGCTTCCTCTGGGGATGGGGAATCTGTAACGAGAGCTGTTGAAGTATTAGAAACCTTGCTGTCTTCCCCAGGTCCTGGTGGCTGCTGGACAGCAGTTTGGTAGGCAAAGGCAACTGGAAAAAGCTGGTGGGAGGCATGTAGAGTCACCTCCCCACTTCACCAAGACCCTTATTCTTTTCCCTTTTCCCCTACTCAGAATGTAAGTAACTTCATCTGTAAACATTTATGCAAGCTCGGTCTTCTGGGATTGGGAGACAGTTCCCAACTGGGTAGAAGCTTGCTAAGCCTTCAGGAGGAAAGGCAGTGTGTGCTCAGTTTCTAAACAAAGCCAGTTTCATAATTTTAGCGTAAATGGCCACAAGAAAGAGACTTTCAAAACACTTTTTGTTGTGTGGTAGCTTGAACCCAAAACATTGTTGCTGGATGGCCTATGGTTTATTTGTCTGGCCCCCAAGCTGAAGCTCACTAGCCACATTTGACCTTCTACCTTGAGAATAAATAAGGGTTTCATCATGATGCCCAAAACACTGAGGATGCTGAGAACCAGGAGAAAACTGGGAGAGCATCACAAAGAGGGCTGCAGCAGGGCTCTGGGAAAGCCCTGTGTTCAGTCAGGCCATTGAATACCCTCACAGAGAAGCAACATGTGCAGAAATTCTTTGGAACAACTCAGCAGCACAATTCTCATTTTAAGATGATTACCCAGAAGAGCAGGAGGTGATAATAGCTGGGTGATGAAAAAGCAGAAATGAAAAACAGATGAAAAAGCAATAAAAGTTTCATGGGACCAGAGAAAGCTGAAAACAGAGCATGACTCTAACCCCTGGGCACTCCTATTCACAATTGCAAATAGGAGATGGCAGTCCTTGATTTTCTGAACCTTGATCTCTCCCCTGTTTGTGCATTTATGTTGGTGGAGAAATTAGCCTCTATTATCACTTGGATGTGCCACTGTTTTGCTGTAGCCTGTAAAACTGACTACAGTGTACATGAGGGCAGCTTTACCTGCTAGGTTTCAGTTGTCTGAGATTACCAGATTAGAAGGTTGCAGGTTTCCTTTCAGTCCACTACAAGAAATTATGCGGTGTTTGGTGCCTCAGGTTGAGGAGAGCAGTCATGGCAAGACTGCACATCTGCCTCCTCTCTGCCCTCTCCCACCCAAGGAGCTGGTGTCTGGTCTGCCTATGCTGATTCTTGTTGGCAGGACTTTAACCCAAGGTGACCTCTGCTGTCTGAGGGAAACTCCAGTGTTGCTTTTGTCTGTTTGTTTTTCACAGAGGGTAAACATCTAAAGTGTACCATTATACGATTTTTGAAATCACTTGTATGCTTGGTTGTGAGTTAGTTGCTCATATATTCTTCTTCTCACTATTATCTGATACAATGCCTTGTTTAGGAACTTTAAAGGTGGAACTAATGAGAAGAAACTGTATTTTAGAATGAAGACAACTTGCTGCTTATTCTGGTAGGATGGGAGTCTAAAACACTCTTCTCTTTCAGTTAAAAAAAAGTGCCTTTCATACAAATAAGGAAACTTACTCGGTTTTCTTTTCTGCAGAATGTCCCTCCCTGGCTGACCCATGCTGCTACGCTTTTGTTATAAATCATACCCAGAGTGGGAATATCAAACTGTGATATACAGCTCTATTCAAATCACACTCACTTTTCTGCTTCTGAGGAGCTTGCTTGTTACGGAGACATGTGAGTTATAAATAGGACAACATATAACAAGGTTCGTTGCAAAGATATGCCAGAAAATATTTTTTGCTGTGGGGAGAGAATCTTTTAAAGGAGCCTTTTGATTTTTCTACATTCCTTCTGCAGTTTCCAGACCTGAGTATGCAAAGACTCAACCAGGGCAGGGCAGTAGGAATCAACTTTTCTGGACTTGCTGCTTCTTTGCCCTGCTTTGCCACTGACCTTCATGCAGCATTTCAGTTTGCTCACCTGCAGAAGGAATTTGTCTCAACCTAGATTATAATTTGAGGATCTGTTCAGAGCCAGCATGAGACAGCATTACCACACAGGATAACGGGTATCTCCATCAGCATAAAGCATCTTTGAAGGCATTTGAAATTTCATCATTCCAGAAGCAGAGGAGAAAACTTGTTGTGACTTGAAGTTAAATTCTTTAACCAATTTCCTCTTTTTCCAGATATCCTGCGTAATAATTTTGGAGGTTGAAATTTGTCCACTTTATAATCCTCCTTTTCTCTGCTGTGACTGGTACCACAGTCTGAGCCACAGAGAAGAAAGGAGGGAAGAGAAAGATGGTCTTAGTGCCTGAATAAAGGTGAATGCAGCATGGGTACTGTTGTTACCTGGGACAGTTTAGCTGTCACAGTGAATTCTGTCACAAACCAGCCTCCCTGCGAACATAGTCCACGTTAAGGTTTGTGGCAATCACACTTCACAAGAACAGCAAAATTAGCTTTATAAACAGCTCTATTAGATGATAGACAGTGAGAGGACATGGTAATGACATTGCCACTGGTTTGCTGAGTGATCCTGAACTTGTTATTCTATTCCTCTGGGGTAGTTTCCCCCTCAATCTCTGTATTTAGTGAATCTTGACAGTGAGGATGATCTCTTGTTCTGTATTGGCATTGTGTCAGTCTTAACTGCTGTCTTACCTGTGGTCTCCCAGTGCTGCTATAGTCTCCTAATTCCTCATATTCATAGCAATCCTGCTACTGTTGAATGCAAAACTGTATCATTCTATTACTACTAATAGATCATTCACAACACTGTTTTTCTGAGTTTTTGAAAATTTTCATGTGAAGCAGTAAAGAGGAGAAGGGAGCTACTGAAAGTTCTCTAGATCATCTGGAGATGTGAAGGAAGTAAACATAAATCATGGAACAATAAAATCTTAATTTTTAATGCTTTTCCTTTTCCTGCTTTAGTGATGGATTTTATTCCTTCTCCTTAAAGTTCTAGTGGCAGTCAGCTATTACACACAGCCTCCATTAGGAGAACATACTTTGTTGCTATAGCAATTCTTTTCACAGATATTTTATTGCACTTAGATGCTGCTGGAGAAAAAAAAATAAAAAAAGCAAAAGGCAAAACCAAGGCACAACCAAAAAAAAAAGCATCACTGAAATGGTCAGCCTACCTGATCTCTGATTTCTGAGCAGCTTTTAGCTATCTCAGAGCAATCTATATTCTGGTAAACACTTTGTGTGAGACACTATCTGGGAAGGTTTATCGTTGCTTTATAAGTGGCATACGGCACACAGCAGGACACGCTGCAGCACGGTGTCTGACATAGCAGCTATAGATTACTGCGAAGATAAATTCATCCTTTTTGATCTGAGCATTTCACCAGCTCCAGTTTGAAGTCTTGATATCACCCTGTCAACCAAAGGGGATGTTTTTAAGTAAGGGAAGAGTTATCAAAGGTTTACTCAAAGTTCCTTTTAGAATGGCTTCTTCAGATTTACTGTGGGTGAATGTAGGGCTCATCAAAATTGCTGGACTAAAATCCCTGTAGACATAAGGCCTCTGTTCAACACCAGATACTGAACAGCAGCTTCGAATTTTTTCTCTTCTGTCAAAACCAGATGCCTAACTGTTCATCTAATGAGGTAAAAAAGGTCATTAATTCTGTCTCCTGCTGCCTGCAGGAGGCTGAGCTCTCCCACCCAGCATGCCGGCATCCTCCCCCTGGGAATAGTCATTCTTGTGGAGCCAGTGCTGCCTGCACACCCCTGGCCATGTAATCCAGACTGGGAGCCAGGGAGAAGGAACTCCATGGGAGGAAAATGGAGAGCAGCTAAGGACAGCATTCTTCTTCCACCCCCCTGGCTCTGAAGGGAGCATCATTCTGATGGGTAAAGCATTGCCTAGAGATAGTTGTGGCCAGCATGTTGGGGCATGTGGCCAGCACATTCCTGCCGTCAAAGGAAGGGCAGAATACCAGGTGAGTGGAGGTGAGAGATACTGCTGCTCTTCCCTCAGCTGCCTGGGTGGGCAAAGGAAATGGGATGAGAGGGAGCAGGAGAGGTGGCTCCACATGTGGAGCACTGGGGCCTTGAGACTCCTGCCTCCAGACAGCAGCATTCAGAACACCAAAAAGAGGTGTCTGCACCCAGCGTGCAGCAGCTCCTGGTTTTCTCCTTGTTTCGTGTGTCCTTGTGTTACTCTGAGATTCTAGTGGGACTGGACATGGCCTGCTCCTTCTAATCCTCTGCATTGCTGCTGGGAAACATTTCCATCAGAATGGACAGGACAGCAAGTACAGCTCTCACCAACACCAGCACAGCCTCTTGCCTCCTTCTCTTCACCTGTATCACAGCTTATCAAGGAGGCAAAAACGAAAAAGGAGCTATTTCACAGTCCAGTGGCTGTGAGACTCTTGCCAGAGGGCAAGGCAGGAGGGTGTGACGGGGAGGGCAGCATGCCAGGTTGGCTGCTGCAAGTCCGAGCGGCAGGGAGGAAAGGCCGGAGGGGCTCGCACTGTGCTGTCACTGCACGCGGCTCTGTCCCACCAGGGACCTGCTGTGCATCCCCGAGCCGAGTCCAGGCGCAGGATAACGTGTTTGGAAGGAATCAGGGGCAAAAGTGCTGGGATTGCACAACAGCGCCATGGAGGGTATTCCAGAGGAACTCTGCAGGCTTCCAAATGGAGCCCTTGGTGCTGGTACAGCCACCTCTACACTGGGCATCACCGTGCTTTTGGTAATGGACTAGGACTTACTGACTAGGACTTACTGATTGATTCATTGCATAAGAGCAACTCAGAAGCATTCAACAGCAAACCAAAAGTTAAGACAAGGCTTGCAGCTTGTCTAGATTTGAGTCATGCATCCACACGTGGCCAGTTCTCATCACCCAGGTCCATTAAATCAAAGTGTTCGAATTCCACCTTCTATTTTCAGCCTGAGGTTTTGTTTACAAAAGAAGAATTTGTGAATAGTCCTAAATCAGTTTTCTTGCTGTTTATAGCACAGATAGGTGTAGGTTGCATCATTACCACAACAAAGCCCTTATTAATAAGGTGATTACAATTTTGGCAAACACTTGCAGGAAGAAATTTTGCATGCTTGGACTCAGTCCACAGACAGAGCTTTGGAAGCTGGAAGTAAAATGATCTTTGAATTTTATGTGCTTCGGTGACGGATATCCGCCCAAAACACAGCATGTTGTTGTTTATTCTTGAAGTAACATGAGAAGGGGTGAACTGAGTCACTCGTACTGTCTTGTTTCATAAATCTTATAAAGATTTACAAATAGAACTAAAAGTGGTTTTGAAATAAACTCCTTGCCATGCTAAAACAACACATCTCTTCCCAGATTTTTCCCTCACACATGCACAGGAGAGTGATTTAATGGCTAAAAATAGCTGGGCTTTGGTGATGTGATGTCCTATTAATTTATTTGAAATTGCAAAAATTACTGGTGTTACCTAACTAGCAACCATACAGGTCCTTAGGGGACTCTTTCCCAAAGAAAACAAGTGTCCATGCTGTTGGGTTCCCTCTTGTGGGATCTCTTCTTTCCCAGCAGGCTTGTCTGGCATTTGCCATTCAAGATGCTGGATGTTAAAGCCTTGAGGGGAGTTTGAGCTGCAGCTTGTTCAATCTTTTCCAGCTGATAAGAGTGGAACTCCTGCTATTTTTATTATTCATAAGGGTGGATTACGGTCTCCTATTGAACAAACCCTACTGGGAGCTTGGAAGGCACCAGCCAAATTGTGCTTCTTGCTCACCAGCACGTGGTTGAAGGGAAGAACAAGTGACCATGATCCCAGAGCAGAGGTCTGCTCTCACCTCCCACCCTGGTTGGCTTCCTCAAACATTTCTTCTTGCCTAGGATGATATGTCCTGAGTTTTATCCACTTCCTCATGCAAAGTAAGTAAATAGAATTACTCCTGCTTTACAGAGAGTGACTGCAGCTTGCCCAAGGCCCCCTTGACAAGAGGGAAGGGAGATTGTGAAGGACTAGGGCTGAGCCTTCAGCCTGCATTTGGGTTATTTGAGTTCAGCATGAGTACTGGCTTTTTGCTGTATTCTGCAAAGAATTGCAGCTATATATATTTTTTTTTTCAGGTGAATTCCAACTGAAATATGTAGGGAAAGTTAACCTCCCACCAAGATTTTAGATGGCAGCCATATTAAATAACAATACTGCCTGCCAGGAAAAGATGTCTACTGTAATCTGCTGGGTAAGGATTGTGAGAGTTGCATTTCTTTAAGCAGCTGGAAAGCATGGACTTCAAAATTCTATTTTTTTTCATTTACAAGTTTATTTACATACCTTCTTAGAATTGCCAGAAACCTTATTGTCATGAATTGCCATGGAGAATTTCATCAACAAAACCCCAAAGAAACAACTATTTGTGACACTAAACCAAAAGCTGTGCGGCTTTAATTTCATACATTTGTTGGCCAGCAGGGACATACTAATTAGTGAATACTAATGACTGCCCACCTCCAGCTTAGTGGACAGCATAGTGTTACCATCTATGGTGTTAAAGTTCTCAGGACACACACCTTGCTCACCTATGGTCAGTACCTAACTGTGTTTCTTCACCGCTACACTCAGAGCAAGGCACCTCTCCAAAGAGCACCATGGTCTCCAGGTCTTTCCAGTCTGATTCCGGGTCAAGTGCCAGGATTTGTTAGCAGTCAGGGATGTTATCCCACGTGCAACTCCTCTGGCTTTGTTCACACCAAGAGAACGTAACTTGGTAACTTCCTGCTTCCAATCTTCCATCAGGTGTGCTGTAGGAGGGAATGAAATGAGGTCCCGGGAGCTCCATTTGTATGAAAAACACAATGAAGGTAAAATCAACCATTAGTTGGCTAAAAGGGAGAAAAGTTCAAGGGAGTAACATAAATTGCAACAAACACTAAGACAAAGCTCCTTAATAAATGACGTGCCACAACTGCAAAACAGCAAGTGCCCAGCTGCCAACAGGTTTCATGCTAGAAATGCAGAGTTGATAAACTGATCTTAATGCCTAAGTAATTAACAGTCAATTATTTTAATATGATGACTAAAGCTGAGCAATGACTACTGCTGCATCACTAACAGCTGAGCAGCTGTATCATTATCTGTGTCTTTGCCTGTGTAATCTTTTTAGTGGGAAATGTCTTTCATTTTAGTTTGCTGAAATAGCTCTGAAGGGGCAAAGGAGTCAGTGGACATAAAATATCCACAAGGTTAAGGAACGTGTGCTTCCATTTATCCGTGGTGGGGCAGGATGAACAATGGCCTCAATTGCTTGAGATAAGTTATGTGCTGCAGTTTTTCGTGCTCTGTTCCAGAAAAAACAACTGTATCTGTGTCCAAAACCTAGAATATCCCTTTGTAGGAAAAGCAGGAAGAAATAACAGCGAGTGTTTCATCTTACAGCATAGAGAAGCCTGATGTAACAGGTATGTGGAGAGTGCTTTGAAATGATGCTTGCATGATATGAGGCTGTGTTTACATCTGAGTACAGTCCCACCAAAAAGCTCTGTCTCTGTTCAGAGAACATGATTTTAACTGATTTAGAAGGTAGCTCCTTAAGAGACATATATTAATTTAATATATCCTGCACTCAAATCATTACTGTTAAACTTTCAGCAGCACCAACATGCAGAAATTCAGGGAATATCATGCAGTAACACACAATGATGTAGTTGCTCTGGGCTACCATTCATGCTGCTGAGATGTTATCTATGACATTATGAACCATCAGTTTCCATCAGAACATAAATACTTGGTGCTGCAACAACAAAGGAACCAAGTGGATTATGTTTCTCTGTTCCAATGTTTTTCTCGTTTTCTGGGGATTTGGAGCACAGTTTGTCTTGGTTTAATTTTTATGAGAGCTTTGGGGCTTTTGTCTCACTTGGCACAGTGAGGTATAGCAAGATTTCATTTATGATTGTATACCCTATGTTTTTAGAGAAAATATGGCAGAAATAAAAAACTATTTTATGATGGACTCCCTTTCTGCATGTGCAACACATAAACTGAGGTTCCCTGAACACCAAGCTCAGAGGCTCGGCTCAAACCCTGTTTATTCTCTGGGGGGCTGATGATTAGAAAATCTGTGATTTGACCTCCTCAGGGCCATGAATTACTTACCTGAGTAGTCATGAGTTTGCATGGCATAAATATAGATGTGGGAGGTGTCAAATTTTCCATATCCATCAAACAGAAAACAGTAGGATTTGGATGAGAATCCACTTAGATGTAGTAGCTGGGTAGCTGGGAAGGTACAGCACAGGAGACTTTTAGAGGTACTAATGCAGGACTTTAGGAACTTGGTATCCCCATCCCCTAGTGTTTATCTGGGACAGATGCCTGACCCCTCATTTCTTAAACCAAAGTGTCCTACTTCCATTCTGGTCTTGAAAACTACTTTTCCAGTGATACTCATATGTCCAAACACTGTAGTCTTCCCTAGCTCTTGGACTAAAGAATATATAAAAGGTGGAAGCAAAAGAGGCTCATATTCCCTTTACAACTTTTCATCCATGAAATTGAGATGGATATAAAATATATTGTGAATTGACTCTCATATCTGCTGTGATCTTGTCTCCCATAGTAAACTTTGGAGAATTCCTTGTTCTAAACATGCTTCTTCATTGTATAAATACATCTTCAAATATAGGTGATAAAAACTAGAAGCAATACTAGAATTATTGAGATTCCTGAAGGCAGAAATAGCAGGCAGGGAGAGAAGTGAGAAAGAAAATTGAGAAATGTTGGAGTGATGCCTGTGAACATTTAGCTGATCTGTAGCTGGGCCATGTATTGTAAAATATGTGGTTTGAGCTATCAGTATTCTTCTTCAGGGGATGAAATTAAACTTTTGCACTGAAACTAATGTGTGAAATGTTTCCTTATGTCAAATCCCACTTAGTATGTAATTAACCACTGCAAACAGATCTATTTTTTTTTTCTTAGGCTCTTCCTGTGATTGCCCTTCATTGCTACCACCAGTGGAGAATCATTGTTGTGTCTCTGCTGGCCCTTTCATTGGAGATTACAGGCATACCTGCAATAGTCACCTGTTTTCTCATCCAAGACAAGAGGCAGAATGTGGACTTTGAGACATCAAAAGCTTTGTTTCAGTGGGCAGCTCCCAATCGATGTGATCATGCTGGAGGTGATCAGTGCTTGTGAATAGCAGGGCCAAGCTGTCTGAGATGTGACACCAAAGAGCTGAGGCAACAGAAATGAAAAGCAATACTGGAAATCTGTGCCTAATTAATTTTCATGAAAGCAAAGCTCATTGTAGAGGTATGACATACTCTGCATACTCCTGATAAGATTTTTGAACGTGACCTACATTTTCTGTTATGTTCCTGTAACTAGTGCTTCCTCTTTGTTTTGTGTTATGAATGTGTGCCTGGGAAAATGTTCCTTATCTTTGCAATTCCTATAGAAGCATGACATGTAAAGAGACAGAAACTGGCTTTAAAAAAGCTGAACTCACAGTTAGTCAGTGAGAAACAAATCCTGTCTGGAGTTGCTGTCTCACAGGCTTTTTGACCCATTTGCAATTCACACATCGTTTCTGTGAAAGGAAGTCCTGCAACAGAGAATGGCTCTGACAGGTCTCCTGTCCTGGTAATTTGTTGTCTTGATGCCCTGCATGACCAACTGGAAACCATATCTAATATTCAGTGCTGAGATGGCCTCTTGCTGAGCTTATTGCAAACTGAGGGAACTTGAGGAGGAGCTCACTAGGATCACTTAGCCACTTGCTGGTTTGCTGTTTGGGTGTTATTAAGCTTAAAAGCAAAAGAAAAGAGGCAGGAATCCCAATGACAAATGTTTCCCTGGAATCAGCGAGTTTTCCAGTATAATCAGCTTAATTAATATTAGTTTATATTTTAGTTGTGTTGTAAGCTTTTTCTTTAATGTGTTACCCTTGCAACCTGCCTCAAACAGAGCCATGTGGTACATTTTGGAGTCCAATTTGAGCTGGCCTGCAGGCAGTGGTGCATGTATATCAAATGGGTGTTTGATACACTGCTGCAAGTCAGAGAAGAGAGAACAGCTATTGCCTCCTGTTGCTGCCCCTGTACAGGGTAATCCACCTTCTAGGAGCAGTATGATACGTCTCTGCGTGAGATCAGCAGAAACCTACAGGTGGTATCAGACCTCCTCAGCTTGCCCAGGCCAGTGAAGGGCCCCACACTTCCCTTGTCCATCACTGTGATCTCCAGGAAGGAACTGCTTTGGTCTTCAGGAGGCATGGGCTATTTCCCTTGCTAACAAGTGCTCTGTGTAATGCTGGCTCCGTGATGTTCACCTGTGATGATCACCTCTGAGCACTTTGCTCAGCAAATGACAGAGCTCTGGGTGTCTCCTGCTGGCAGCCAGGACTTGCCACCATGGATGGGTTATTTTATAAATAGTTGCCCAGATGCTTTTCATCCAGGTCTGCTGCACAGACTTTGAACCAAATGTGCTCACTCTCATCTTCTCAGAGAGGTACATGGTATTTGACTGGATTTAGACCAACAACATGCCCATTATGATGAGGTATTTACTGCACTTCACAAGCAATCCAATTAAAACATAAAGTATTTACAGTTTCCACCATGCCAGTGCTGAATCTAATACCCTGGGATGCACTTCATCTCATGCCCTTGAGTATCCCAGCAAGCTCAGCATTCCATCCATTCTTTTTCTTGCCTATAGCTCAGCACATGCCTTGAAGTCAGGCTGACTCTGGTGATTGACAAAGAGTGCCAGATGTTTTTTGACATTAGATGTCATGCTGTGAGTGGAGCTGTGCAAAATGGGTCCTGCCAGAGTTGTCTGACAGCCACTGTGAATGCTGCTGTCAGCTTGCTGGGCCATGTGCTGCGTCCTAGCGTGGGCCTTGGCACTGAGAATCGACCCCTTGCTCTTGATAGTCCTGTCACCAGATTTGCAGAATGCATGGGTAGAGGCCATTGGTGCTATGATTCAGCTCCCTGGTGAACTAGGGGGTTAATCTGAGTTTTCTGAGGGCAGTCTCTTCCTCACAAGTGGAGGAAGAGAGAGACAGGGGATTTATGTCTGTGTCACCTAATCTTAACACTAAATTGAGATATAGAGGTAAAAGGGCTTGGTGGATTATCCCTCTCCTGTATTTTGCTTTCAGTATAAGTTCTGGGTGTTATTCTGTTGACAAGATAAAAAAATTATTTGAAATGACTTCTTGCATCTGCCTTTCACTGTCTTCTTTGGATGCACTTAGAGGTGAGTGATACCATCACCAAAGGCTGGAAATCCTGCCTGGATAACTGCAGTTCCATGCTTAGCTCCTGGCAGAGCAAGCAGTTGCTTTTCCACAGGGAGGGATAGCAAACCAGTCAGAGTGAACTCTCATTAAGCAAAGTGTTAGTGGACCTGGAGATGCTGTTGATTGCTAGCACCTGACTGATGGCCTTCCCAGGAGACACATCTGGGCTCTTTAAATTCCTTGAGGAAGGGCAGGGGCCTTTCTGCTGCTTGTCTCCTCTGAGGTAGGTGCAAAGTCATGAGTACTCTCCTATAATGAAAATGCAGAGGATGTTTTGATGTCCTGTCACCTGCCTTCTGGCAGGTTGCTTGGCAGACCTCAAGCCTGTTGTGTGTTCTGTAGGAATTGCTGTGATTTGTAAGTTCACTTCCAAAGTGTGATTTCATTTGCTGTGTTTGATCCCTGGGTGTGTGTTGTCAGTGAAAAGACTTAATTGTGTGTCTGGAGACTGTCCGCTTACTAAAAAAAATGCAAAATTGTAACTTCTTGCTGGTTCAACATTAAGGACCTCGAATTTATGAGATATTGCTGCCCTTGTCCCAGTATTTTTTCATGCTTTACTTTCCCTATTACACTGGTTTTGTGCCTATGATGAGTGACTGCATAGTAAAAACCATAAACTCTGGGTGAAAGGTGTGAGTCCTTTAAAGACTCTCTGTATAGAGCCTTGGCTTTTTGCCCCAAAGCCCCAGATTATCTCCCCTAATGATAAAAGTGAGGCCGAATATGCGTCTTACTTGCAAATGGACTGTTGGACAATGTTTAAATACCAGCTTGTTAGCAATTTGTGATGAATGTATGGCAGAGAATATGGCAGGCTAGATATGGAAAAAGAACAGTGTTGTGTGATGGCTTTTCCTGGCAGGAGGTGGGAGTCCTGACTGCCTCCTTTAGTCCTTGTGTCTGTCTTCCTGTGCCCTCACCTGAGTTAGCAGGGAGAGAGATTGTCCTGGGAACAGCATCACTGTTCTGGATTAAAAAGTGATAATTTTTGATTTCTCCAAAGTCCTATATCCAACACACAGTTCTCCGGTTTGATTTAGGTAGTAAGGCATTTGCATGAGCATTATTTTGGCTGGCAGGTACTTGGTTTGAATTGTTGTTTATACCACAAAGGCTTGTCAGTATATTTTTTTCCTAGCAGGCCCTCCTCCAGTGGACAAAGCTCATAATAATATAATATTTATTTTGTTGAAAAAATTTGAAAATTATGCTGTTAAAATAAATGTTCCCTTTGAGTATTTTTTTTCCTCTGTTGCTTTTCCATATATGTATATGCCTATCTTCAAACAGAGAGCTGACCTTGGAGTTTCAAAGCTGATGCATCTCTGTGCAGCTAATAGAGCACACTTTTCTTCCACTGGGCAGGTGTCTGTAAAAGAACAGTTTTATGACAGTGTTTGAGCATTGGGTACTAAACCCTTTGCCCTGTGTGTTAGTGAGCAGCTGCTGCTAAGCCAGCCAGCAGATGTGAGTCAAACCTGGAAGCATCTCTGTGGGGTACAGAGCTTTCACTGCAAAACTCAACTTCTGGGAGCTCCTGTCTGGGAGAAGCTCTCCTGCTGCTTCCCCCAGGTGATACTGAAATAGGTCTGCAGCAAGCAGAGATGAGGAAGAGAAGGCAGGCCCTGGCACCAGAGGTAGTGTCACAGCAGTTATTTGGTGTTGTGATATCTGTCAGGGGGCCATTGGGGTTTTATATCTTGAGCTACGGGGCCCTGTCATAAAAAAAAAAAAGAAGCTCTTTGTAATGTGGATGGAGGGCACAAGTAAAATCCCCTGCTTGGGTTTACTCTGCATGCCAAACCTAGTCTTATTTCTCTTCTATCCACTCTGATCCCTGCCAGCTAGCCAGGAAGCTACCTGCTGCTGCTTCTAGTCAGCTCACGCTGGGATGATTGTTGGCTTAGCAGGATGCACATTAAGTGGCACTAAAAATAAATAGGAAATTGGGTTTTCTGGCTCTCTTTTTGATTTTCTTCCTTTAAATGAAAGAAATTGTTAAGCTCTCAGGATTCTTAAAACAGAAACAAAACAAAGAAGCCCCTGCATTGCAAACACCTTGGGAAAGCAGGGCTACATGAGGAGGAACTGCCATCCCTGGTGGGTGCTGCAGCAGAGGCATCTCCCAGATGAGCCATCACACTCCTACAAGGACCTCCAGAAAGTGCTGTCTCTTCCCTGTGCAGACCCTTCAAAGCTGCTCTTACAAGTGCTTTCAGAAATAACATCTTTCCGCTGAAGCTCCCCAAAGCCTAGAGTGGGTTAACACTCTAGGATTCAATTTTGAATGACATGTTGGAAGGAGACAAATGAGACCATCCTGAGTCCATCTTTTCTTCCCCAAATGTTGTAGCAGTATGGCAGTTGTGCCAGACTAAATGTTGACAGTCTTTAACATAATTTGTCTGTATTAAAGTTAATATACTGCACTTCATTGCACTATACTATAAATATAGTACATACTGTACTAAATTTATATCCATCTATTCCCTTTCATGTCAGATAAGGTTCTAGTGTGTGGGATGCATAATGAGATTGACTGAAAAATAATTTTTAACCCTGTGAGTTCTACAGCTTCCTGCAGGTAGAGAAGGTTGAGGTTATTTTCCTATCAGATTGTTATGGTGTGCTTTACTTTTTTTCCCCTCTTTATCACATTGTGCTATTATAAAACTATAGTGTGGAAGTTACAAAAACCTTGGTTGTGAGGTTTATATGCAGACAGCAATGCATAACTTAGACTATTGTGAGGGCTGCTTGGAACTTTGCTTAAGATGTGGCTTGGGAAACCCCCCCCCCAGCTGTGAAGGGGGTTTACCCCTAGGCTGTAGCACTCTTACTTAGCTGCTGTGGCCCTCTTACTAAAGGGAGGCTGTTACTAAACCTACCCTGAGAGTCCTGCTGTCCAGGAGACATTTCTGTCCATTCTGGGAGGTAACTGGATGAAGTTTTTCTTCTCTAGTGAGCGAATTATACTGTGGAGGTGCCTCTTCAAGCATTCGCTTTCCCGCTTGTATAGAGATACTGCTAAGATTCAGCATTGTCCTTGCTGCTCCTATGAAAGGTGTTTGTCACCCTGAGACAAATGTTAAACGCCTCTAAAATTTTATTTTTCTACGTATTCAGGTTGTTTCAGGGATATTTCTTTAGGTTTATGCTATATAAGGTAAAGGGCAGCAGGGGCAGCAAGCAGGAGAGTCAAGATTGACAGGTTCATATCTATAGATCTGCTCTCAGGAAGACAAGGACCAGTTTTGAGTCATTGCCTGGCTTTAATTTCTCCAGATCAAGTTCTACTTTGTCACCTGACCCTAAAGCCAAATCCCTTCTCATTTGCCTGCCTTGGTAAGTGCTGAGCACAGATGCTCAGCTGCTGTAAATAATCCCAGCTCTGACGTCAGGGCTGTTACAACAATTGACATCAGCTGAAGATGTCTATGGCTAAGTATAACCCACAGGTATTACAGCATGATTTACAGAGGCTCTTAGCACTCTAAACCATATGTTTTATAGCTGCTGAGAAGAAGAAGAAAGTGTCTGACAGCAAGCAAAGGCATATTTAGTAGCATTTTTATATGGTTGAGATTGCCCAGTTAGGGGTTTTTTGGAAATACGTTTGCTGTGATACACAGCACCACGTAGTCCAAGCACGTAGCACCCCAGGCATTCAATTTATCACAATCTATCATGTTAACTTGGCTAATTTGACACTGTTTCCTGCTGAATTGCTCTCAGACAGTTCTGTGTTGTCTGCTAATCTCCATGACATGCAAGCCTGTGGGAGGGAAGGACCCTAAAGAAAAGCAGACCTCAGTGCTGTGGATTTGAGGGAAGGGAGAAGAACAGATCTCAGCAGTTCACAGAATCATAGAACATCATAAGTTGAAAGGGACCCACAAAGATCATCAAAGTTCAAGTCCTGGCCCTTCACATGACCACCCCAAGAGTCACACCATGCGCCCAAGAGTACCATCCAAAATTTTCTTCAACTCTGTCAGGCTTGGTGCTGTGAACACTGCCCTGGGGATCCTTTTCCAGTGTCCAACCACCCTCTGGGTGAGGAACTTTTTCCTGATATCCAACCTAAACCTCCCCTGGCACAGCTTCCTGCCATTCCCTCATGTCCTCTCACTGGTCACCAGAGAGAAGAGTATTAATTATAATTGTTATGCTATAATATGATATAAATAATGTGTACAATGCAACATATTATTATTATATTGATTCATTATTATTTCTTGTAGTTAATTTTTGAAAACAGCTGTAGTGAAATCTGTTCCTCCCATGGTGTGAGTAAATGACAGCAAATTTCAACTAGACATGCCTTGAAGGAGCGGTGGTTCTCCAAAGTGTTGCTGTGGAAGAGCTGGATAATGCACTGAAATGTGAATGAGAGGCAGCAAGGACAGAGAGCGTGCATCTCCTGGAGAGAAAGAGTTCTGCTTAAAGGTCTGAAGCCTCTCTCTGGGCAGCTGCTTGCTGAGCAGAAACAGGCCACTGAAGCAATGCTGTCGAGTCTCTTGTAGCCCCCAGCAGTGACTTCAGTGTTTCCCAGCACTTGAGAACTGATCTGGAGGCTGTGTTAGTGCAGAGCTGCTAGGGAGCGAGGGAAAACACTGCCTGCCCAAACTGTTAATCCTGAACGTGCACCAGGCTGACCTTGGCATGTGTCATCAGGGTTCCTGCATCCTCTTGAGCTGCAATTCTTCATAGTTTGTGTAAGAGAGAGTGCTAACCCAGCCTGGACTGTGCAGGGATAGATCTGGGAAAGAGAAAATAGAGAGATGCCATCAGAATGAGTGGCATTGCTGTGGTACAGCAGGCAGGAGTCAAGGTATAGATGCTGCATCCTGGTTTCCCCCTGACCTGGAGATGCTTTTGTCATTATGTAGCCCCTGACAACATATTGTGACTGTGAAAGGAAAGTGAAAGGAAAAGTGTTGTTAGGCCTTACCTTAGTAAATATCAGTTGTTGATCTGTGTGAGCTAAACATTTAAGGACAGAAAGGTATGTAAAGAGAAAAAGCCTCTTTATTTAGGCTGCTTGAGCTTGGATATCTTCATTATTAAACATTTGCAAAGACAGCTAAGGAGTCAAAGGGGATTATTTTGTCTATTTTTAACTAGCTGCTGAACATTACCTAATTGATAACTATATTGTCTCTTTAATTAATAAACATTACCAGAGTTTATGCAAAATTAGCACTTGCAAGTATTACCTGTTTAAATGGACTCCTAAGTATAGATTAGTGGCAATTTACTTTTGTAAGTTTAAGTAGTAAACTTGGAGTTTTTACAGCCACTGATTTCTGGCAAAAATTTGATGCCACCTGGCTTCTCTTGGGTGATATATCCACAACAAAATCCAATATATAGGATGTCCATTTGGTATATTAAAACATAAATGGTTTTATACTGACATTGAAAACTTCTGACAAAACCCAAGGTTCTAACATCCAGATCAGTACTTGCTCTCAGGATTGCTGATTTGCTTCAGGTGTCTGAAGCAAAATTTGTGGTACCTTTATTTCTAAAGTTTCTATTGTGAATATGCACAAAGCTCCATCAGTACCTGAATTGAAAAACCATTTTTTAATTATAAAAGAGCCAGTGTTTCATTGCTGGGTGTGGACTATGAGCAGAAAAGTGAATGGAGCCAGGGATAAATACTGAAGCAGTGATACTGGATGCACATGTCCCTGTAAGAAATCCCTCTCTGCACTGGATGTAAGTGCAGAAGCTGTGTAATGCCCTGGTTTTATATTGCCTGCAATAACAGAGCAAACAAAATTTGTCATAACCAGCAGGCGACTCGTACCTGGCAATTTCACATCGGCTTGCTCACAAGCTACCTTGTCAGAAGCACAGGTCTGCTGATGCATCCCCGCTCTCCTGCCTGAGGGTCAGGCTAAAGGATCCAGGGACCACTGCCTGTTTTTAGGGCAGTTTCTGTCCCTGCTGTTGGTGATGTTGGCTAGGAAAGCAGAACAAGTACTTGGAGCACAGCAGAATTACTCCTTGGTTGGCATTAGAGTCAATTAGTTGGCTGGGGGTCTGTTTATAGAGCTGGATTGAGGAGCAGTGCTAAGGAAATCAGAGCATGCCTTCTGGGGTGTATTTTTAGCCTGTAAATTAGTGGGTTTGTTTACATAGTTGAAATTCAAGGGTCCCAGGTAAGCATCTTCAGGGATAGATGAATGCCATTTGAAGTATGTAGACATAGTAGAAAGGTTGCATGACTTGTGTTTGGAAAACAAAACTGAACACCCAAACCCACCCATACAGATTTCAGATGCATGTCATAATTCTAGATATTTTGTTTAAAAGTGTCTAATGTTTTCTCCTGCATTTAAGACAGTGTATATATAGAAAGTTAAAAAGAAACAAAACTAAGGTTGTCCTGTTGAAGCCAATTCTGGAATTTCCTTGCTTCTGAGACCTCAGCTACCTGTATGCTGGGGTGTTGGTTTGGGTTTGGTTTTGTTTTGTTTTATTGTGAGGTTCTAGAGGCTTCTGAAAACACAAACACAATATATCTTGTGGAAACTGTTCTGCTTCTTGTAATGTTCCTGAGTGTGATAGATATACTGCAGGAGGCTGTCGTGTGAGCCACCTGTGGCAGGGTGCCATAGATGTCAGCCAGCCACCAAATCAGAATGAAGCATCGATTTACTATTTCTTTCCTGCCAGAAAATAATAGTCCCTGTTGTGACCTCAGGCTCCTGTTGCACTGCAGTTGTAGACTTTTATGCTCTCCCCTTCCTGCTTGTTCTTGCTCTTTCTGTCTGCAGCCAGCTCCTGGTACCAGCTGATATTCCCACAGATATTTAACTCCTGTTTCTAACTGCATAAGTAGCGCTGAGGAGAATGTGCAGAATATTCTCCCTGTTCTGGATCAAGCCCACCTCCATCAGGCAGGAGCAGTGTTTGCAGGATAAATTGTGCTTCTCCCTAGAATCTTGTCTAGGGAAGGCTGTGAGCAGCAGGGTTGGCACAGAGGAGTGATGTGCAAGGGGAGCAGGGTCAGCACAGCTGGCAGATCCCTGCCACCACCAAACTCCACCAGGCTTTCAGCTTTCACTCAAAGTCTACCAGTTTATCAGTGGATGACTTAAATTTGCTTTGGTTTTCTTAGCGTGGGCCTCACGTTCTCTCTGTAAACTCACACTGAGGAATCACTGTGTGATTTCTGCTGATGTCTTAAAAAAAAAAAAGTTCAGAGCAAGCCAGAACAGCTGACAATATTTGTTCACACTGCTAGATGGTCTGACCAGACCCAACTTGAATCCTGTATCCTGTCACCTCACCACAGAGTCAGCTTTCTCTCACCCTTGAAATATCTTCAAGTTGGGCAGTGGCACCTGAGTTCCCACTTCAGAGACTGAGCAGTGACTAGTTTTGAAGCAAAACAGGTGAGAGGTGCTGCATGGTCTGTTAGGATGAAGCCAGCCAAGAAGGAAAAGTGGGTAAAAAAAGTGGGTAGAGGTATGCAGGCTTTCAGAAAGATCTGCAGATAATTGGAGTATGTTTTGTATTATTTAAGATATCATCTGGCAATTGTAGTCTGCCCTTAGAACAGCCCATTAAACAAGAACTATTATTATTATTTTTTAATATACAACAAAGATAAAACTTGTGTGGAAACCTTATCCATATATATTTAGAATAAAGAACTTCTGTCTTAGTGCCAAATGAAATAATTTGAGATTTAATTTCTTCTTTACTGTGAAGAAATATGTTCTGCATACACCTGTTAGTGGCAAATTTTGGCAGCTGTTGTCTAATAAGTAAATTTATCTGCTGCTATTGTACTTTGAGACTTATTAATTTAGAAAAATGTTGAAAAGCAAGATGTGAGGAATGCTGCTTTCCTCTGGGACACAAATACACATGGCTAAATTGAAGACAAGTTTGTGTGAAATGCCTGTTATCCAAATGCCATACTTTAGGTTATTGTACTTTTACAAATATTGCTGTGGCAGAACAGCTGTAAGAAAGGTGATACAGGGAGAATGCTAAACAAGAGAAATGATGCCTGTACCCTGCAGTTGCTATGCATTGGGAAGAGGGATGTATGTGGCAGAGGAGCGGCCAGGAGCTGGAGGCAGCTCTGAGGAAAGGCTGCCCTGAGGGAAGCTGAAGCTACTGCTGAGCCTCTGTGAGGACTTTGAAGGTGGAATAAATTTGTATTGTAGGTAGAGGTGAAATCTGCATTCCATAGAGTTCAGCTGTGAAACTCATGGCAAGATCAGTCACACCAAAAAGGAGGGGAAGTAGGTTCTTCCTCAATTTGAATCTCCCAGCAGTGGCCTGACAGGATTTTAAAATAGAAATAAAGGAATTAAAGGCAGACTTGCAAGGATCAAGGAAACTCTCTGCTTTGCAAATAGTACCTGCTGGTGGAACAGGAGCAGGAACCAAGAGAGGTAAAGAGCAGAGCAACCTTGTTAACATCAGTAAGAAAATTATAGCTTCTGAATCCAAACCCTGAGGACCAAAGATCAAAGTTTTGTGGTCCATCCCCTTGGCCAGATGATGTATTGAAATAAAATAATGGCTCTGCCAGCAGATGCTACAAGTTAAGCAAGATTTCCATGCCAGCAATCTATGTAAAGAAATCTATGTAAATCTATGTAAAGAGCAATCATTCAAATGCAGGAGAAGAGTGAAAATTAAATAGCTAGAGATGGAGTACACAGAGAGCACCAAGGATGCAGAACAGCTAAACATAATTAAATTATGTAGAAATAAATTAGTTACCATAATGGTCAGATTAGGAAATAAGGCACAGAACCATAATCTTGCCAAGCATTTGAGTAGAGCAGCAGAACTGGAACATAACTAAACTGACAAATGAGAGAAATTTATAGCTCTTGCCTAAATTCACAAGCATCTATGAATGTTCAAATTTTGCTGTCACATCTGAAAGCAATCAAAACTCATCCTGCCTGGACCTTGTTAAAATCCTAAATTTAGTTATTTTCTATAAGGTTTCAAGGCAATCTTAGTTGATGTCTTTGACTGAAATTGTTAGACCTGATGGGTTTTTTGAGTCCACTTTGCATCTTGGGCAAATTTACACTTGAAAGAAGTTCGTGTTGGGAATATGAGAGATAAAACCTTGTTTATCACAACACCTGTGAGCCAGATTGGTGTCACGCGCACGGCTTCAGTAATAACAAACTCCACCTTTTTGTGGAGTTTGAGGGATCCCTGTTTCCCAGGCACAAATGAGGGCTGGGACTGTCCTGCCTTTTTTTGGGCAGAGAACAATCTATGGTCACCTCAGGCTTTGCTCAGCCTGTAGCCCTGCTCCAGACCATCCCGTGGGAGTGGGTGGCTCTGGGAGAGCTCCCATGGTGTGATCTGTAATGGATCGTTGTCATCTCCACCTTTTCATAGGTGGCAGTGCTGAATTGCTTGGGAGATAAATGTGGGGGAGACTGAATTACCAGGGTGATGAGGGGATAGACAGGATCCTGAGTATTTGCATTACTGGGGTACCCTGCACCCCTCCAGCAACAGCACCCCAGGCTGGGATGTGCCAAGTGGGACAGGAGCCTGCTGAGGTTTGTGTGTGCCACTGCTGAGTTATGGTTGCGCTCCTCACATGGACATGAACATCTAAGAAAGCATAGGGTCTTTTTCTTTTTTTAATTTAATTTGAGAACTGTATTGACCTTTCAGTGTGGTTCCATTAGCATCCCTGCTCCTACTGTTTGAAGCTCCTTTCTGGGCTGTTCCATGTGCAGATCAGTCTGTCTTTCATGGTGACTTTGAGCTGACTGGAAACAAATCTTTCTTCGTTTTTTTTTTTTTTTTCCTTACTTTTAATAGTAAGACTCCATGAGCTACATTTTGACCTTGCAGGGGAGAAAATACGAAGCAGTAGTAGCAACTGATGTATGGGAAAAATCTGGACATTAATATATACAGCAATCCCAATGAGGCTAGAGCAACACAGACAGATTGATGTTTTTTCTCAGGTCACAGTTTTGCCTCTGGCAGTATTAGCATGGATGCCATTTATTCATCAGTGTGATTTTGTTTACAAAGGCAGATGTATTCCTACCTTCTTTATTATATTTTGAGCATTTTTTTTACCCTCAGCTTAGAACTTGAGGGCTGATAATTGTACAGTGAGGCTGCTGGTACTTGTTCATTTTTCAAGGGTGATCAAGAAATTAAGAACCTTTGATTCTCACAGTAACTAAGCAGGATGGCCCACAATGGAAGAAGTATAGGAATTATTAACCTGGCCTTTCTGGGCTTTCATACTCAGCATCACAGAGACACTGCACAATCATTCGTGATTTTCTGTCTGCTTTCCATTTTCCTTATTGTCACAAATCAAGTGAGAATGCCCTGCATTCATAATGAAAATCATTCTGATGGTTAGGGTAATGGGGATGCTCAGTGTTATAAGGGAACAGTATTCTTATGAATACTTTAAACAATATATTTAAGTAAACAGTTGGGCAGTCAGCACCTCCCACAGATATGAAATTATCTCTAGCTTCCAAGAGGGGAGAAAGTTTAATCATTTCACTTCTTTCATGATTTATATTTATTGAAGTAGTTAACATTTGTCGTCTTACGGTAATTGCTTACTTTTTTAAGGCTCTGGCTTTAAAAAAAAAAATTACAAAAAGAACAAAACCAAGCAAGGCTCCAAAGTATGTTCTGCTGACAGAAAAAAAGGTGTGAAAGTAAGTCTTTTAAATCACTTTCCAATAAAGGCCAATTTTACTGTGCTAGGACATAAATGGCAGTTGAAGCAAGCCAAGACATCAGCTGTAATGACATTTCCACTGCAGCTGGCCCATCATCACAAATGGTTTTAGTGGGTTGTGTTGCCAGCTTTGAAGCCCTTAATTCTCCCGAGGTGATGCTGCCTGTGTTAAGGAAACAATGTTGATGTTTCAGTGTTCATCCTCCAGAAAGGCTTCCTGTGATCCATCTTTGCCAGGGCTTGGTCCTTCCCAGGCAGCTTCTGGATTCTCCTCACCCTTGGAGTGTGCACACCACTTCCAGGTTAATTTTGCAGCCCCTGTGATGCATTTTTCTTTCCCAGCTGCACAATCCCCAGGTAACAAAAGCCTGGATGCCCCTTGCAGCCTCTCCGTGTGCCGCACTGGAGCCACTGCTGTGGCAGGGGCAGGATGCATCCGGGCAGATGGGTCGCAGCAAGGGAGTCAGAGCTGTTGCATAAGCTGCAATGGGATAAACGTGGTCTACCAGGAACAGCCCCAAATCAGAAGTCTTCCCCCACCCCACCCTCCGCCCCAAAAAATCCCAGGCAGAAAAGATCCAAAGATTGCATGTGTCTTGGGTTGATTTCAGTATTTTGGGATGAACAGACTTTACAGTTCCAGGTTGATCTGTAATCTCCAGGGCTGGGAATGTAATTAAAAGGGAAGATGTGTCTGTATGTGTGGGTGGGCGTGTAATATTCTCAGGCTTGTGGCCTTCAGAGGAAACAGTAAATAGCATATGAAACTCCATAAAATGGTAAGTGTTGGCAGCTTTGTTCCTCGAGGATTATGCACCAGCCTAAAGAAGTAAAAGTGTGTTACCTAATAGGATAGACAGGATCTTGGCAAAGATGAGACTGGCAGGTACTACGCATGGGCAGAGCATGGTCAACCTCATGTTTGGTATGATTAAAGCTTTTTTGCTAGAAATTGTGTGATGATACATTTTAAGCTGGGAATTCTCTTTGTTATTTGCCGGGATTGTAAAAAAATTGAAGCTTTTTTCCAAAACGAGTACGGAGCAAATACTACTTTTCTTCAATTGCACAAGCTCTGCCCTCTTACCCTTCCCAAAAAGTACTAGATAAATTGGAGTTGAATATAAAAATCTGTTCTACTCAGGAACTAGCTACACCAATAAATCAGTGTTTTCTTGCTACGTATGCAATATATAAATGGCACATTCACAGATGTCAAATAAGTTTCCCTAACTAAGGAAACTGCTTAACTCACTTCAGATCTTCGTAGCAACGCCTAAACTACCACCCTAATAGCATCAGTGGAGTGGAAACTGTTTAGCAGAATAGCACAGATTTTTTAGGGTCTTCCTTAGGCTGATATTTTTAGTCTTAAGACTTCACTTAGTCTTGTGAATCCAGCTGAATTAGTAGAGTTTTTCAGAATACGTATTTTATTTCAAATCTGCAATCTTGACAGCAGCTTTTCAGCTAGTTCTCTGTCCTATTGCAAACCTTACCTGTTTCCTTCATATAGCAAATACAGAGAGAAGATAAAGCATACAGGATTTGGCCACACTCTCATAAATTCATGAAACATGGGGCTTCTTCCTGTGAGAAAAACAGCTAAATGATTGCTGCTTTGTCTAGTAAAACAAATGTATCCTATCCAACAGAGATGATAATTCTTACTGACCTGAATTCTTATGGATTTTACCTCTAAATATCTGATTTTCAGAACAGCTCAGATCCTACTTCAGCATTTAAATGAAACTCTCATGGCTTCCAGCTCCTCTTTCCAAGGACTAGATGCCCAAATGAATATACCACTCACACATACCTTGGTGTCTAAATCAGGATATTTAGGTGCTGGGCTCATTCAAAGATAAAGATCTTTGAACGAATAATGCTGAGTTGCACTTAGAGAGTTGCTAAAAAGCTAATGCTAACTACGAAATGGAGTGGCAGCTTTTTAATGCTGCCATTTTAGAAAGTGAGTATCTACAATTAGCCCCCTAAGTTCTTATTTGGGTACCCTGCTTTAAATCACATGCATATAGTTGCAGATGGAGATACCACACTCATACATACCTATTTTAGATTAGCATGGCATAAAAGCCAGCATGGTTAATACCAGCTATCACTAAGTAATAAGCTATTTCCACTAAATTGCTACAGAACTGCTGGATTGAGAGGTGGATATGAGCACTGGGAGACAGTGCGCTGATTCTTTTGTGCTATTAATGATAAAAAAAAGTCACTTGAAAAACCAAATCCTGGTGCACCAGGTTTTTGACGTAAAAACTCTCCTTTCGATGAAAATGACAAAATCTTGAGTGGTAAAGGCACAGCTGGTGCTCACATCTGGGCTAGGAAAAAAGGGCCAGTGATGAAGGGTTGCAGCAGAAATTGAGGGTCTTCCAAGGGAAAAAAGCAGAATATTTAGTGTTGTGGAAAGCCTCTTGTATGTATAACGGGGACTCTTCACTGAAGATGAGTAGAAAATGAGGGGACGTTAGGATCACACACAGCAGTTCTGTGATTCTGTAAGCATCGAGGACAGGGATATAAATCTTTTATTGTGGGACCTCTTGGCTCAAATTGAGAGGTTTTTATGAGACTCCATGCTCTTGTGTAACTGCCTGTGAGGACTTTTTGCCTAAAGGGGCCTGTTTCGGTCAGTGTTGAGGACAAGATGTCTGACTGCATGGACCGCTGCTCCCAGCCATGTTGGCAGCTTCTGTGGTCACTCTGTAGCCCTGACTGTCAAATAATCAAATAGGTTCTGGTTGTGTGGTCTTTTCAGCTTAGCACTCCACTTCTGCTTCTGAAAAGAGCTGAGCTCCAGGTCAGCACTGAAAAAATCTGAAGTAGATGAAAGTCAGTGAGGAAGAGTGAAAAGAAAGAGAAAATGGCTATTTATAATCACCTAATAACTTGGTTAATTTTTTGGGGTATGCCTAAAGACCTATTTGGATCTTGTGTGATGGCACATGTGCTTAGCTTGGAGAAGAGACAATTATACTGTGAGAAAACTCAACAGAGCATATATGTTTTATATGATCTGCATAGTAACATAAATCTAGCATCTATGTGAAGATGATTTCAGCTGTCTCATACAGAAAGGCAGCTGGATTTTGGGATGAGGCCACCCACTGCCAGGACAAAAATGCTTGAATCTTCAATACCTTTGATTCACGGGCTTTAGGAGGTGAGAATCATACTGTCACAGCATGTGCCTGGGAAGAATGTTAAATTTCCTACGCCTTGTCCTCTCCCCCTCTCTCACAGTGTGCTTCTAAATTAAACCCTCTGCAGATGAAACTTTAACTTTGTTTCTGATGCCTCTACATAAATCCCCTGTTTTCCATTTTGGCAGAAATTTTACTGAAGGGAAAAAAAAAGTGGTTTTTTTCCCCCTTGTCTCTGCAGAGCTGACAATTTTGTGTTTGTCCTTTCTTGAAATATCTAAGTTAATTTTATAGCTATTGAGGAGCACGGTGTAAACGCAGCTTTATAACCTTTACCTACAACACAACACCCTCCTCTGGAATCTCCGCCTCCTGTACCTATTCTTGCAAACCACCTGGAGCAATGTTTCTGTCTCATAAGTCTGAGCCTTTAAGAGGGGCAGCGTTGCATGCACTGCTCTAGCTGAAGTATTCTATCTGGCTGATTTTTCTGATAATGCCTTTTTGATGTGTTGCTGGTAAATAGCTTTATTTGTAAGAGATTACAGTTGCGGCAAAAATTCCGATAGTGACAAAAATAACTATTATGGGCAACACTGGATTTTCCACTCATTTGTGGTTTACCTTTAGCCTCCAGTTAAGCTTGTTGCCAATTTTTTTTTTTTGGTGCCTGCTATACACAGGCCACAGAGGGTTTTGTTCTTCCTCTGTTTGACGTCCCATACCATCAATTAGCACAGGAAGACAGGTTCCTCTGTGGTATTTGAATCCAAGCAAACCTAAAACAAGCAGTGTTTTGCTAATCTTTACATGCACCTGCAGAGGAACAGAGGCTGCACCTGGGTGGAAAAATGTTACCAGTAGCTTTTCATGTGCAAAGCTCTTAAATGTAGCAATTACACAAGGCAAATTGTGAGGGGGTGTGGTTTATTGGTGACTGCTTTTATTGTACCTTATCATATGCAGAAAATGAATCATCTCATACAGAAATGGCTCTTTAGGGATCAACATATGCACCTGAGCCTAGATCTGCATTTAAAAGATATGAAAGAGATCTATTACAATGTAGCTGGATGAATAATATTGCAAATCCATGGGGTTTTGACAGGTAATTAATCAAAAATTATCCATATTTAGATACTTAGGTACTAGGCACCAAGAAAGAAGTCTGCCTTTTCTGTATAGTAACTCTAAGAGCTGTACATTTTTAACACATCTAAAAACCAGGCTGCTGATGTTGATGCCTGTGTTTATTTCCAGAGTCTGTGTAGCTGGATGAGCCGCAGCATAATGGTGGAAGCCCTTTCCCTTTAGAGAAGGCAACAGCAGTTGTGTAGTGGCAGCAGCCGGGTCTGTGCTGGCACATGGACTCATATTGTCACATGGGTATGGCAAAATAGCTGTGAGAGCCTTTGAGAAGTCCTGATCCAGCTGAAGACTGGAGGCCTCGTGTGTCCCTGTGTGTTCAACGCACAGCTTCAGAGTTTTCTGGTACAGAGCAGCTTGCTTTTCAAAGCAGACTAATCAATCATAGCCACCAAGGGAGCAGAAATGGCCATTTGGGGTTAATGAGAGTGTGACAGCAGTGAAGTTGTGCAAGTGTGTTGGTGGAAACTGGCCCTAGGAGGGGTGCTGTGGATGTATATGTCCCTCACTCTGCATATTGCATAATTGTATGAGCAGAGTGTTCCCTGTTGTGTCCCTTTAATTTCACATTGAGAAAAAACTGGTGTTTTTTTAGATAGTACTTTTGGGATATTGATATCACCAGCACTTTATTTGTTCCTTTCAGTTGTGGTACAAGTGGTTCATAACTATCCTTTGGCTCATCATTATCCTGAATAACCTGTTGCTCAGGAGTGTAACATTTCTTTCCCTGCACATGAGATGCTCTGTCTAGTGTCAGTGTGTGCTCAGTGCCAGTGTAGCTGTGCTCATCAGTCAACCCAGAAGTTTTGGCAACTGAGTTTAATGACAAGCACAATGCTCACACCAAAAGGGATGGTGGCTGTCTTAGAGACATTTGCAGCTCATTGTGAAGCAGGAGCAGTGGCTTGTGTCTGCGTGCTTAGGAGATCCTTGAATTCCAGGCATGAGAAGACACCATTTGGACAACACTTTCCTGTGCTTGCCTCTATGTTTTCCTGAAATATTTTTCACCCAGTTCGGGGGAGGTTCTCATTTAGAAAGTTTTGTGACATTGATCTGTTGTCTTCTATACAGTCTGCCTTTGCCACAGTGACAGTGTACTCACACATTGACTTTCACCCCCAACCAAGCCAAACTGAAATATTAGGACTTCAAAATGCTTTGTGCCATGTCACTGTGCTTTATTAAGAGCATGAGGTTAGGATAAGGTTCTGCTCCACTCTTGATGACTTGTCTCCTTAAGATATCTCCAGACTTCCAGCTGAGCCGTGTTTTCATGTCTCCTCACTCTGTGCTCTATCTCTGTCACTAAGAGCTCTGTTTCTGCTGCATTTCACAATGTTTGTACAGAGGTGACATCTAAACCTCTTACTCCCATTCTTGCTGGAAGATGACAGGCGACCAGAAAGAAACACAGTTGAGAGGGAAAATATCCCAAATTACACTCCTGTTCGTAGTGTTGGAGTGTGAGAAGGAAAGGCAGAGAACGCAGCACAGTCATCTACAAATCATTTTGTCACTCAGAGGTTGAATAATTTAATGACAAAGTTATTCCTGCCAAGTTCTGATGGCTTCTTATCTTCACAACATCTGCACTAATTAGTAATTTCACTTGGAAGCTGCTTGTGCTGGGTATTGTTCTGCTGTCAGTCATCAGACAGTGATACCTTGCTGCATGAGAGAAGGAGCCTCCTGCTCTGCAGTTTGTTCAGTGATCTAGTTAAATGTGTGCCTGTGGTGCTTGGAACACAGCTCAGGTGCATCAGTTATGAGTCCTTTGGGTGGCCACAGGATTGTCATGCCCTAATAACACTGAGCGAGTGCAAAAATGACAAATGTGACTGGAAGATGTGTCAGGAGAAGCTTTTCCAACCTGCAGTATTGGAGTATGGTGTGAAGCTTATTAGGAGTGTTAAAAACACTCACACACTCATGATGGAAAAGATAAGAAGGGCTTATGAGAATGGAGAACTCTTCAGTAGGAGAGTAAAAATGTTTTCCCTGTTTTCACACAGCAAACCAAGACCTGAGGAGGAGCATGAGTGGGAGAAAGGATACTTATTTAAGGAAAATTCTGTCTCAAACCTTGCTGGACAGCCTGCAGCTTGTTGCAGTGTGCTTTTGGGGTTTATTCCCAAAAACCTGGTTCCCCCGGGTTTTTCCTTGTGTAAAAACCTTTCCCCCTCTCCCCACCCAGGTAACAGGCCAATACACAAAACCTGTCTGGTCTATTGTACTCCCTTATCTTAGGACATTCCAGAAGAGCATCATGTGGTTGGCTAAATTCAAAGAATGCTCCCAAAGGGACAGGGCTCCACAGGTGTCCATCTCCCCTCGGAACCCGCCCTTCTCCTCACCTGGTTGTTGGGCTACCTGTTCCCTCACGTGCCCCTTCCCCAAGGATAAAAGCTAGGTGACCACATGGTCTAGAGGAGACCCAGCAGGAACATCAGCGGGGAGAGGCTGGTGGGGTTACTGCATGGAACTGGAATAAACACTGAAAAACCTCTCCCTGGGACTGGCTCCTTCTTCACCACAGTCTAGAGGACTCCCAACTGAGGTACCTGAAGAGCAGACCCCTGCAAGGGGCAGCTCCATCTCTCCGCTTTCCCTGGGCTCAAGACAAGCCTGGACTTGTTCCCACGTGCCTGCCCGAGCAGCCTGCAGCACCTAGCTGGCCGTGGTTCCTCTGAGGACAAATCCCTCAGCAGCAGCCACTTGGCTGAGCATCTGGATCTAGGGCAAGTCTGGGCGAACCCCCATCTCAGTCTATCATGAACGCTCCAATAGCAGCTGGAGTAGTAAAGGGGGGGAAAAAAAGTGAACCCTGATAGAAAACTGATGAATTTTATCTGGTCATTCCAAATTTTTAACAGCAATTTGACCATATTATAGCTTGTCTGAAATTAACATTTACTACCTGATTTGATAATTCTGACTAGTTGCTTTTTGTTGATTTGGTATTTTAACTCATCACTTCTTCTACAGTTTCTTGGAATGTTTAAAACTAACACAGTAAAAAACACCAAGACCACCCCATCCCCTAAAAATAATGTCAAAACCCCTTTTCCCCTCTAAATGCAGCTCTTAAAACCACAAAGAAGATAACTGTTCTTCATTGTTTTCTTCTTTTCATTATTTTATTATTCTGCTTTAGAAAGCATTTATGCTAAAGAAAAACATGAGAGAAAAATAGGATTATGGCCCTATTTTAAACATTTCTGCATTTTTTCATAAGAAATTAAGTTTGTAGCACTCTTCCTATTCTTGGTATTATAGAATTTGAACAGTCACAGGAGTGTTCCCGGGAAATTGGACACTTTCATGGAGCTGCTAAATATAAAAGGAACCAGCATCCAGTGAAGGAACTCCCCTGAGTAGTGTCATAGTCTTTTCCTTATGCATCTTCCTTTTCTGAATGTAACTAGCTTGTATATCCTTCCTAGAGTTTCTACAACCCCTTCCTTTCTGTGAATAGTGATGATAACATATCCCATGACAACTTGCTTAATCTATTAGAGAGTTTGTAGGAAATTCACCAGCATTTGGCAGAGGTGAGCAGGGATTTAGGAAGAAGAAAATCTGGCAAAGGGGATAAACTGAATCAGTCTGGGAAGCAGAGGCATTTCAGACTGGTTTTATTGTGTTCCTTGTGTGTTTTTGGCTAGCTTAGGGAAATTGAGAAGTGCTTTGGAGAGCACAGTGTGTCTGAGGTAAGGTGCAGCTGAAGGTTATCAGTACATCACTGCAGACACAGTGGGTATGTGGGTGGAATAAAACAAATCTCACTGGTTTCACACTGACTGGTGAAGACTTTGTGGCTGATGACCAGCCCAGTGCTGTCTCTGTTAATATTGACAATGTCCTGAATTATCACTTTCTTAGGATGTTTTCTTTCTTATTGAATGTATTTGTAAATTCCAGAATATTTACTCAAGACTGAATGCTCTCAAATGTTTAGATAACCAAATGACCTAAAGCAAGTTGTGTCACTGACTAATCCAGATGTTCCGTGTGCAGGATTTTTTCCAGCTGTTAGCTCAGACTATATTCTTTTTCTCTTTTTTTTATGCTCTCTGAAGCCATTTATTTTTTACTATTTTGTCATCTTTGTCACTACCACTAGCTTACAATTCACAAATCCTCTTTTAAATAATTGAATACTGATGATCAACTAATACATTAAAGAATGCTGATGCAAAGTTTTTTCTGCAATTTCCACTATGCCAGTGGCAAATGCAGTGAATCAACTGTTTTATCCATCTTCCTCTTTAATATCAAGCATATTGAATTTTATAGACTAACTGAAATAAAAATAAATGACAAGGAAAACCACTTTATGTTGCTGAAAATGTGTACTGAGTGGATTTCAGAACTTTGTGATAATTCATATCTTCCTGTGCAGAACAGCAAGGTATTGACATTGCAAGTGAACAAGGAATGATTTCAATTACATTGAAAAATCACAGTGGATCCAAGTTATATAAATGTAACAGTAATTCTTGTAGACTTCACAATTATGCAAAAAACCTTGGTATTCGGGGATTGGTTTTCTTTTTTTTTTTTTTTATCTCATGCAGAGGGAGCTGAGTAATTCCCTGTAGAATTTAAGGAGAAATTCAATTTTCTCATGAAGTATATAAAATATTGTCAACATGTCTGTATAGATTTTTACATCTGTGAAGACAAAATACAGAAAAGAAATTGAGTTTACAATATACCAGTATGGTATCAGGCATCTCATATTCTCCATGAAATAAGTTGCCCTTTCATGTTCTAATTATATACATTTTAACTAAATTTACCTCCTGAAGTGTTTTCCTTAAAAATAGGTTTCCAGATGAGGTCTTCACACATCAGTTGCCTCACACACAGGGTTTACAGTTCAATAGCTCTGAAAACAATGACATTGAAATTGCATTAGTGGACCTTTTTTGTTTGTAAGTGCTTAAAGATCAGTCAGACAACTTAAGCAGGGTATTTCTGGAGAAGGAAGAAATGTTATGCATCCATACTGTAACCTGAAAGAGCTGCTGTCAAGGTACTTTTAATGTATTGCTAAGCCATCAAGTACTTGGATGTTTGAGCATCAGTTGATGAGCAAGGCTCAGTTATTCCAGCAAAACCTACAAAGATCTTCTCAATCACACCTTTTTTTTCTTCTTCTTCTTCTTTTATACTTTATTTTTAAGTATCTCAGACTGGCAGAAGATATAAAAAATGAGCGCTCAAAAATGTGCATTGAAAATATTTCCAGTGAGCAAAAGAGGAGCTAAAACTTTTGACTTGGATTGCCACCAATATTTTGATTTTACTGATGCACAAGCTCTGGCCACTAATTTTCCACTCCGCAAAGTGAGGGTGAACATGAAATTAAAATAATAGCATTGTCTTTTCAGATGACGTTTGTCTTGTTTGCCTTCATGTTGTTTGTATTCCAGTCATCACTATCTTCTTCCTGGTCTGTTTCCTTCCACAGATTTTAAGCTTTTCTATGAGATGGGATCC
Organism: Leptocoma aspasia; assembly: GCA_013399835.1. NCBI lineage: Eukaryota > Metazoa > Chordata > Aves > Passeriformes > Nectariniidae > Leptocoma > Leptocoma aspasia. The sequence continues at coordinate 377,906 of VXAX01008069.1, forward strand.
TCTGGATGCTCAGCAGAACAGCCTTTCTGGACACTGGTGAGCTAAACCCAAGTGTTACTCCTCTCTTAAGATCAAACCCAAATATTGGTCAGGCCTCCCCTTTTTGTTTTGTAACGCCAGCAGAATGGTTGCCTTTTCCCCAGAAGAAAGTAAAATATTTCCATGCATGAGTTTTGCATGTGCAGAAAGCCCAGAGCTACATCCAGAAGTTGAAGAGACTCTCCAAAACAAGCATGGCCTTGAGTTCCTGCTGTCTTTCTGCCAGTCCTGGGGTTCTTGGATAGAGTTTCATGAAAATTCAGTATGCCCAAAACAAAATTCAGTGGCTGTACTTCAAGTCACTTAGGCTGCTTGTATTGTGAAAAGATGACTGAGGCAGATTGTTGTCAGAAACATATTTTTAAAAAATCATCTGTTTCTGTGGTTGGGTCTTAGATTATTAAAAACCCTTGCAGGTGGTATAGGTGAGAAGATCAGTGAGAACACTTGTGAGTACTGCACAGCAGCGCTCTCTTCTAGAGATACCTATTAATGCATTGAACAGTTCATTGTCTTTAAGCATAGTTGGTAATTATACATTGCCACTTGCTTGTTTACTTTCTAAAAAGACAGGAATAATATGGCTGTCCCAATAGGATATTCTTCAGCAAGAAAACTAACCTCCTGTGTAGCCAAACACTCTCAGCAACTTGAGAGCTACACAAGGCCGCTTTTGAGGAAAAAATATTCTGTCCTTGGACGTATACAGATGGTATTGAGTGAAGTGCTTGGTAACCAAGGCAGATCTTTGTAGCAGGATGAGTTGAGATTTGTGGAAGATTGTGAGTAGAATAGAAAAAACAGTCTTTTCTTTTCACCCCTTTATAATTGGTGCAACATTGGGGCAGTGGGGAAGCATGAGCAAATATACACCGATTTGTACCATGCAGGAGGGCTATAAATGAAAAAAGAGAGGAAGAAACAGAGGGAGGTAGAGATGGCTGTTATTTTTTTCCTTAAACAAGCAGACAAAGAATCCCTTTCCTTCCCTTTAAAAGTAGCCCTTCTTCTACGAGCACATTGCTGGACAGCAACATAGGGAGGAGAAGGGAAAAGAGGATTTTTCCTGTTATATCCCATTTCCGGTTCTTTCTGCCCCACTGAAGCAGTCTATTTTTGTAAACAAAACTCAAAAAGATGTGGTCTCCAAGAAAGAGCAGGGCCTGTGGGTCCTCTCTGGGGCAAGCACCTCTAAGTTAAACCCTTGGTGTATGAAACACCTGCCAGCAGTGACAGTGGAGCTCAGTCCTTAGCAAAGCAACTTGCACAGACCAAAAATATGGTCACTGCAGAGCTGACCACTTACTGTGAATTGGATAATTATCAATAGAAATATTTAATCCTAACTCTCTAGTTGAAAATGGCATTTTTGTGAGACTTAGTTTGTACCCTAAATAAGACATATGTATGTTTCTAGTTGCTTGTCATAAACTGACCTGTAGAACTACTAACTAAAGAAAAATCCTTTTCCTCAACTAAGTAAGAAATAAAATAGCAATAGCTGAAAATGTAAGTGCTGCTGGCAGGAATGTGCTTTTTAGGGTAATGGGCTTGTGTGTGTGTATGTCCTGAATAGCCCAAACTGCAGTTTTCTGAAGAACCTTGAACACTGATACAGCTGACAGTGATACTGGTTACTGAGGGTAACATGAACGGTGAGTCTAAAGACATTTCTGTCGGTATTGCAAATATTTTACATTTTCTCTCCAGTAGGTGACATACTGTTTGCACTATCCCAGTTTTTGAGACACATTAAAGGAAGTAGGAATTAGTTAATTGGGCATCTTTGAACATCAGGAGTAACTCATAAGAAATTTATATCCCCACATTTCCCAGGGTCTCTCTCTCCAACGTTAGCACAAATTTAAAATAAATAAAGCAAGCCTATAACATTATAGCCCATAGCTTCTGATAGCTGGTACCTGTGCTAATATGATAACTGCTCAGCTCAAATTATGTTGTCTCTAAGGACAAGCTAAAAGATTGCCTCATCTTAATATTGCTGAAAGCAAGTGAGTAATGTTTTTAAACTTTGTGTTGAGAAATGTCTTTACCCCACTACAGGGCAACATCTTCGCTCCCATTTTCACACGTTCAGGCTGAATTTTTGTATAGATGGTTTATTATGGCTATTATGTATAAATTACAGTGTACAGAACTGGTTATACTTGTTTCTGTAACACAGGCACCACTGGTGCACGCTGTTTTTTATGGCATGTTACTGTTTTGAATGAATTGAGATTATCTTCTGTGGAAGGTCAGCAATTTCAATGTCTTTCTCATGACAGGAGCTAGATAGTATTATCAGTTGTAATTTTCAGCTCATAAAGTAAACTGCTGCACAATATAACCTGTGGTTTCCACCTTAGGTAGCTGAGTGTTATTCATTTGCTAAATGATCCTTAGGTGTAGCGTGAGCATTTTCATCTGAAAGCTTCTGACTCACAGAGCACATGTGCAGTTGTTTGACTGGAGATGCTGGCAGAGAAGGCTAGTCAGCTCTCTCGGGACCAAGCAGTGGAATAGGGACAAAGGTTGTAATCTGAGGTGTCTTGGAAACACCTCATCCCTTATTCTTGACTGAGTAGTTCCTGCTGGATGTTTGTGTGCTTTCCTGTGAAGTGCAAAAGTTTTGGTTTTTTTTTCAGTTATCATCTGCTGAGACAGTCACTTTATTTGCCATATATGCAGTCATTCAATATTTGTCTCAGGTTTGCACTCTTGGAACTGAGTGCCATAATAAAGCACCCAGGCCAAAGATGCTTCCTTGGAACAGAAGAAAGGTATTGATAAGGAAGCCAGAGTCCTTCTCTATGTATTGTATAAAACTCCAGCTTGGTCATTTGGCTCTGTCTGCCAGTATGCAGTATGGTGAAGGCTGTCATAAGTCCAAAACAGAGATTTTACACAGAATTAATCAAAAGATATGGTGCACACATCTTGGGGCACAAGAACAAGAACGCTGTCACTTCCTGTGTAAACAGTAATGTGCCCAAAATGCAGTAGGACTTTTGGAGGGTGTCTGTAAGAAAACTGTCAAATGAGCAGGTAGATGAAGTAAACTTCTATTACATTTGCTAAGCTCCAGCTGGGTACTGTGACTGTTCATAAATGAGCTTTAATATTCCCCTTTTCTCAGCTGCAAATGACAATCCCTGTTTTATTCCTCCGTAGTTCATAGAAAGCCAAGACTCTGTGAACTCCCAACTTATGCAGAGGTTTGGCCTTGTGTGTGACTTCTCCCACCTCTCAAACTGTACTGCAAAACTGCAGACCTGGAACCACAGCCTTGTGGGTTTCTGATGCTGTCATTTGTGTTTGTTGTCAGGGGGAAAAAAGATACGAGGGAAATGAATGTTCAGAGAGCAGAGTGTCACTCTGGGATCAAATGCAAGAAATAATGCATGGGCAGGTTTGTAAAAGAGATGTTTGCTGTAGCTGCTGTAGTAAACAGTGTTCTTCTCCAGCCCTAATGAAGTCCAGCAAGTAAAAGGCACATCGTTAGTGTTAATTTACTTGAATCTCCCAGCAGAGGACCAATATGAAATATCTCCCTGTGAGAGAGAAATTATTGATGTGACCTTTGACCATGTCAGAAGTGTGCCCACATGTAGGACTCCTCTGGTAGTTTGTTGACAGTTTGGAGTACAGGCAGTACAGCCCCTACAGCTGTGAAGTCAGTCTGCATCTTCATTGGAGAAGTTCTTTCCTTTATTTTCCTTCCATGATGGCATTATTGCTATGGGTTTTTTCAGCCTCTCAATGGCAGCTGCTCAGGCAGAGAGCTTGGAGACCATGAGCTGTGTCCTGAACTAGGCAAGTTCAGAAGTTTGCTGCAAATGTGATTTGTACCAATGAACACTTGGAGAGAAAGGATAAACAAAGAGAGGCTGCTGATGTGCAAGTGGGATGCAGTGTTTCTGACAAAGTCCAGCAGACGAGCAAGTGGGGAAAGTGGCACAAAAGGAACAAATGTAATCTTTAGCAACTATCATTTGTCTGCTCAGGGTGCCATGTGATTTATATGAGTAACCACGTCAGCAAGCAGTGAGTGTTGATAATTAATGGTGTGCCAATGATTTATGGATCAAGGACTGCTCGCTCTAAGCATAGCCTCATAATTCTAAATAATAAATAAACTAAAAATTTATTCATTTTGGGAGAAGCTCTTCATCAGCAAAAGCAAAGAGAATTCTTCTCGCTTTTATTTGGTGCATATTCTTTGCTCAGGTGTATTTAGTTGCTTATACGCTATCTTGGCAGGGGGAAGAAGAAGAACCTTGTGTATGTGATAGCGAAAATCACATTCTTGTTGTTCTGTCTGAATGCTTAAAGATTTATAAAATCTTTCATCTGTTTTTACGTGGCTATGGGTGTTCCTCTAACTACTGACTTCCTGGCAGGTTTCCAAAAAATGGACTCTTAATCTGAGAAAGAAGTAGGAGAAAAATCCTGTCATGTTTTATGCAGATTCCCTGGTCAAAGCAGGTGCAATTGGATGCTGACTGTGCAGCCAATACCAGCACACTTCAGCATGCCCCAGAAACCTGAGGCAAAGCTGAGGGAGGAAAAAAAACCCAAAACATAACAGATGCTACCATCATTGTCCTTTTAATCACTGCCAAATTTGCTACCTGTGGGCTTCACTTGTACTGTGGGCTGTATGAATTGGTGTGACTAGAGACTAGAAGATAATAGCTTTCATAAATTGTAGATAACCAGGAAAATGGCAGTAGCTGCTTTTTGCCTCACCATCACCTGAACACTTCTGCAAGCCTGTCAGCTCTGGGAGGGCAGAGACTGTTGAGCACTGCTTTTATTTGTACAGCTCCTGATACAATGAGACTTTAACCCCAAATGAGATTTCAAAGTGTGACTAAATATTGTATAATAAATAATACAAAGGCTTAAAATATGCAAATTCATGCAGCTACAGCACATGCCTTCATATTACCCCGGAGAATTAGGAGAGGGCCATGTGGTGGGAGTAGAGAGGTGTAGTTCATTCAGCAGTTGCCCAAACAAGGAAGATTTTTTTTTTTCTTTTTATTTTTTCTTTTTATTATTATTATTCTCTATGGGGTTTTCTTTGTTATTCCTTGTCATTCTCTCGTAGCATTACTGCATGTAGGAGGTCCACTTGTCCAGTCTGCTGTCTACCTGCACTTCTCCAGGTAGCACAGACAGTGGTCAAGCGTCACCTTCCTTCCCATCACCTCTGGGTATTTTGGCTTATTGATAAGTAGTTGTTTTTCTGTGGTTCATCTACAACAGACACTAAAAATATTTCAGGATTTATATCACTTTAGTGGTGACATTATGCCAGCACTGTCACCTAGGTAATGGAACTAATTGCCATAGCAACAAGGCTTTATAATTCAGCAGCCCCAACATTTTTGACATATGGGAGAAACTAAAGATTTGAAGTAGGACACAAATGAAATGTATCTGATTGGGCTAAGTCACATTAATAGTCATGAACAGGAATCTTATGTGCAGAGTAAATCAAATCAGAGTAAATTATATATCTTTTAGAGGCTCATTTACTTCAAACTAAATTGTTTAATGTAAAAAAACTTTCTTCTTCAAGGGAAAAAATAGCAGCATTTAATTAAGACAAGCAGATAATAAACCTGATTGTTTAAGTGTTATTGTACAGCCCCTGGATATTTCTCCCATTCTAGGCATTGTATGAGACTAAGGAAATGACAAAGTACTTCTAAAAGATTTCAGCTGAGCATTCTCTCACTTCAGGGTTAGTCATATACCTTGCCAAATCGTGATTGCAGTGAGAGTGCTGGAACTGGTAGCAAAGTTCCCTGAGCCATGCCCTGGGGATGCCCTCCAACTTGCTTGCCTATTTTCAGCTGTGCTGGCTCTGCCTCAGCCTTTTTTTGGGAAGGGCATAATCTACCTGGCATGGTCTAATCCAGCTAGGATTAGGCCCAAAATTATTAAAGGCGAGTGAAATTTTCCCTCGTCCAAGTCAATGCAACTTTTGCTGTAGAATCAGTAGCCAGAAGACATTTTTGACCATTTGATGGAGAAGGTGGTTGGAAATACCACTCTTTAGACCCTATCTAGAGTACTGCTCCCCAGCTGGGGACTAACAGGCATCTGTGAACTGGAGAAAGCTTAGGGGAGGTGGCCAATATGGTTAGGGCAGGATCTTTTGCCCTGTAAAGGTAGACAAAAACTCTGCAAGAGGCTGCACAGAGGGGTCACGGTGACTCCATCCTTGGAGGCTTTCAAGCTCTGACTGGTCAAAACCCTCAGCAACCTGTTCAGAATTCAGTGTTGATCCTGCTTTGGGTAAGAGTTTAGGCTAAATGTGTTCCACCTCTCTTCCAAATTGAGTTATTCTGTGGCTTTGTGATTTTACCACAAGACACAATTCCTCTTTATTCCTCCTAATCTTCCTACTATATCTAATCTTTAAAAAGCTGCATCCCTATGGTGTCCTGTGAAGCAACAACAACAAAGGTATTGGAGAGTTTCTTTTCTATAACAAAGGGAAATGCATCATATTTAGGTAAAAAGTAGCTAATCACTGAATATAGTCTTTAATTTAGCGTATGTTATACTTGCCTGTACTGAGGTAAGTGTTACCATTTCAATCAACATGACTATTTTGGTTCAGGCAGAAGCAGTGAACAAATTCTCAGATAAAGAACAGTGACTCACTCACTTTCTGCCTCCAACATAAATATTAGCTGCTCTCCAGTAAATGTAACTCATCTGGGCTTAGAAATGCATTACTGTGCTGATAAAACTCTCCTTCTTCCAATTATTTACCCTTATTATACAGGCTCAGCATTAAATTAAGCTTTTCACTCTGATGGAATTAGACACAATAATTACTGTTAACATATTGTCTGACTGTTTTGCTTATCAGGAGTTCAGGTTAGCATTCCCACCTTTAGTCTCAAACTCTATCTAGTAAAAGAAGAGAATTCAGGCAATTAGGCTGGAGGGTCAAAATAATCCTGACAATTACTTTTCATTCTAATCGAGGTTGTAAAGCACTAAGAATTTCTCTCTGCATCTTGTAAGTTTTTCTCATCAGCACCCTTCCAGGCACACTTAGAAATAGATGTTTTATGGTTTATGTTCTATAACCTCAGAGGCTTTGGGTCTTGAAAGCCAATTTTAAAGGCTCAGAAAAATCACAGCAAAACCACTGCTTGGTTTTATGAAATATAAATGGTATAATTGAAAATGCACAGATGGCTTCTTGGTGATGCATTTCACAAACATGCTTAGATGTTGTTCAAAATATGAATTTGAATAAATCTGTGATTAATAATTTTCTAGTTGGTGACAGCAGCTACTGGGGTGAGAGCAGGTAGTTAGATACCATAGGCTTATTTTTCCTTTTTTATTCTTTTTCTTTTTTTTTGCATTTGTTGAGATTAAAATCACTTTCTAGCTAGCTTTTAATTAAAATTCGGTCTCAGATATGGTTTTACTTTGGCTTTGAACAGTGTATAAATGTGGGATGGAGAATTAGCACTGCTAGAAACAAAAATGTAGATTCATTTCAGCTTGAACCACTGGATTCTTTGTATGAAGAGAGTGTGTTTGTGTGGGTTTTATCTTGCTACAGTGTGCTACACTCACGTGAAAAGAATACAGCAGAAGAGATGTTACTCCCTTCACAACATGTGCAGAATAACTTTGAGTCATGGACATTTGAGTGAAAAATATACAGAATTTTTTAATATGCTTGAACAGTAATTGCCTTAAGAGGGGAAAAAAAGAACCTTCATTGAGTGCTGGTAGGAATTTCTTCTGTGATTTAAGCAGTCTCTGAAAGGAGGTTGTTTATTTTGGCTACACTACATGTCAAGAATGGTTTGAAAGAAGCAATCGAATGCTTTCCTTGCATACAGATCATTCATTATATAGCTATCAATAACTGCCTAATAAAACTAGTCCAAAATAAATCATGCTTTCTTAACTGCTTGGTAAATGTTGGACAACACTTCAAGGCACTTCTCAATACAGTAGCACTTTACAAAAGCGATCTATACTCTAAGCACCCATTACTGTTACCAATTCATTAAAATGTTAAGTTAATGTATTCAGGCTCCTTCACCAGAAAGTGAAAGCCAATAACAAAGCCAACAAAGATGCATGTGTCTGATTATACTGTGCCAGAAGTAAATAATAGAGCGTTATTCAATTCATAGCACAAGTAATGGATTTTGGATAGCAGCACACATCCATTTGAAAAATGATGGACATGTCAAAATGAAGTATGCCACAGGCAAAAAGTACAAACTTCTAAAATAGATGATGATAAGTTCAAGACCTCTACCTCAAATTTTGAGGCTCAAATAAGTCTTATTTGTTTCTTTAAAAAAATGAATTAAACTGACCGGCAATCGCATTTTATTTAATGAAAATGTGCAATGTTTAGTGAAACGTTCACAGGATTTTTCAGCATATGCCTTGTATCTGTAAAACTTAGAAGAATTGGAGGCATGTACTGGAAGTGAGGCAGTACTGACAGGAAAGCACACGTGTTTAAAATATTTTGTATTAATTAGAAGTATTCAACTTGGCACTGAAGCTTCAGGCATGTTTGGGATAGATTTTATTGAAAATTACAGGTAATTAATAAAATTCAGTGCTTTTGAACATTCAAGCCTGGCAATCTCAGTGCAGGCATCTGAAATCAATGAGTGAAAACTCTGTATGGAAGTGCTGCTCCTGAAATCCAATACAGAAGTCCATATTTACCTAATAGTGTTTTAGCTGTAGTAAAACCTGGACAAAAAGCTTTCAGTGCATTAGCTGAGTAAATCTACTTGATAAACATAGTGCATGGGGTTTGTCCTGTTCCTTTGCAGCAATGAGGATGTGATAACTTCCATTTGAGTATCACGAGTAGGTCTGACGTTTTGTTCATTGGAGAGCTGCATGTATTGGGCAGATCCACAGGAGCATCAGCCAGTGCTGTGGAGTTAAGAGTTTTTGCTGCCCCTTTTTATGGGTAGCATGATTTTCCATGACTTAATCAAGGGAGTCCTCTGGGATCCAACTCTAACTCATTTGTCTGCTGCCTCACCATCACCTCTTCCACATGTAATCACAGCGAAGAGGGTAAAGGAAGTGCAGTGGGATCTACAGGAACAGAGTTTCACCTGCATGACAGGGCTACATCTCTGTGTAGCTGTGGCACTGAGGGACGTGGTTTAGAGGGGGACTTGTGGATGTTAGGTTTGCAGCTGGACTTGATGGTCTTAAAGTTCTTTTCCAAACTAAACTGAGTGGAAGTCAGGAATTCAAGCAATCCATCTCCTTACCAGGCAGACCCAATCACAGCCAGCCCTGTGGCTCAGAATAGGTGTTTAACCCAGACGGAGGGGAATTTTGATGAACTGCTCACTATATAGAGGTGCCAGGTGTTGCTTGGCATGTCCCAGTTGGTCAAACATGTCCCAGGGACTGGGTCATCCCTGGTCAAACACAATTACCGCTTGTATGGAGGTGAAAGAACATGTGGAGGCCTGCTAAAGCAAGGGGGTTAATGTAGCAGGCAGAGAACTGTGGTGCACTTAAAATCTGCTGAAGGGGTTACAATAGATGGGTAAAGGAAAGGATGCTGATGTGAATTACTGAAGGAAGGAGCTATGGAAGTGTGGCAGAACTTCCATCAGGGCAGAGGAGCTGCACATGTGGGGCATCTAATGGGCACTGAGGGAAGGAGTTTGGAGCAAGAAAGTAAAAGAGAGGAAAAGTGGTTTTTATCTTCTATGGGTAAATTGGAGTTTTAAATGGACAACTTACCTGAAGCTGTTACTAAAGATCTTCCGAGATGGAATTTCTAAAAATTCCATAGATAATTAAGTGTCTTTACTGCTGAAAGCTTTTCCTAATATCTACTCTTGCTGTAGTTGAAGTTCATTAGCCTTTTCCTGTCTTCCTTTGTCATGGGTAAGAGCTTTTTACAATGTTCTTTGCATAGATGAACACTGTTATATGCTGCCTCTAAGCATTTTCCTTAAATCAAGCTAGCACAGATTTTTGCAGAAAACTGGGATCTTTTTGTCACTCTCTACTTCTCTCCAAGTGTTCCATACCTGCCCAGCAACATGCTGGCCAAAAATCAAAGGCACTGTTCTCACACAGTCCTTGCCAACCCCAAGGGGAAGGGAAAAATTACCTTATGTAACGGCTTTACCAATGTAAAACTTTGCATTTTTCTGTTATCTAATATGTTTTCAGACCTGTCAATGTAACACACACTCTATATTTTATCATCTGGGTCAGAAACAAATAATGGAGAGACTGCATCCCTCCACAGAGAGGCATTGCTTGGGATTGTCCTCTGGCAGCATACACTCTCCAGATGTTTTTCAGGACAATTTGGATTCCATTCTCTAGTTTCTTTTACATTGTGTTTCTTAGGTTTCTTATGAGGATGTTACAGGAGATAAGATCAGAAACCTTAGTCAAGTCAAGATATCTGGTATTTATTGCAACACCTCTCTAAATACAAGCTGTTTACCCTGCCAAGGAAAGCAACTAAATTTGTCTTACAGCATTTGTTCCTAGTGACTACTTATTGGCTGTTTCTAGTATTTTTTATTTTTCTTTTAATTGCCTATACATGCTTCAACTAGTTTTTTTTTTTCCACTATTCCTCCAAGAGCTGAAATTGTGTTGCCTATAATATAATCTCTTCTACCTTATGGTAAAGGAGCATAGTTTTTATCCCTCTGCAGTCTTTTGGGTCTCCACTTATTTTTCAGAAACTCTCAAAGATAACCACTAGGAAATCTGAGACTACTTTAGCCAGTTCTACAAAAGTATTTTACGAGAAATTTAATCAGACTCAGCCACTTGGAAAACATCTAGCTTATCTTTATCTCAGTGTTCATGGCACTGCTCTGAGAGATCATTCATTCTTATCTATAGGTGTTTAAATAGGTAAGCACCTTAATTACAGCTGACCTTTTTAATAAAGAATGAAATGAAAAAGGCACTGATGTTGAGATTAAGTTACCCATCTCAGCTTTCTCTGTTACTCCTCATATTAGAGCCTATATTATGCTAACAACTGCATTGTCCATAAAACAAAGCGGAAGAAAGGACCTTAGAAACTTTCCAGTCTCCCTGAACCCATGGCAATTAAAAACCCATCCTATCACAGTTTGGATCGAATTTTGCTGGAGGCATAACAAATGTGGCTGGGATGTGTTCAAGTACTTTGTATTATTTTGAATCATCCTTGACAGGAAGGGTAAAAGGGGAGTATGGGAATATTTGCAAAGTGTCGGTCGTGTCCCCAGTGGTGAAGGTAACGTGAGATTGGCACCAGACTCCAAAGTCTCAACTGCAAATGGCTCTAAAAACCTGATAGTCTACCTTGAACAAAAAGAGTAATCTCCTTTTTATGCCATCTTTTTAAAGGTTTTTCATGTCATGCTCTGACATAAGAAAACATTGGCTACAATAGAGAATATCAGTAAGCCTGAGTCTTGGGTTGGAATATGATAGGAGCATAAAAGACAACTCCATAAATCTTAAATGTTTTGGCAAATGAAAATCAGCACTCACAAACTCTGTAGTTCACTGTAAATGAGCAGCATACAACAAGGGCTTTTTCTGATGCAGTGCCAAACCTATTATTTTTCCCTTTCACATCCACGCTGCTTTCCAAGTACAGATTTTGATAAAAACCTAAGCAAGCATGAATTTACACACTATTTACTACTATTTACAAATTTACTACCATTTACAGAAAGGCCAAGAAATTCAAGAGTTTTGTTTCTGACTCATACATGGATATGCCTTTTATTGCCAAGGGTAAGGTATGTGGTCATCAGGTCAAATGGGAAAATCTCACAGGATTTGTGTAATACCAGAGGAAAACAGCACAAAGGGCAAGTATTAGCTCCGACATTTCTTTAAAAAAAAGAAAGGCTGCAAAGGCCTATAACATGACTTTATCATCTTGAATAGATCCTATGGGAGTCTGGACTTCTTAGGAGGCTGCAAGAAAGCTGCAAGCACTGAAGGAATTGACAGCAATGTGACACTTGGGACTTTACTGCATTGGTGCTGACCCAATAATTTTGAAGAGTAATGTTTCTGGGATTGCTGTAGTGCAAAATAAGAAAGATGCTTTAAAAACACATATATATGTATTCGTGGGGAGAAATCCTGTTTCTGCTGAACTCCTTAATCTCTTGTCCTTTCTAGAAAAACTGATTTTGGGAAGGAATGTTCAAAGGCATCTTCTTGTAGTGATGTCTGTTGTCAGGGAGAAGGGAGTAGGGCAAGATTTCCCTTACAATCTCATGATGTGGGATGCTGAGAAGGCTGAATTTCATACCTGGTAGATGCCCTGAGTCTGTTTGCCCGGAGAACAATGATGCTTTGGTCTTCTCAGCCTCCTGGCCCTGAGTTGCTGCATCCTCCTGGTGGTGCAACTCCAACACATCTGTAGGATTGCAGGCTACTCGGCCCTGGCTCACTCCTCGCCACTTGTGGGGCATAGAATAGCTGAGGGGGAGGGGAAAAAAAAGTACATGTGTAAGGAGTATTCCAGGCTTCTGTAAAATGGCTACTGTTGTGCCAGATGGGAAAATATTAGCGAGAGTTAGAGTAACTTAACTAAATTAGGATGAACTTATGAAAATTATGAAGTGATGGAGGAAGGTGGTTCAGAAGAAGCTGGAAAGAGGCCATGCTGAAAAGGGAACTCTTAGAAAGTGTCCAGCAAAGTACAATTATCAGATTATGGCATAATAATCCAATAAATAAGTAAATAATCATAATAATGAATTAGTATTTTCATCAACGACCTCAGTACCAAAAAGTAGGAGAGAATTAATGTTGGGTTTTTTTTTTTTCCTGGTGGCGCAGATGTGGGACATATTAACAATAAAAATGTGAATTACCATATTATATAGAAATAATTAGATGACCTTGAGATCAGGAACCATTTAAATATGATGGAACATTATAGTACAAAATTCAAAGATATGCACTCTGGGACCGTGAACAAGAATTTCAGGCATTAACTGGTATCTTGAGCTGGGAGCAGCGAGGGAGCCAGGTCATGTGTTTTAGTCCACTGCAGACGTAGTTATGAGAAAGCTCATTGGGGTCATAAGTTATTAAATTCTTCCTTTAGTGTAGTGTAGTTCCATGCTATGTATGAGGCTCCAGCCTGTATCTGAAATACTGTGTGCATCTCTTTGTATAACCTCACAAAAATTAATTTAAAATGGGATGAGTGAACAGTCTTAGCAGACGACCTTATGAAAGGAAATCAAGAGTGTGGTTTCTTCAGGCAAGAATAAACAAAGGTTGAGAGAGGATATGACTGATATCTACAGATTTACCAGAGGAGGGAACACTAAAGGAGGGAGGAAAGGAAAAGAGCTCTTTGAGCAGAAATGACAGCATTGACACAACAGCACTTTCATATGTAAAAACAGGCAGAGCATTTAGGAATTTTCCCATAGTACAGATGGCATGACTCTTGCAACTTGTTTTTAGGATAGGAGTTGATAAGTTTTAATTGATGATTTTATGAAATCATATTAACTAGGACAGCAGAAAGCTGCAGGCAGATGTCCATCTCACTCCTGTGCTCGAAGCTTCATTGTGGAGATCCCCATTGTCTCCATCCCCCTGATCCCCCTCTCTTTTTGTTTCTTCCTGCTTGCTCCCATCTCCAAAGCCACCCAGATATCTCTTATTTATTTTATTTGCATAGCATATTTTGCAAATGGTTTGTGGACTTCTTTTTCTGAGATAAACTTGCTTTGGAGGGGGGACAAAGATTCCTGCACTTCACTCAGCCCTGTAGGGACATGCAAGAGCTGCACTCCCTGTGTTGCTTGCTTTTCTGATAGAGAAGAAATTCTTTACACTGAGTCTGGCTTTTCAGTTCACAGACAAGAGGATGGAGGCGCACTGAATGTTTGAAGCAGAATTTAGAAATCATGCTATTCAATTACTAGGAACTCTGATGTTTTTGCCTAACATCAGAGAAAAGCTCCTTGTTTTAACATTCAGATAGGTCTATAAAGTAGTTATTGTTTTCCTGGCCATACAGAGTATGCTGCCGTATGTTCACAGTCAGAAATGGCATGAGGTACTAGTCATAATGGCTTTTATTTATGACATTTTCTGGGATCCAGGGCTCTAGCTATAATGGCTCAGCAGGTTCCACAGCTCAGCTGTGAGTAGACCTAATTCTGATTCATTCAGACTGTTCCTTCAGTCAAAGGCAGTAGCAAATAGAAAAGATACTCCTGATAAATGGCAGATAGAAAAAATTTAAAATCAATAAAACAATTATAGTGGATCCAATCAGAAACAAGTAGAGAAATTAAGAGAAGTTCAAGAAAGAACAAGGGGATAAAATCCACCATGATTAGTACTAAGTGTAGTGCTTATCACAAGATTCAGATACTTTGATATTATGCAGCAGAATAAAGAATACAGGAAAAAATGCTGCTGAGGAGGAAACTATGTACACTCAAGGATAAGTGGTTTGCAGAGACAGGAGGGGTTTTAAAAAGTACCACCCATGGCATCATATTCAGCTCTGTCTTGCACCACTTTTCCCTTTCCTACTGTTGCTTCTGTGGGATTTTTTCAGTCAATTGCCAGCTCAGTAGTCAATAAATTGCCAACTCAGTAGTTAAAAAGAGAGAGATTACTAAGAGGTTTTGCTCTGCCCAAAAGGAGCATCTGCTGCAGGCTTGCCAGGTTACAGAATGCAGAGCAACCCATTCAGTGCTGTGCTAGAATGGCCAGAAGCCCTTGCTACTTTCATGATCTCTGCATGGGGCAAAAGAGTATTTGCTGTTTCAGCTAAGGATTTAGCAAGTCCTGTTTAAAATTTACTGTCACTTTGCAGGAAGAACTGCAACCTCTCAGGAGTTATAGGTAGAGGAAATGAGGAGTTCTGTTGCACCATGTGATGGCATCCCCACCAGAGGGCAAAGGCTTGAGGGATAGTGGAAGAAAATTATGCTAAAGGGAAGAGCATGTTGCCTCTTGAATTCTTTTTCAGAAAGATTAAAAAGCTAACGTATTTATAATATGTTTAACATGATCTTACCCATGTTTAACCCTTTTTGACTGTGTAGCTGTGTTTACTTGAATAATTTTTTACCTAGCAGCTCACCAGCAGCAACCTGATCAGAAGCCCAGTGAGTTTGCTGGGATCTATAGGAACTAAGAAGTTAAAATGGTTCCCAAGAATATGCTGCCCATATCTCAGCCCATGTCCTGTCTCTTCTGCTCCTTGTTCCTGGTTGGTTCCTGTCTGTCAGAAGGAAGGATTAGCCCTTGCCTAGCACTAGCCTGGGGCCTCTTGGCAAAATCACAGTTTTTTTGGGCTGAACCCCAAGTGCCCAGGGTTTGTGATGAACCAGGGTGTAGCTCCCAGGTACTCTTACCTGTGCAGGTGAAGCCATGAGGTGGAAGCAGCTAAACTTAAATACTGCTATCTTAGCACTCAGGTGGATGCAGACATTTCTCCTCCCACTCCAGTCGAAGGGAAAGCACTCAGTTTAGGATGTATTCTCCAGGACTCCGATCCAGGGGAAGCCACAGACTTGCTGGAAGTCAGACTAGGTTGCTTGCTCCCTACATTGTGTAAACTGGGATCCAGTCACCCACCTTGGACATGGCTTGACTCCCTGCTGGGGCAAGGCCTGTGTGTGCAGTATCCCTTTCCCACAGTGACTTCCAAGGTGGAGGAAAAAAATGTACAAGTGCAGAGAGTCACAGTGCACTCTACAGGTCCAAAATAGCTCCTCTGAGTTTAGGGGTGGCTGTTGCCAGCCCTTGACTGCTGGACACTAGCTGTTAATACTGTAGGTCCTTACTTCTATGCTCAAATTGGTATTTGAGCAGAAGTAGTAAGCAGACATCCCTTCTTCTCTCACTGACATGTGTGCTGTAGATGGTTTGATACTGACAGTTTTCCCTGCTGGTCACCCTGGAGGGTAATTAATAGCCAGAATGCCAGTTTGACTCCTGATCTACTGCAGTGCTTGCTTAAATAATAAATTGTCCCATCCTTGGATTTTGCAGAAAGACCAGAATTTAGCAATTCTTCTTGAATGTGAAATACTGTATCTTTTCAATGGACTCTTGAATTTAGCTGAGCTCAACCTAATGTGGCACTTTACTGTAATCCAGTCATGATAGCCAGGAATTAATTTTGTCTGTGGTGCCTGCCATGTAAAAGTAAAACTTTGACAAGTCACAGATGCCTCATTCTATAAATTCATCACTGACTTTGTGCGAGACCTGAAGTGATTGAAACAAAACAGAAATATTTATGGGTGTTTGAAATCTGTGTGATAGACTGGGATCTGTAGAGTCATTGCTTCCCTGCAGGAAATGTCCCATTCCCTATATCAGCAGCCAAGTGCAGTTGAATGCAATTTGTGTAAGAAGAAAAAAAAATAATCATCTGTAGGACACATGTAGCTGTTTTGGCTAAATTCTGATGAAGTATTACTGTGGCTGTTTTTTCCCCAGGCATATACCTGTGGAGAGGCATATACCCTCTAATTTCAAGAGTAGAGCTATGTCTTGTGGGAGCCTGCATCTTTATTGCCATGTAACTCATGTTGAAGTATCTTCTGCCAATCTATCAACACAAAAAATAAGATTATCAAATATAGTGTGGTTTTTGCTACCTCTTGAAAATAATTGAAATAAGGTTTAGCTTTACTAGCTTTTTCTTCCATTAGCAAAATGAAGAAAAAAATTGACTCAAGTCTAAAAGTCTAGTAGTTCATGGTTTGTACTTAAATTCACAGAACTAAGTGACACACACCCTGAACTGGGTTATTCCTCACAGGAAGACAGCAGGTGCCATTTCCATGTGCTCTGCAGGCACTACTTGAATTTTGGATGAGTGAATTGAGGGATTCCTCTTCATCCGCCTCCGGGTGTCAGCTCCTCCAAGAGGGAGGAGGCAGAAAAGCAGTGATGGAGACTTGGCTCCCAATGCTTGCCAAGCACAGAGAAAGGACCCCCTTTGTTCCAGGAAAACCTGTCAGGCAGGGCTGCCTTCAGACAGGAACCATACCAGGACTCCCCCAGGACCAAAGAGTTTTTTGGGGTTTTTTTTGTCCCACACTGTGGGCTGCAATGTGAAAGCTATACCCCGGGCTCAACTGCTTACTTCAAACATCCAATATCCTCACTGCTTTGCCAGGAAGGATTATACATTTTTCACAAAGTGAGCAAGTATGCTTTCAGAGAAAAAATATTTCCATGGCTACAGATCGTTCTCACACCATAGAATTGCTTATGCAACTCAGCTAGCAGAGAGCTAATGAAATGAGATGAAGTAATTAAATGAAAGGATGGCTGGGTGTTTGATGTCAAATTTCTGTTTTACACCTGAGACCCTAGGGAACTGTCTCAGGTGGCCAGGGATGCTGTCAAAGTTTGTATTTTGCATTAAGATTACACTTCATTCTTGATCCTGTGGGTTTTTGCTGCTGCATTGTGCACAGAAGTGGCCCTTGTGCAGTTTTGTAATTGCAGTTAGTCCATATGCTGTTGTGCACTCATCTCACATGTAAGGAAACATACCTGTTATGCAAACAGAAGTTTGACTCACATTGCTAGTATGGAAGTGTAAAATCATAGAGGATCTGAACAGTGCTGAAATACCAAAAGGCATTTATCTCCTTGTGCAATACTTTCGCAATGTGAAGTATGGAATTAAGATCTCCCTGGCATCAACAGAAGATGATGGTGCAGGGAATATGTGGCAGATAGTTTTTCCCTGTAGGGCACATCCTCTTGATGCCTAGACTTTCATATTTTCTCTGAGATTTTCTGCAATATGGATCATGAGAGCAACATAAAGTTTCCTTTTTTCTCCCTAAGCTAAATTGTAGTTTATTAATAGGTAAAGTATACCAGGTCAATATAAAGGATTGTGAGACTGTAAGTGCGCTCTTAAGTGTCAAATTCTTGTTGTTGGTTTATCTTTAATCACTTTTTAAATTGCTTTCAGATCTATGGGGACTAGGTAGGTAGGAGGAAGTGCTCAAAATTTCTGTTCATCTTTAAAACCCTTTCAAATACTTTTTAAATACCTCTGATCGTTTCCCTTAATACTGCCATTGTAATGAACCTAAGATGGTTCTCCATTTAATTTAGTGAGGTGAAGGCATTTCTTAAGGATTAGATATTAGTGTGA
Source organism: Leptocoma aspasia (assembly GCA_013399835.1). Lineage (NCBI taxonomy): Eukaryota > Metazoa > Chordata > Aves > Passeriformes > Nectariniidae > Leptocoma > Leptocoma aspasia. The sequence continues at coordinate 396,156 of VXAX01008069.1, forward strand.
CATATATTTGTAACTTTAAAAATACCTGGCAAGCTAGAAAGAAATTCTGTGTTAATTGAAAGACAGCATCAGTAAAGATAAAATGAAAGATTCCTCCTAATGGTGTAAGTATGCACCAAAACAGATGGAAGAGACATTTCACCAACATCTAAGTACAAATAAGTAAATGTGACAATATTAATTTGAGGGAAGGGACATGATTAGTACCTTTTGACTTTTTTTTTTTTTTGGTGGCAGCTGAGTCTAATGTATCCTATTTATCTGACTTTGAAGAACTTCCAGTCATATTGTAAAGATTTCTAAGGGCCAATTTGAAAGAAATTGCACTGCGAGTGTCAAGTTGACAGGCTCACATCCTCTTCTTGATGTGAAGTGCTAAGTTCATGAAGATGTCAATGTGTTGCCTTGCCAAGTCTCCCAGCTGGAGAGTAATACTGCATAATAGTCATGAGACTTCAGATCCAACATTATCAGTTCAACCATTGCAGGGTTTCACAGGGAAAACCACAGCACAGGAAGGTAATTTTCAGATAAGTTATATTCAATGCCATTATTGGAATTGATTTCACATCGCTGGGCAGATGCACAAAATTCACGCTTGCTCTTTCAAGTAAAATAATGTTCCTGGTAACATTCAGTGGAAGCTTTGCCTGGGCTGGCAAAAAATCATGAACTCAAAGCACTTTCAGGCTGTTTCAGGAGATGTGCATACATTAGCACATATGAGTAGCATACCTATCTACATTGCAGTTCTAACATTCTCCTGGTTTTCTATCAGTTTTAGTCTGAGCTGAGATCAGCAAGGGTTATCTGAATTGGAACCTCCTTGAGTAAAATGAGTGAGAAAAGATGGGCCAGGCACTGCCGTAGTTCAAAAGCTCTTGACACCTGGTCTGAAAGTGCCTCCTCTCTTCTGTGTCTGAGTAAAACATTGTCTGAGCCAGGGCACATTGTGAAGTCAAGGCACACAATGGAATTCAGTCTTTTCCTTCAAAAGAACCCCTGAAATTAGTGGGACAGTAGGGAAGGGATAATTGAAAGGGTATAGAGCTTCTATGATTGGATTTACTTGTGATGGGATGTCTTTAATTTGGATGGTTGGTTTCGAGATGTGCTCTGAGGCTGTGCTGAGTGTGCCTATCCTTGTGGATAGGAGCTCTCACTCTCTTAATAGCACTTCTATACATCTAATGAATCAATCAATCAATACTAGCTTAAAGAGCTGTGCTTCTGAATGCTAACCAGTTGGGGTTTTTTTTTTGCTTCAGAGTGAGGGTGTTTTCTATATGAAACTTTTGCCATTGTTTTTAATTTGTACTTGCTACAAGACATATTCTTTTGAAGTGCATGCCTCACAATAGGCAGCTTGAAAGTTGTCACCACACTTGCCTCTCTCTGAGGCGCTGTTTGCTCAGCAGAGGAAATTGTCCAGCTTGTCAATGCCAAGGTAATAAAACAATGTAGGTAAAGTCCAGAGTGTGACTTTTGTCTCTCTTGGGTAGTTACCTGAAAATGTTTGATCTATCCCACATCATATTCATGTCTAGAAAGGAGGCTTTGACTGCTGCAGTGTAACTCTATTTTATCCTTTAACCAAAAAAGAATATAGGGATGGCTTTTTCCATGCTGATTAGGCCAACAAGAGTCATTCTCAGATCTTCTGGGGTAACCATTGCAAAGGCAGTGCTAGACTGTGGTCTAAAGGCTCTTGTTGTGGTGTAAATTTATTCAGTTCATGGTTAAATGGTTTGTCCCTGTTCGCCCCTATGTTCTGTTTCTAGATGGCTGTTCCCAGAAACTTATCCTCCCTTGGTCTATCCTTACAAGGTGTTTGTCCTGCCTCCCTTTCCCTGCCAGTCAAGCAAACCCTGCCCTGTTTTCCAGAGTGTTCCCTGTCAATTCCCCAAACCCAACCTCCCTGACTTGTCAATCCTTCCCAAACCCTTCCCTTCATTCTAGAATTTTCTATGTCATTTATGTTACCCTCGATGCCCCATTGGGCCCTGTGACCAAGTTCCCTCCTATCCTTTTCCCCATTGGAAGTTGTGTATTGTGATCCCTCCCCTGTCTCCTCCCCAAGACCCTCATGATTGGTTGATGTATTTCCCCTCCCCTTGTTCACACCATCCTTTATAAGCTGTTGTAACCCTTTCAACAAGTGCAAAGGAGAGGGTGGAGTACCCACCAATATCTTTGTGCTTCTATGAGAACTGATTAAAAATCTTCTACCACTTCGCAGTCCTGTCTTTTGGGACTGAAAGGGACAAATATGGGGATTCTTTGAGTAGAGTAGTGTCCTGGTAGCCAATTAATAATCTCGTTCTTCTCTTGAATTTTCACATTTAAGATTCTTGCTTTCCCAACAAGCGGCCCTTGGAAACCACAGCACCTATTTCCCCTCAGTGTTGGATGTAGGCATCTTTGCAATGTGTCTGGGAGGGGAAGAAGTGGTGGCTCCACCACAAGAGTCTAAACTTCGTGACACTCAGGGCTTTAATACCTAAATAATTGATGTCCACAGTCTTCCACCCAGCTGTACTCCTCCTGTACTTGCACTCCATTAGTGAGAAGTCCTTATGCTAGAATTATGGGCTGACTAAAAAATCAAAGCACCTTAGCAAATGAAGGCTTTTCTGGTTGCCTTGTAAGTCTGAGAGTCCTGAGACCTGGAAATGTGTAATGCTTCATACTTGTACTTCAATCAAGCAACCATCCAGCCTCTCCTGGATATAGCAAGGATTTGCTCTGGTTAAGGCCTTTGAGAGATTCTGTAGTAGAATTATCCACTCTTAACTTTGCTAATGTACCAGGAGACTTCCTTCCCCTCACTCTAGTCGTTTGTCTTCTGTGTAGCTTTTGGACTTCTGCTGGAGCAAACAAAGCAGGTAACATGATCTTTGACACAGCTCTAATAACACATTGAAGATTCTTGTCTAATTTGTTGGAGACATATTTAAAAAAAAGGAATAAGTGTAAGTAATTAAGGAAAATTCATGATTACTTGTCCTCATGCAGACCTCGGATTAAAATACTGAACATTATTTCACTGGAACATGTTTCCCTTTGTTTAGTTGTAAAATATTCCAGGTGAATAAATTTGGTAAGCTGTACTCAGGGTTGGTGAGTTATGAGAATGGAAGTTTCATTGCTGTCCTGGTCCCAGAAGACAGTACCTTTATTACCTTTTTAGTTCAGATTCTGGGCATAATATTAAGTTTAAAAACATAGATCAAGAGGAAAGGCAATAGTTTTTCTGTAAAGTGTGCTGCTTTTAAAAGATGTAGGAAACAGAGTTGTTTTTATTCATACATATTCATATGAAAATCCATTAGAAAAACTGGAGTGATTCACTTTCTGTGTATTAAACCCTTGCTGCACCTTGCTATGCCACTTCGTGCTAGAAGACTCACGTTTATGTGACCCATAAGTTTTCTAAACCACTTGCATTAGAGTAGTTATTTTAACCAACACAAGCAGGGTCTCAATTTTTTTGTTCTCATGAGCAGCACCCAGGGTGTCAGGGCTTAGCCAGCCCCTGAGCTGGCATGATGAATTCCCTCCTTCCTGAAATCACCCACAAACCCACCTTGGAGCCATTTGGGAGAGCACCAGATGAATGCAAACACGCTAAATCCTTCTGCACCTTACCAGGCATTGACTTCGTAATAGAAAGTGTTTTCCAACATGAGCAAAGGCTAATCCATAACTTACATACTTGGGAAAATCAATCAATAAACACGCCTGTGACAATGGGATTTTTGACAAGAAGCACTGCAAAATCTTATTTACCTCCTCTGAACAGCCAGCAAATACACACCAGGGAAACTGTTACTTTTGATGTAGACATATAACTTAAATAATGCTCAAATGACTGGTGCAGGCATTGGCTACAGAGGATAAAAAAGAAAGCTGGATTAACTAAAAATAGTTGTATTAAAAATCAGTGTATTTTCTTCCTTGAGGAGAAGAGGGGGGGGAAAAAATCAACCCACAACTCTAATCTTGGACTAGAAGACTACAGGTAGAAAAGTTCAGGTCTTGCCCTTCCCATTTTTGAAAGACACTTTTCTAGTTCAAAGGGGCTTTGGTTTAGCTTCAGGGGAAATATCAAGGATTATAATTGGAAGACTTTTCTAGTTTTTCCTAGCTGGATTTCAGAAATACCGTATGTACTTAACAAAGCCACACACAGAAAAAAAGAACAGAGCAACTTTGAAATAAACCTTCCATTCCCCCTGCTGCAGTGCAGCCTATTCTGTCACCCTGCGTTTTCCCTGAGAGGGGAAGAGTGTGGAACGAGGGATGAAAGCTATTGGAAAACGGAGAAGCGCAATATTAAAAATAAATCAAAAAAGAGAAGGCATGTCAAGAAAGGTGGATTTATAGGAGCTGCTAAATTCTCCTCTTAAATGGGTGCATCTGGAAAGATTTATCTGCATTTAGTGGGCACAATTAATTGCAACAGAATTGATTAGGAACTTTTGTGGAGTTCATGAGAGGATGGACACCAGAAACAGCTAATTTTAACAATCTGCCAGCCTTTGCTGTGCTCTGATCCTGTCCTCACTGAAAGCCCTGGGAAGTGAAATGCTTGGCCCTGCTGCAGCCAGGGGAGAGGTGTGGCTGGGGAACTTGGGATAGCAGTGGCAGAATTTCACCCTGGGAAAAACAGTTTTGGCATTAATGACTGTCTAAACATTTGTGCCTGTGCTTTCAGTTCAAGATAGGGAGATGCTAACTTTTGTCCTTTTCTCTTCTTTTTGGCAAATACATTTTCTTTCTCCTGTCTTTTCTTGGTGCATAATTTGCTCATGTTCTGATTAGGTATGGTCTTCTGGGTACAGAAGCATTAAATATTGAGAATGAATCATCTCATCAATTATGTAGTTAAGGTATATTAAAACAATAAGGAACACACCTTCTTCATATAACTCCCTAGGCTGGAAGCTCTTATTTTGAAAACAGCATTTTGAATGGTGTAGCTTGCAGTAAATTAACCATTTTACATATTAAGAATCAGAAATTTTTGTGTTTAGATATTTTAAGATCTCCTAAGAAGACTCTTGCTATTTTTTGAAATTGTTTCTGGATTGCAACATAGCTGAAGACACATTAATCGTTTCAGTCTTAAAAATGTCTGAAAAGGTTGGTAACTACTACCAATGATCACCCAGAACCACTTACTCACACTTTAGTAGTTGCGAGGAAATTTTTTTTAAAAATGTATTTTCATTTGCTTGCTGTTTAGAGTTAAAAAAAAAAAAAAAGTTTTTAAAAACTCGTGATCCAAGGCTGTACAGTATTCCTGAGTTGTCAGGAAGGAGAGGCCGTGATCAGCTGGTCCTTTCAGTCAGGTTAGCTGTCAAAGATATATCAGCCAGAGTCCTTGACTATTTCACAGCTGGTCACTTCTGTAAACCCTCCAAATCCAGTGGTATTCCTTCTGCTGGAAAATTTTAACATTTTAATGACACAAACCTTATGTTTTGTGCTAAACCTTGGATCACCTGACAGTTTGACTCCAGCTTTGTGTTCTTCTGTGAGACCACTTAGTGTCAGAAGTTTGTGAATTGTTGGGATCTTGTCATTCCAAACAGTTTTGACGGTGACGTCCAGACGCAAACAGCTTTAATGTTTGAGAATCCGTTTGTCTGATGTTAAGGGTGGTGGGAATCGGGGCTTGTGGGTTTTATTCCCTTCTCTACCACTGATTTGCTATTGCTGAAGACACAAAGAACCTCGTTGACAAGGTTCAGGATGTTTCATGCTTTATTCTGAAAGCACTGTCTCCCACAGACACTTCACAGGGTATCTCAGCTTGCCATTGTTAACAAGAGGAGAAGAAAGAAAGGAGCCAGTTTCTATTCACCTTATTGGGAAGAGTCAGAAAAAGTAACTTATGAAAATACTCTTTCTTTAAAGGTTGTTTTAAAATACCGAAATAATTGCTTCTAACTCCAAAACCAATACTGGATCCAAGCATGACTACTGCATGCTGTCAAATTCTGGATTCTGGCTTATGCTCAGACCTTTCTGTACTAACTAAACTCAAAGCAGTGTTTGGTTTTATCTTCTTCCACTTTAAGAAGTGTTCTCTTGCAGACTCCTGGCAATATTCTGAATATTAAACTTTAGTAATGATAGAAGTCTTCATGCTGACAGTGCTTAGAGAAAACTTGTGCTGCCTTCATTCTCCTTTTCCTTTCTTTTGAGATTTGAAAACTATCATTGTTTTACCCAAGAACATAGAAAAGGATCTCAAGGTCAGGCTCTGTTACCAGTTTCCCAGTGAGAACTATAAGTCAGTGTTTCTGTTCTCCAGAATACAAGATGCACTGGTCAATTCCATGCTGTGGCCAGTGTCTGTAATTATGGAGACTTCAGTTTGAAGGGGAAAACATGGTTATAACAGATGGACACAAAATGGTAAAGGCAATGAGAAAAAAAGAAAGTATAATATGATTACACTGGAAATCCCTATGAGAATGTGACAAGAGTGGCTTTTCTTCTCTTCTGGCTTTTCTGGACTAAAACCTTTTTTTCATAAGCTCATTCCAAACTGCTAGTACAGTCTATAGTGAAATTTGCGACACTGGCCACTTGCTCTTTATGCTCATTCCTATCATATCAGGAATTCCTGATGTGTGGAGCATGATGGACAGGGCCTTGCTAGACATGGGTCATGTAGTTGTGGGCGTCATGGTTATCTCACACTGTCTATAATGAAAGAAATGACACATTTGGAAACAATTTATCATAAATATAGGTAGAAATTATACAGTTAGAGGTTGTAAGATGTAAAAAGGCAAAACAAGCTAGAAAGTAACAAACAAAAGAACACCTACCCACCAGCTGTACATTACTTTGTGCTTTTCTAACAATGACCAATTTTTAGAGAGGGTCTCTCTCCCAGGAGCACATCTCAAATCCATAGGTGAGATGTGACTGTGGGGGGGGGGAAAAGGCTGCTTCCACCCCAAAACAGTGAGAAAAATCCACTTCTGAGGGAGAGAGGAAGCTTTAGGCGTCTCTCAGACCAAGGAGATGATTGAGCTGAAGAAGCCACGGAGTGCAGTTCAGCCATTCTGCAAAGCATGGGATGGAGGGAATGTTTTCCTCACAGCGGGCCGTGTATTTAAAAAGTGCTGCTAGGTCTATTTTTTATAAAGCCCAGGAGAACAGGCACGCAGCGGACCTTGGGAGACAGGGCCATGACATTATTTTGTGAAAGCCCTCAAAACTGAGAATGAAGGTGAGCTACTCAGCTCATTTCCAGTCCTAAATTTTCCTGGGTATGTGATGGAGACAACAAATTTAAAAGCATATAGTGACCAATGGCCTTGGATTTTTACATGTTTATGCAGGGCCTGGTTCAGGAAATCCTCAAAATTATCACCTTGTGAGGAAAAGTTCAGTGGGATCTGACACATTACTTTTAGTTTTTGTTATTGATTATGCTGCAGAGCCTGGCTCTTATTCACATTACACTTTTCCATCTCCCAGGAAAACACAGGCTGTCTGTAGGGCTGGAGCTGTGCAAAGAGGCCTCTCTTGGCCCTTCTAGTTCAGATCCTGATTGTAGATACATCTGAGTCCAAGTCTCTGAGTTATTCCTCATCATACCTTGACAAAGTAGGGAAGCTTAGAGTTGGGGAGTGCATTTGATAGAATTAAGGGGAACAAAAGGGCAGCTTTGATATCATAGCTTTTGACAAGAAGAAGAGCTAAAGAGAATTACAGTGACCTCAAGTTGCCACAGAGTCTGCTTTAGCTTGGATTTTGTTTGGCAGGCAGGCTGGGGAAAAAATAAATCAGTATTCTATTCTAGGTGGCAAATATGTGTTTTTGCCTTGTCTGTTATTTCTAAGGCATGAAATCAGCATCTAATAACACACCCTATGTGTTGAAAACAAATTTTTGAAGAAAGTTTATCTCTTGTGAAGAAAAGGGGGAAAATGCAATTTCCCTTCTGGTTTCCTGTTTTTGCTCTCCTCTCCCTTCCAGGATTTGAAAGATTCCACCCCGTAGGAATGGCTTTTACTATTTCACTCAATTTGCCTGGTGATTGTAATGTTCTGTGACTTTTTCCATAACTGTTCTATTGGAGAGGATGCCTCAGCACCCTCCCAACACATTACTAGGAAAGGAAGGGGTGGGAGGAACAGCAAAGTTTGAGCTGACTTCAGGACTGATGTGATCTTGCAGTTGACAGTGGGAGGCTTTTTTGCTCCTTTTCAATAACATTTGCTGCTGTTGGAACTGTCAGTAAAGTGGGAAAAAGCAATTAATATTTTTGCCTCTGTCTTTCACAAAATCCTTACTTTTCTGCAAGCAAAGCTCTTGAAAGAAATCGTAGTTCACCTTGAGGAACGATAGGAGAAAAAAGAACTATAAGAACTATGTGTCCTTTGCTCATTAGCAATGACAGACTGTGGAGGAAAGATATCCCACAGCACAAATGTTGTAAATACAATTCCAATAAAATCTAATTTCAGGACAAATAAAAATCAGGAAAGGAAGTTAATTGGACATTTCTTTTGAAAGCTGCTTTTTATTCAACTTTTTGTATTACCAAGTTCAGCTAAAATTTTTGACAGCGTGAAAGTGCAACAGAGAGAACTATTATACTTCTTCTCCATTAGGTGAAGTGTTTTTAAACAAAATATACCTGTCCCTTTTGCAGAATTTGCTGAGGAAGGTGGAAATCTGCCCCGTGAGTGACTCACCAAAGTCCCATTAGCAGTGCATTTATTCTGTTATGTGCACCACTGATGTCCCAAGCCAAAAGGGAAGCAGCAGGAAACCACGACCTGTGCTCTGAGCAGTCAGACCAAATCAGGCAGTTTGATTTTCACAAGGTGATGAGTTGCTTTGGCTGCCACTGGAATCCCAAGCTGCCTTTCTCTAGGGCATTGGGGATCTATTTAGACAGGAGACTGCTGCTGTCAGAAAAATCCCTCACTGGGTGCCCTGGGAACAAATGCTTTTCCAAGTACCTGCTGATCCTGAGTCTCCACTTGAACCTGGGATTGCTTTGTTGGGTGACCCCAAAACACTTCTAGAAACTCACAAAGATATTTGTAGGGGTTTGCTTTTAATTTTTCTCTTCAGTAGAATTGCAAAAAACAAAACTCACACTGATGTAACCAGATTGTTTAATTCCTGTTCTTGAAGCCTTCAATCTCTACTGCATTAAATCTACTTTAAATCTGAAATATTTGTCGTTGTAAATAATTAAAGCACATAAAGGGCAGTGCCTGAAAAGCCAAAGCTGTGTTCATGATCTGATTTTTTTAAGAATTAAGTAGGTACCTAATGAAAATCCAGCTCTCCTTGTGTTGCGTAGGTGCTTAGTAAGACTCCCTGAATTCATTACAGATGATGCACAATGCTTGATTCATTTGCAAGAGTGTTAAAGTTCCTATGTAAATGTCCCTGAAATGAGAGCGTGCCTTAAGAATGTTTAAGTCCTTGGGATGGTTCATAAGAAGCAAATGCCTTTGAGATGCAAATATTTCCCTTTTTCAGTGAAAGGCCAGCTGTACCCAAAAAGTCTGTGCGTGGGATGGATAATGGCACTTAAAAGCTTCAATAGAGTGTCAGTAAAAGGAAAGAATTTTCTCTAGCTTGCAGGTTTTGTACAGTATCTGCAACCAAGTCTGGCCTGTGTAAACCCTGACCTTAAAAATGAATCTTCTGCCACATCAGGCACAAATGGATGGAACAATGAGGTTTAGGGGAGCCAGAGGGTTTTATCCCAGCAAATATTGATGTGTAGCTGAGTAACAGCTCTATTTTTTTTTCCTCAAAACCCCATTTAAAAAAAACCACTAAAGGGTTAATATATCTTTCTGATAAGAATTTTTAGCCTGTTTGATAAAGTCAAAAAAGGATAATTATTTAAAAATAGGAGAAAATTTCTGAAAACACAGTTGCATGTCTGTTGCTGAGAAATTCCTTGATAATTTGTAGGGAAATTAGTTACAGCAAAGAATTGAAGAAACTCTGCTTGCCTTTTTCATCTGGCTCTAATCAAAATTCTGCTCAGATGTTTTTCGTGGGTTCCTCAGTCTGCCAAACTTGCAGATCTTGAAGTGGAGAGAAGGGCTGCAGGAAGTTTAATCTGGTTTCTGTTTTCCCATTGAATTATTACCACTTTAACTATTCTTTGCAGCGCCTGCTCTTTGTTCCCTGCAGTTTGATTACAAACCTGTGTGCAGGTGGAGCCTCTCACTCCGAGCTGCTCCTCCTCCATGCCCAGGGCTGGGGAAGCTCCAGTGGGGCTTGGTGGGGCTCCTGCTCCTCCTGCCTGAACCACCCAGGGGCAGCGGGAGCTGCCCTGTGCTGCTGGGGAATGCCAGAGCTGTACTGCTGCACACAAGAGCCGGGGGGAAGCATGGAAGGAATTGTAATTTGGAGAGCTTTGCTGGCAGCCCAGATTAGACCTTTGCTCTGTGCTGTGCCCAAGCAGTAGCTGTCTTTTTTTTCCATCAGAGAGCAAAGCTTTTGTGTAATACCTGCTTTAATTGAATTATGGATCTCTTGCTTTCCACACTCCCTGAGTGACCGTGCTGGTATCACACAGAAATATTGAAAGAAGGTTGTTTTGCTCAATATTCTGTAGCATTTATGGTTACATATGGGGGGTTTATAGGCATAGCTCAAAAGAAGATACAGACTTCACTGGCTTTTTCTTGCCTAAGTAAGGAAGTTTCTGTAGAAGTTGTGCAGACTGGATGTGAGTTTTCTTCTACTCCTGCATTGTGTAAATTTGACCCTGAGACCTACAGACCTGTATTCCGTGAGAACCTACCTTATTTGTCACTAGACAACTCAGTTCTGTCATTTTCACCACTAATGGGATTTTGTGACCTTGTTAATATAGCAATATGTTGCCTGTCATATCATCAGTAATGATGCTCCAAATAATGAAAGAGGGGCTAAAATGCCAGCTGAAAAAATGGTGGAGGAAAAATTACACTAGTTTCTTTATATTCTTTTCCAGGAAAGAAAAAAAGCCTCCATTATCTTAAAAGAATTATTTTACTTTAGAATCCTACTTAATGTGATGAAATAGTTAAAGCACTGCTCTTCTCTAGTACAATTTGACAAAATAGCTCTTCAAAGATCTTCTTAGGGAAAGGAGGACATAAGTATGGAGTGGATCTTTACAACATAGCAAAGTCCATCATTAGATTGGGAGAATATTATGACACCAGATACTAAGAGAAAAAATTTTGTGAATGGACCTTATGATGTATCATTGCTTTACTTCAGATGTTTATCTCCTAACATTACATAATTCAGTATATTTTGCCATCTTAATGATAAATATTGTTCTTATTGAAGTAATACCAAGTCTGACTATTTTTTATATGTAAAGCTGGTGTGCATTATACATAGTTAGGAGAGACCTGATGACTTTGTGTACTGAATAAATAATGGGAGCTAGACATAGGAAAATGAAGTGACAAGCCTCCTGAGTCCCTGTCCAGTGCTACATTTACCAGACCACACTGCCTCTTGATTTATGACTAAAATCTCCAAGGAAAGTTTATATTGCTGCCTGTCAGAAGGATACGTGGAATGAGGTTGGAATTGCATTCATCACCACTCCATGCTTGGCACAGCAAAGGAGGAAGTGAAGATCTGTGGATCTGGGCAGGATCATACAGAAAAAACTGAAAAGAAGGACTTGAAGATTCTTCTAATTATCACTGTCTTGTAACAAGCTAAGAGCAATGTCTTCAGAAAACCAGCAGGCTAATTCAAAGGCAGGCTTTTCAGGAGAGGAGGCAAAAGGGTTTCTGGATTTGTGGCCTGTGGGGGAATGCGAGGGTCAATGAGCAAGTCTCCACTGCTCAGTGGAGCATCGTGGTGATCACTCAGGCTGGAGCTTTCCTGTGCCGAGCCTGCTCGGTGTCACGGTGCAGTGCCAGGCTGAGCCATAAGCTCTGATCAAAGAGCAGCACAGCAGCGCTGCTGTCTGGCAAAGATGTTGCTGTGCTGCTTCCTGCACCTGGGGGCATGTCAGAAAAAAATGATGTTGTAACCTCCAAGGTAGTACTTGCTGTTGGGTTCCAAACCCTTGGTGATGTGAGAGCCTTTTTCTTGCCCATGGAGGTGTTGTGTGTTTTATCAGAAACAAAGGTGATGTACTGAGAATTTTGACATTACTGGACATTTCAAAAGTGAGAAAGTTTGAATCCTAGCTAAATTCCTGCCTGGTGTGAAAATATCCTACCCAGTTGGTTCACCTTGAGTTTTCTGCTGAGTATAGTACTTACAGCTGTTTACACATAATTAGCAGCAATTCAAGGAAGGAATAACTTTTGATAGCATTTATTACTGTACCATCTTTTCTCTGTGCTGGCCATTCTTATGTAGAAATTAATGCCAAACTATAATCAACTGATCAGTATCCATGAAACTCCTGGACCAGCATTAAGAATAATAGCTGAACAAGTAACAGTCAGCGAGCTTTTGATGAATCCTTGTTATATAATATATTAATTGTCTTGAAGAGCAAATAGTCTTTAAAGAAGTTCTGGAGCACGGTGCCTAGGGAGTCTGTGGAGTCTCCCTCTTTGGAGATGTTCAGAACCTGACAGCTGTAACTGGCTTTGCTGTGAGCAGGAGGGGTGGAACCAATGATTTCCAGAGGTGAAAATTTATCGGCCATTCTATGAGTGTATTCAAGATTTCATCCTCCATGGAAAATGACAGACGTGAAATAAGGAAACAAAAAATAGCTCAATATATTGACTGCTTCTCTGGGCAAGCCACAGTCCAATGAAATACTAAATTTACGCGTGCATGTTGTGTAGCCTGTGAAATAGGCTTGCCACTTAGCCTTTAAGTAAATGGGGCTGCTTATGCTTGAATCTAACATGCTTAATTGCTTTGTTGAAACCCAAGAAAGAAAATAACAAATCCTTTTTAGAAAACATACAAATTTTCCCCAAATTAAATATGTATGTTAAGCATTGCTTGAATAGCAATATGTGTTACACTAAATTTACGCAGAAGGTATAACATTACTAAAGTGGGGGGTTTTTACTAAAAAGAAAATCGAGGAAGGAAAATCCATAAACAAGATTTAAAAATTAGTCTTTACAGGCTAAGTCCTAATAAAATCTGGACTCTATAAAGGTTTTGTTGGGGGCAGAGGGTGGGGGGTATGTGGAAAGGTGGTTATTTCTTTATCTTTTTTCTTAAATCAAAATAGTTCTTCATAAACAGCTTCTATTGTCAGCCATCCTTTGAGCCAGGGATTGGTGTCAAACGGGGCTGTTTAATGCACAGGGCCTGCCAAGTATGCATCTTTCTTAGCAGACAGCTCTAATCCTTCATGGTCCACCAACTCTTACCTTTATGGGTTCTTTTGATTGGTAATTGAAAGAATAAATCTTTGAAGAACTTACATAAATGCAAAAAAGAAACCCCATTAAGATTCAAGCAGCAAAATGCCTACTGGCATATTTTATATAAAAAGGACTGGAAAGGACCTTTTCAGTCCTTTGCCATTTAAATTAATTTTGCCAGACAAGTATTTGAGATTGGTATCCAGTTACGGATTTTGTTTTCTTATGCATTGTCATCTGCACCCTCTATATTTTAAGTTTTAATACCAGCAGAGTGAGTGAACTGTTCTGAGAGCTGGATTGTTCCGAAGCACTTTGCAGTACTGAAGACACAGAGCAGAATAAAGAATTCAGTGTGTTGAGGCACTTTATCCCCCCCTGCCTCTATTTCAGATATACAGATCAGACATTTTCAGCTTTTCCGTCAACTGACCACAAGATCCTGGGCAAAAGGTGACTCAACCAAGAGGAAATTGCGACTGAAACCACTTGAAGTTATATTGACTGTTTTCAAAAACAAACATTTCTCTGAAGTCTATAATACAGCTCAGCCCCTGTAGGCTTGCTTACTTACCCTAAAAGTAGGAAGAATTATTTCAGTGTGGCTTGTTAAGTTAAATGTGACCTTATACAGAGCATAATAAAGGTTAAATTTGGAGAGCTCTTGGCTTTGTGTCACTTTAGTTATCGATTTATAGCTCCTCCTCCTCCGTGTTTCTGTTATAAGAGGAGCATGATCACATACCAAGGGGAAAATAGAGAATGTTTGGTGGAGAAATGTAAGGGATTAATCAAAAAACTGGACCATTTGCATTGTTTATATATTTGGGTAGCAGTTCTAAAAGCAATACTGTAGCAATGTACCCACAATATTGTATATTTAAAAGGCTGTATCAAAAGAGATACCCCATAGACAAAAAATTATAATTTCATTACAGATATACTGTACATCCTGTGGGGTCACGGCTGTGAAACTTGCACAAACTGTATATTGGCTTTGCAAAGAGATAAGTTTCATTTTTACAGGCTAATTGACTCAGTCTTCTAAATATGCAAGGTTAGCTACAACTAATATAGAAGCAGCTGTGCTTGTTTGTGATGTACAATGCATTGTGCTTTGTCTTTAATATTGAATAGATCATAACTTCTTTGTAGGGTGGGTGAAATATAAGTAAAATGTGCTGTAGGCACACAGCTTGTGGTAATTGGGAGTGGGGCTGTGGCTGAGCCCCATCCCTAATGGGCTACAGCTGTGTAGGACAGGTGACTGGTGTTGAAGATAATGGGACATGGAATGCTGAGCTGCACTGACCAACCACAAAAGGGCAGAGAGGACACACAGGTGGAATGCATGTAAGATCAAGAGTTTAAAAGGTTGTACTGAGGAACAACAAAGAGCAGAAGTGGGTGCTTGCAGTCTTCTGAAGTGGTGGATGTTACTCTGTATGAGCAGATGCCTGAAGCCTTCTTTGGTGTTGGTTGTGGCTCCACTTTCCCTCTGCTATATGGAAGGCCTTGTTTTTCTCTGCTGTAGGCAGCATTGAACAAAATGCAGATGTAGCCCCTGTGACAAGATTGTCATGTTCCAAACCTAAGCTCCTTAAAAAAATAAAATGTCAAAGCTGAAACTTAGAAGGGGAAATATTTGTTCATATTTCTCTGCATGAAAGTCCAGGCATGAACCAGGAAGAAAATTTCATTATAAATACTTCAGTAATTAGAAAAGCAATCATTGGTAGCAGTTCTTAAGCTCTTTTGTCAAAAACTCACAGTGAGTTCATAGAACTTGGGTGTTCAGTGTTTCATAAATCAAAAGCCAGAAAAGAAAGTCCTGCCTTAAACTTTAATTCATAGAAAACCATGATAGCAAAGCCAATATGTCTTTCTATCGATAAAGGCTGGGGAGAAGGGAGGACAGAGAAGTACTTTTATTTCTCTTTCTCGTGGAATTTAATACTCATGAAGTTTTCACACTGGTAGTCTCAAAGACCAAAAGCTTTTGTCAGCCCAAATTCAGCTTATGCAGCACTAGAGCAAATATTGCTATGCTGCCACATCCACGCCTGCTGCTCTGCAGGGAGAGGAGAGCATCAGGGGGTGTTTGCAGGATGTGACCTGGCTGTCAGGCTGATACAGCATGTCCTCTCTCATGGACAAAAGCTGCAGCCAGGAGGGATTTGGTGAGATGAAACTGGCTTTAAAGAGAGGGCCGTCCCAAATCCTAAATATTACAAAAACAAGATGACAGCCAAAGCCTTTATTCGATCCTCTGTGTTAGCAACTTTCATTCTAAATGAATGTTACTTGACCATATTTAAACTTTTCTATTCTTTCTCATGTTGGAGTACTGTTCTACTCCCTGCCTCAACTTTTCTGTGTAATATCAGACAAAATATTGTGTTCAAGAGCTTCCAGTAAGGAAAAAATCACACAAGTTCTGGGGTATAACCCATCTGTAAATTGCTTTATCTGCCCACGCTGACAGTAGTCATAATGACCCTTTTTCTTGTAAACTTAACTCACCTGCAGTGCTTTGTAGAGCAGCTCTGAATCCAAAACTGACCCACAGACCCTCTCAAAAACCTCACACATGTCATGAAAACCTGCTTACTTCTGTCCATACCAAGAATTTGTAGACAGTAAGGACACCATGAGATCATGTTAATCAGAAAACTGTGGTGGCACTCTAAATGAGAGCTGTAGTGGGCTCTTGAAGACTTTTATGTCTAGCTTCCCACTGCTCTATGAAAACTTGCCTGAAGCTGATATTTTTGGAAAGCAACAGTTTTAGCTATATTTAACATTACAATTAGATTATTTTTTAAATAAGTAGTATTATTATTTCACTTTGCTTAATCTCTGAGTCTGCCCTAATTTCATGTTCCCATCTTTTCACTTTCAAAGTGAAAAAAATTTCACTTTTTTCTTCCCCTTCAGCCTGAATGTTTCCTTCCTTTTCTGTCTCAACCATGATTCCTTCTCTTCCATTCCTATTTCCCCTGGAAATGTTGTGCAGCTACATTATTTTTCCGTCTCCATTAGTCATAATCTACTGTCTTACTCTCTGCTGAGCTGAGCATTCCCATGTGCTGCTGTCTAGATGTGACATGAGTGATTCCAGTTCTTTTTTCCTTAACTTGTAGCAGCATTCCCCAATAGAGGCAGCTGTAATAGCTCTTCCATTTTGTATTAAATTCTTTTTTAATAAGGGCAGTTATGCTGGTAAGCTTTGTTCTGCACAGAAATGTATGCATAGTTAACACAATATATTTCAGAGAAATCTTCAGATTGTCATTAGAGACATGACAGCCTCACAGCAGCTGTTCCTACTGTCCCTAAACAGGGACTGAAAAGATCAGCAACTTTTTAAGAAATTCCTTTCTACTGAAGGGCAATATTCCTCAGATTGCTGTGTATTTAAAATTTATAAATTTTGTATTAGAAGTTAAATTATAGGTAAGTGCAGCAGCATCAATATTGCATTCATTTCTGAGTATATCTAAGATAAAGGGGGGTAGATGCTGTCAGCTTTAGATACCTTTGCCATTTAAGCTGTAAAGGTAAAACTAGTCAGAGTAAACTTCAATTTCAACATTCTTTCAGCCCTCCTATTCTTAAACCCTTAAATCCTACCATATTGGCTGAGTTTGCACCGTGGCTTGCTTTGAATTTGGTAATTTGGATTATTCTGGGATGGAACAGAGGAAGATTAGGTCTTTTGGGTAACACTCATCTCCCTGCCCCACTCAAGAGGTGGTGGTGGCTGGAGTGAAGCTCCCTCTAGGATTTATCTGGGCAGAGGAGCAGATTTCTGTGAGGGCTGAAAATCCAGACTGCATGTGCTCTTCCCTGCCTGCTGCACACAGTCTGTCACAGGGACCCCACCTGTCCGCCAGCCTAATTCAGCTTGGAATTAATGTCCCCCGTCCTGTCCCAGGAGCACTTTGGGCACTGTGGCTTCAGGCACACGCACATTTGGACAGGCATCACCACAGTCATTATACTCAGGCAACCTGTTGAGCTTCCTTTAATTTAATTTAATTTTTAATAGAGCTTGACATATTTCCAAAGTATAATCAGTGCAGTGACATCTGCTTGAGCCCTGGCTCCACATGCCCTGTCTAGCTCTAGGTCTTATTCCCAAACTTCATTTAGCTAACTAATATGCATATTTAACGATGTTCACACAGTTTCCTGATCTTGGAATGCAGTATCATGTCTCGCTGGAATGATTTCAAGTCGTTATTGTCTTGTTTCTGTCTTGGGCATGGTCCAAGACACTCTACTGCTGCCTGTTAACTTTCCATTAGCCCTAAACTCTAAGCAAAAGCATTAATATTTTTTATTTACAAGTGTAAATGAAACATTTCTGGGAAAAATAAAATAACAGATTAAAGCTGTCATAGCTTATAACCTTCTCCATGTCGGGTACATATTTTCCCTTTCCTTTAAGATTACCAATTATGCTGACTGGAAGGTGAGAATGGATTTTGTCTTGTTGTTAATATTATTTTTTTTCTTTCACCATAAATCAGACATCAGGTCCAACAGTTATATATTATAAGTGTTGTGGGGAATTGTGCAGACCCTTTTCCCTCATGTCCTGAAAATTGCAATAACAGCTGAGTCCATAGGAACAGTTTCCCTGAAGTGCATGTAAGAGTACTGACAGACATTGCCTGCTTGGTTTGCTGACAATTTACTTTATTCTTTAATAATGATTTCATTTAGTACCTTAATAAAAATAATGTAGGATATAAAACTTTAAGTTATAGTTAAAATGTTCTGTGCTATAATTAGCATTGACCTTACCAATTAAATGTAATAAGAATTAAAAATTTATGAATTTTAATTGTACATTTAGTAAGTGAAGAATATAGCTTGATACAAAGATTTGTTTAGTTATTAGATTAAGTCCTTAATTTTGTGGAATTCAATTACAAGCATGGGGAGAGAGACAATATTATGGCAAAAAAAGAAAATTACAAATACTATTTCTTAACCATTTTCCTTTTAACAATGAAAACTCCAATCATAAAAATATTTGTCAGCTCAAAACTTTTATTTATCCCGTTCCATTAAAAGCATATGGAGGAATTGTATACCTTCCAGGTGGTGTGCTTAGGTAAACTATTTGAGTTCTCTCTGGCATTCAAACCCATAAACTCAGCATAAACCCACTGCAAAATGGTTATTAATGGAAATAATTAATTTTGATGCTCCTGATGGAGGCTGAGCACGAGGTTTGAATAATGTTTTATATCAGAACCTTCATTTTTTTTTTGGAAAAATGAGCCTATACCCTTTTTCCAAGGTATTCCCAAATCTTACTGCCCATTCAATACACTCATGAAAAGGAAGTGTTAGTGTGGAACACCAGTCAACTTTTAGACAAGAAACAAGAAACTCAGCTTGATGGTAATCTGAGCCATGACCTTTTCCAAAGAGAGAAGGCTGTTTCTATATATTTAGGAAAACCTATGCATTTGAGGTGCACTTCTGGAAACCAATGATGGCCAGATGGGCCTAGCACCATCCTCTGTGCCTTGGACCTTTCACATTTCTCATGCCTGCTGAGAGACCATGGCACCCTTGTCACTCTGTGCTCCCAAAATACAGCAACAAGCAGCACTGGGACTGTATGATGGTAGTGTTCTGTAGGAGAGAACCCAAGAAGGCAGCAAGCTGGAGCAGCTTTTTTAAAAGAAGGGAAGAATTGATGTGTGCAACTTGTCCCTTTTCAATTTCATGTTGCCTGCCAGTCTGCCTAGAGGGAAAAACAGACTGTGGCTGTGTTTCCAATTAGCAATTCCCTCAGCAAATTTTGACCTGACATAAATAACATGGCACAATATGCAATCCGTGTCAGGCAACTTCATTTACAAACAGATTCTAGGATACTGAATGATGATTCATGATCAGGACACTGGGGGAAATCTCTGTCAAATGTAATATGGCAAGACTGAGGGAATGAAGATGGCAAGTTTGGAGCACAAAACATCTGGAAAACACAGAGGAAACCTTTGCCATGGTGACATGAGTAGGAATTCTGCTCTTGGTTTCCATGGGACCAGGGTTTTACTCTGACTTTTACAGGCAAGAGATAGAAATAATAATAATCATCATCAGAGAACTCATTCACAGAAAAGGGAATTTGGCTTTTTTCTAGACCAGAAGACACACATTGTGTCTCCTCTCTAAATCTGCAATTGAATGGGCCAAAAGAATCCTGCCAAAATGATGTTGTGAAAGCAAGCCAAGCACAGCTCCAGCAAGGGCAGCACGGTGACGCTTCTGCCTCATGGCTGTCTCTGCACATGACAGTGAGACAGATGCACCAGAAATGTGCCTGTGTGAGTTAAGGACTCCCAGGCAAGTGTTTCCATGGCACTGTGTGCTTTCCAAGCCATCCTGGGTTAGCTTTGGCAGCCCTGCCAAGTGCAGGATGAAAGTGGACTTGCCATGAAAAGCTCTGTAATTGTGTTGGAATATTTCAGTCTTTGGAGTAGATGCTGGGTTCCATGGAGGTTAGAAATTGCCAAAAGGGCCAGATTAGCTATGTCCAGAGAGCCCAGGTGGTATAACGCCTAAGGGCAGTTGTAATATCTCTAGGGATTGCATCCTTCCCAGGAAATGTTTGAGCTTAGGAATCCATTGGAAAATTTATCCTTCTGGAAGACTCCCTGGTTCCAGAGCAGTTTATCTTCCACATCTCTCCAACTCTGAACCAAAGCCAGAGCTGTCCTGGTCCTCCTCCTAGCTAGCAATGCAATTGCTTTTGTCGGACAGAGCAAAAACTATTTCAGTGTAGTACTTCCTGCCCTTTCATTATCAGTGTCTTTCCTGATTTCTTTATTTCACCCTTGAGCAGAGCCACATGACTCCCAAAAATCGTTGTTTTGTGGCTGTGCCCAACCCAAAAGGCAGACCTGCTGCACAGCACACAGCTGTTTAGGGAATTTCTGGAACGCATTTTCTCCACTGCTTGGTGGTGCTCACTTTCCCACTTGGTGCGTGGAGAAGGTATGCACTACCCCCACATCTGGGCGTGGGAAAATACTTCCAAACCAGTTTAAGTGGACACAGTTTCTTGATTTCTGTCCCACTCACTGTTGGCCTTGATTTCACCTGTATTCACAGGAAATAAAAGCCTCATTCAATGGCAAGCCTTCAAACTCCCCCTCTCCTGCCCGTAGGTTCAGTGACCTTCAAGAGTGTGTTTAGTGGACTTCTCATCTGACGCACTCAGGGATCATAATGGACTTAACCCTTCTGGGGTTACGATGTGAGGGATGAGTATTATTCATCTTGCCTAACATCTGAGCCTAATCATCCCAGGGAAATCCATTGTTTCATTTGCCTCTTGCAGACTCCAGCATCAGCTGGACAATTGTGCAGTGCCACTTCTAAATTCAAGGGCCACTGAAATTCAGTGGCTCCCAAAGTGTTACAGACACAGCCTGAAAAGACAAAGGCTGAAGGGAAACCTCTGGAATCAGTGTGGTTTGGTAATCCTTATAAAATTAGGTTGGATATTAAGAATCTTTTATCGCAGGGTTTCTGCACTGCTAAATCAATCCCCTCAATAAAAATAGATCCTGGTCATACTCCTTGGGATATTTTTATTATTTAGGTTGGGAGCTGTGCAATGACTTCTCTTAGGATTTAAAAGACAATTGGCATTTTGCCCAATAATAATATCTTATAATATCTTGCAAGGTGGAAAAACACATGCATGGGGCTTGAAATGAGGAGAAGGGTGACAATCTGCACTGAGTATTTGCTTCTGCTGACAGGTTGGCAATCTACCTTTGCACCTAAGCCATTATAGCATTCACCTTGTTTTGAAAAGGAGGGGCTATCCCATCTTCTCTTTTTTTTTTTTTT